>CM076569.1:675949478-676286662 GCA_034641835.2 Pinus albicaulis
GGAGTCGCCAGTTCTGTTTCGGGGATTTAACACCCTAGAGGTTGGTTGGGATTCAACCTCCACAGAGCAGGGGCGTACTACTTAACAGAGACTCACACGATCATGCACATTCATAAAAACTAAATAGAGCAGAATGAGAGGTTTACCCGTTGGTCCTACGTTTGAAGTAGATCCACGTGGAGTTCAAACTTCCTGCAACCGTCCTTCCTCCTTAACCTGAAATACAAGAAGAAACCAGCACAAAGGACAAGTTGTACAGCATATTTCTACTCTATATGTTAGTGAGATTCATATAAAACATTAAATAAATCATAATGAATGCTTGTATAACAAATATTATTCATACATTAAAGCATACACTAACACGTTTATTTCGGGAACGGCATGATACTTCTGTATTATAAAATAGTACGTACAAAAGTAAGTGGAGAGATCACCTGATCCTTCCAAGGCCTTCGCAGACCGTCGTCCGGATCCGTCCAGCCCTTGCCTCGCTAAGACTCCTTCCAAATGAGTGCATACGAGATAACATATAAAGGGATGTGTATCTCAAGGAAACAAGGGTTTCTTGAAATGAACTGGGAAAGTGCAGGAGGCACGGGGAATCAGACTTGGATAGGGAACCAACAGAGTATAATATCAATACTTTCTCTCTCTCCCTTAGGCCATACACATGAGGTCTTTTTATAGTCCCTCCAAGTAGTTTCAGCAGTTGGAAACAGTTGGCCACGAGCTGGGGTGGTTGAACTACCTGAGTAACCATCAACCCAGCGCAAAATTAGGGATTTTTATATATTTTTTAATCATTAAAATGGCATACGCGGAAAAGTCTAGCTGTACTCGCGTATACACGCGGAAAAACACGGGCATAGTCGCGTATGAAGGATTTTCCACTGTTTTTAAGTGAATTTGTCCAAGTCTATAGGAATGGGTGCCCATAAAGCCATGTAGCAATCATGAATCATGTCAAGGTGAGAAATGATGCTATAACACCCCCTTAGGAAGAAATGGTCCCCATTTCATTGAGTTCCTCCATGAGATGAGGAAAATTCTGTTAAACTGGGTCCCTAGTGAACCACTTGCCTTGGCACAGGAATTGGCCATCTTTGACAACCCGATACAGTTGGATATTTTGCTGGTGAGTATTCTTGATTTGCATGTCTATGATACAATCTATGGTGGCATGTTCCATGTAGTCTGGGTTTAACTCTATTGGTGTGGGTTGTTCTGCAATGTCGGATGTGTCTAGTAGAGGTGGGAAGTAGGGCCAAAGGCAATGCATATTGAATACTGGGTACATACCAAGGAATGGTGGAATACTGAGCTCGAAGGAATTGTTCCCTACAACCTTGGTGATGGTGTATAACCCATATCGGAGTGGGCGAAGCTTGCGATGGGGTCCAGTGAGGTGCTTCTTCTGCTAATGTAGCCACAATTTGTCACCCACCTAGAAGTTGTGTGGCACCTCATGTTGATCATGTCGTTGCTTATACTTAGCATTGGATTTGTCCAATATGTCATGAACCTGTTGGCAGATGTGTTGAATATGCTCAATGAAGTTGTTCGCTTTGCCAGCTTCATACTGGACATGAGCCGAATCAGCCTGAGTAGCCACAAATGGCATGGCTACGTCAATGGGACATAGTGGTTGGAGCCCCAAGCCCACCTGAAAGGGGTTCTGGCCGGTTGAGTTGTGGAGAGCCCGGTTATAACTGTGTTGTACATAGGGAAGGCTCTCATCCTATGTGCGTCGATGCTTTGAATTGTACATGCACATAATGTGTACAGTCATCATGTTGACGACCTCTATCTGGCCATCAGTTTGGGGATGGAAAGCTATGGACTTGGTGAGCTTGGTGTCTAGCATTGACCAGAGGCTGGACGAAAATGTGCTTAGGAGCCTGTTGTCCCGATATGAGATGATAGACTATGGGATCCCAAAGTGCACTCACACTCGTTAAAATAAGATTTTAGCAGTGGCTTCTGATGTGATATTCTTCTTGCATGCTAAAATAATGGCCATCTTCGAGAATCTATCAACGACCATGAAAACACAGTTTTTTTCATGCTTAGTAGAAGGAAGGCCCGACATGTAATCCATGGAGATGGATTCCCAAGGTCGAATAAGGGTAGGCAGTAGAGTATAGAGGCCTTGCTTCTGGGTAGTCAGTTTGGCAATGGCGCAAGCAGCGCAGGATCTGATGTACTTCCCAATATCATGTCGAAGGTTTGACCAATAGAAATACTTCTGTCGTACTGCCACTGTTTTCTCGACCCTGAAATGTTCAGCGAATCGACTGTAGTGTGCTTCCAAAATCATCTTGGCATGCTCACTTGAAGGAACACAAAGGTGTCCTAGGTGACATAGCAGTGCATCCTGGAGGTGAAAATTTGGAACTTGCGTACCCTCTAAGAGTGTCTTGTATGTGTGGCCGAATTTTGGATCTCTCTTATAGAGAATAAAGCAACAAGAAGTCTCGTGCCCGCAAGAGTTGAGAATGGTGGTTAGCGCCACGAACGGTGATCGACTGAGGTAGTGTGCAACACTATTGGTGTTTCCCTTCTTATACTTGATGTTCAAATGAAATTGTTGCAGATATGTGGACCACTTATAATGGCGATCGTTCTGCATCTTCCCTTGTGTCTATATGAACTATAGGGGTCGATGATATGTGTGGATGACCATTTCCTTCCCAAAAATGTAATGCTTCCATTGGCGGCAATCCTGCACAATGGAATACATTTCTTTGTCATAAGTGGGATACTTGCGGACTATGTCAGACAATGTCTCATTGTTATATGCCACTAGATGCCCCTATTAAGTAAGAACCTCCCAAATAGCATAGTTAGAGGCATATTTCTTGATCTCAAATGGTTGTTTCAAGTCTGGTAATATGAAAACTGGGGCAGAACAGAGGCGATGTTTTAATTATACGAATGCCTTCTGTTGAGATTCCAACCAAAACTATTTTGCTTTCGCTCCTCCCTTGGTGACTTGACTCAAGGGCCAAGTGATATGAGAGAATCCCAACACAAACCTGTGGTAGAAATTAGCAAGACCTAGAAAGTTGCGAAGCTCTGTTAGAGTGGTTGGGGCCGACCAATCTTGAATTACTTGGATCTTGGTTGGATCCACATGCACCCCCCGTTCATTAATAGTGTATCCCAAATACTGAACCTGGGTCATGCCAAAAGTGCAGTTCTTCAAATTGCACACAACTTGTGTTGTCGCAATGTTTAGAGGCCCTGTCGGATGTGGTGGAGGTGCTCTTCCGAAGTCTAGCTGAATATTAGGATGTCATCCAAGTAAACTACTAAAAATGAGTTGGTGAATGGCTGCAAGATGTCATCTATCAGCCTCATGAAGGTTTTGGGAGCATTTGTTAACCCAAAAGGCATGACCAACCATTCGAAAAGGCCCTCCTTGGCTTTGAAGGCAGCCTTCCACACATCGGAGGGTTTGATTGGTACCTGGTGATACATGGACTTCAAGTCGATCTTGCTGAAATATTTCGACCCTTTGAGTTGATCCAGAAACTCATCAATCTGTGGGATCGGGTACCTATTCCGGGCAAAGATCTTGTTGAACGCCTGATAGTCAGTACAAAGTCTCCAAGTCTCATCCTTCTTCTACACCAACATTATCGGGCTCCCACAGGGCGATGAAATTGGCCGGATGTGACCTTTCTGCAGTAGATCCTGAATCTGCCTCTTGATTTCATCGTTCTCTAGAAAAGAGTGTTGATAGATCAGTCCATTAGGCAGTGACGCGCCTGGGGTAAGATCGATGGGGTGCTTGACCTGAAAGTGCAGAGGCACCCTTGTGGGTGAGGTGAAGATGTCCCTATACTCCTCCATGACCTTTTCCATTTGTTGTTGTCATGCAGACTAGCCTTTTCTGGAGGTTGTGGCCGTAGTCTTCTTCTTACCCTGGGGGTGGATCATCTGGAAAATAAATTTCCTGGTTTTGGAAATGAGCTTACTGCATTGTTTTGCAGTAACCAAAGAGATAGTCGCAGGCAGTGGTACCTCTAGTATCTTGTACAACTTATTTCCCAAAGTAACAATAACAGCGTGAGGCTGAGACTCATACACATCATGTCGCTTCCACAAGTATGGTGGGCCTAATAATACATCACAAACATCAAGAGGAGAAATGTCACATAATACCTCATTTATGAAGGGCTTGATGCTGTAGGGAAGGCGACACTGCTGGCTGACACAAAGATCTCATCCTTCATGAAGCCACCAGATGGTGTACAGTTGTGGGTGTGTTGTGGTCGGCAAGCCCAAACGCTTTATGACCTCTGTTGAAATGAGGTTCTTTTGGCTCCCACTGTTAACAATGAACTATAGCAGGGAACCCTTTACGCACATTTAGGAGTGTAAGAGACACTCCTCCTCCTCTAGATCTTCCGGTTCCTCTTTCTAGATCTTTGTTGTGGCAATGGTGGCGTTGGGATCCGCATCAATAATCTAATTCCGTTTGTCATTCCCCTTATCGAGTTCTAATTCATAGTCAGAGCATGCATCTGATTCAGAAGCCCTCATCTCGACCACCAGTGACTGCTTGGCCCGATACTCAATTGTGTTGTGAGTGGAGCTCTTATGGAACTCACACCACTTTCTCGTGTCCTTCTTCGGCTTCACGGTGTTGTTCTTTGCTTGCAGCTTCGATAGGTAATATTGGGCCACCTTACCTTGGCTTTGTCCTTTTCTCTACAGTTTGGGGGTACCTTTCCCTTGCTTTTGATTCACAGATCCAAAGTCTTGCTTCTTTTATTTGAATTTCTGCTCAATCTTGGCAGCATACCGGTATGTTGGACCAAGCAAGGAGATGTCGAGGAACTCCATTTCCTCCTAAATGTATCTATGTAGACAACTGTGGTACTTCAGCACCAAATTTTTCTCTAAATATTTGATACCCAACTTTTTTCACAAGGTATGGAGCAGATTCGTCAGCTCATGCACATCTTGATCCCTTTGCTGCTGCAGCGTAGTCCATTGTAGTATTTGTCCTCATAGCTCCCCACGGGATAATATTGTTCCTTCATGATGTCTCTAAAATAATTCCAAGTGGGTACGACTAAGAACAGAGAGGGTTCCCCCTTGTTTTTTTTCTCACAGTAGGTTTCCCATGAGCCCTTGACATGGGGGGTAGCTTTGAGGAGTGCAAAAATAATATTCTCCTAGTCGGAAAAGTCATGAACTGAAAAATATCCTTCTAATCAATTCAACCATTTATCTATGGCATCTGCATCTATTTGGCCCTCAAATATGGGAATGTCAAAGTTTACTTGTACCTTAAAAGGAGTTGCGCCTCCAGAGTGGTTGTTGGATGAAGATGTGCCACCAATGGGTAGTCGTTGAAGGATTTAGGCAAAGTTATCCATCATCATGTTCCTTTATTTTTCGAGGGCCTCCTTGAGAAATATTTCGATAGGATACCTTGCTGCCTCATCTTTTTTTCATCCCCCATGGCCGGTCATCGGGGTTTGTGAGGTTGATCTTGCAAAGGTTCAACCAGATCGAGCCCTAACTCCTTATACCCCAACCTCGTTGGGGACATGAAAAGAAGGGTTGAGAAAGAGCAGACCTCTCTAATATGATCTGGATTTATGCAGGAACACAATAGAATACACATATTACCGTAAATATAAAAATGTAGTAGAAATAACACTTGATTTCAGTAAATATCAAAGAACTGAATTTTTTTTACAGACAGAATGGAAATAAACTAGCTAGGGCGCTGGTAGCTTATCTCTTAGAAGAGATGTGGTAGCTACAGGCCTCTGCATAGTGTTACAATGAGGCTCGAGGTTCTATTTATTATTTAAAAACAATGGAAAGTCATAAAAATCCAAAAACCTGACCCTATGAGATGAAGCGTCAAAACTATGGGCCCCTTTTGGGTAAATTGGTACATCAATGTCCCGGGGATTTAACTTTGGCATACGATCTCTGTTTGACACGCTCAATATATATTCGATGACTACATCTTTTGATTGAGATACATTGGTTTATGGCCCATGTTGCTCCCAGTTTTCCCAAAAAACATTGTTTAGGGCCTCAAAACGGCTCCGAAAGTTCAGGACTCGAAAAACTGTGAAAAATAATAAATTGTTCTATAATTAAGGAAACTGAAAAATTGAAAGAAACAATGGTGGGGCCCCAAGTGGAATAGGTGGGTGGCCAAAAATAACCACCTGGATCACACTATGTATGTATTCTTGAGAATCTTTAATTCTGGCATGTGTCATACCATTCCAAGCTACACCACCATCACTTTGATTTTGCACATTACTTTCTAGATAACTTCTATAGCAGTTCCAATTTGAGCATATTCAACACTGCTTATACGCTTTGCACTTGATTTACAGCCTCTGGATAAACTTGAAAAACTGCCAGGGATTTTCCTCCTAAATCCCTCCCTCGGGAAAATCACAGTGCTCTCCAAAGCATCTCTCCTTGCAACTGATGGAATTATAGAATATAAATGGAAAGTAACAGTTGCCCCTAAAAACATTGAAGCCACCATTGCATAGCTAATGTAATGACCAAGCTACCTGCAGCATAACCATATGGAAACTTAAACCAACACCTTCAAAACCTACATATAGCGCAAATCAATTAATTCCATTCATAACATACCAATAATGTACTCCAAATCATATCAAGAAAACTTTGTATATTCCAACCACAAACAAAGAAACAATTCTACTTTTGAGAAGCTCAAAGCCAAATAAACACACTCCCACATTTAAATCTGGAGACAAAAAGCATGTTAGACAAAATTGTTTTGACAACTATTTTACAATATTATATATGTAGATCACAAGTTAATCAACCTAGAAAATGAGCTCTTAAAATTGCCATAACAAAAATACTTAGGCCTTGTTTATGGAACATGTTAACTTAAACAGAAATTTGCAACACAGTCCACAGAACTTTAATTACCCAAAACAATAGTAATTGATGTTATTCCCCCCATCCAACATGCATTCCAGTGGGTACTCGAACCATATAGAGTAGAATATACAAATATTACAAGGAGAGACCCAAAGGATAGACACCCTAAGTGGAAAGTTCTGTGAATGATCATATTATATTAGAAGCCTACGTGAATAAAATTATAAAAAACCATCAGGGAGGAACAATATTGATTAAGAAAACTTAATTATTATTATCCCCATACAATGAAAAAATTAATGTATACCATTAAATGATAATTATCTCAAGACCTCTCTATTAATCAAATCAAATCAAATGTATCAAAGCTTTAAACCACCGAAGGCTACCCTTGCCTATCAAGCTTCTACATTAAAGAATCATCAGGATTTGGAAGTTGTTGTAAATAGGTAATTGGAATAATTTCAATACCATATGCATAAGAAATCTTATAGGACCTCCAAATATACTCATCTATATCTACACTTGCTCTTACAATTGGAAATTATGAAAATAACTAACACTTAATCAAATTGTTCTTAGCTAATTTGATCAAAGAACATAAATTAAATAACTGACATGCAAAATATATGCAAAACAGTAGAGCTACAAATAATGTTTACCATGAAAAACCATTATGCATATAAAAAACATATTGATTGTTAGATATATTGCGGAAACACCAAAGAAAAACCTAGATGCCGAATATACATTCCTGCCTGCTGTTAGATAAACAATTGAAATTTCATATCGACAAAGTAATGAAATGGAAAAAGGTACAAGTGTTGCAACAAATCCTATAAGAATACAGAAAGGTACACTTTTGAAGTAGTATGGCCCGATATTTTACACCAATGCACAGGGATTTATTCAAAACAAAATGAAACTACCATATGAACTTAGAATTCTGAATTACATCATGTAATGCCTCCTGCTCACAGTGGATTGAGAAACTATTTTTCTAGGTCAAAATTTTCATCCAAGGTTGTACATAAGCAAGGGCTACTGCAATCATCCATACTTCATTCTGGAAAACACCTTAGGCTGCTCCTATTTTATCATGACCTACACAAATGTAGCCTTTTCCATGCTACTATAAGGACTCCACTTTCCAACCTTTTGTTTCCCAAGAAGTCAATATTTTAGTAGATGTCCTCCATCATCAAGAACATTTTAAGTTCAAATAAATACTCTTTCTTCTCTACAATATGTCTGATTACATAATCCTAAAGTAAATTTGTGTCAAATTCCCATAATTATAGCCAAGGACATTGTTTATAGTGAAGAGTCTCCCTATTGGTTCACTACAAAATCCATATCTTGCATGGATTTTTTCTAACAAGGATTGATGTCAACAACTCTGATTCATTTGCAATTTTAGGTAATACTTCCTTCTTAACCTGATAAGAGGCTCAGAATTTTGCTCAAAAATGAAAGTGCTCAGAATTGATTGGAAACTAAACCACAACAACTAGCCCGTCGAAAAGAATCCAATGCAACTGATTTCGTCGAAAACCGACTTCAGATGAAGAAGTTATAGCTTGTTGACCGACATTCAGAACAAACAATTTTTTTGTTTTTTTTTGTAGAACAATGACATTTTGATGACATGGCAGCCCAGTCAGCATGCAGGGAGTATTCTTTAGTTTTTTCCTAGTGGCACTGTGACAAGTGTCACAACAAGATTCACGAGTTTGGTTTGAAGGTGAATTTTTTTAGGATTTCTCTCCTAAGGTTGAATTCGATTTTTTTAATGTGGGAGGACAACCCAACTAGGGATTGCCATGTGTCCCCTCTAGTGAACCCCCTCTCGAAGGTTTGGTTAGACTTTCATTTCATGTGGTATTGTCAAATTTCAATTTCATTATATGGTGGTCTAAATTCTGCATATTAGAAAGGTGAATATATTTCAAAGTTTGGTCCATGGCATTTTTTTTAAACCTATGGTATTAAAGTATGGTTAAAATTACATGGGGAAGCGTATTATATGGTGGAAAAGATCCACATTATTCTGCATTTGTTAAACCGTAGTCCAAGCTAAAGTCCAAACTACATTGGGGGAGCATATTGTTTACAATGGTCGAACTACATTATTTTTAACCAAGGTTTTTAACCTTAATATGGGGCACGTATTTTAAATACATTGAAAATTACATTAGGAGGGCCTAAGGTTTAATTGCGCATGCCAAAATGTATTTAGGATGGGCAGAGGGCGGGTCAAACCCATGACTTCCCCCTCCTATTTCAATGCCTTTACCAACAGACCATGGGGCGGGGCCTGTAAAGCCTTCGCACCCAATGTTTTTTAAACTTCATGTGGACTCTGATGGCAGAAGGGAGGGGGTCAGCCCGTGGGCCAGCCTTCCTCCCCATGTGACCTTACCACTTGACCGTTGACCAATGCTCAAAATAAATGTGCTTAATGCATAATTAATCGCGCTTATCTGATAATTAAACAATAGTTAAGATAGCGGATTTTTTGGCGGACCCGCTAAACCAGGAGCTACCTCCAAATTTGGTGCCCTTATCTAGAGTCTTCTCCAGATTTGGAGGAGGAATTTAGGGAAAAATATATTAGACCATATCTTGAGAAATTTTTGACCAATTTTGGCTCAAGAAGAGTCATTCCTAGCATATTGGCATGCTTTGAACACATTGGAACAGGTTGCAGAGGCAGAGGAGAAATTATACATGTGTTTTTGTCACTTTGAATAATTTTAAAGCCGAGGGCCACCAGGAAGGAAGGCCATGCCTAGATCAGTTGAAGGCCAAATGGAGTGAATGAATAGTCATTTATGATAGATTTCGACATTTTGAACTCATTGGAGTATGTTTCAGGAGCATTTGATCCATGTAAACAACAATTTTTGCACTATTGAGCTAATACAGAGGCCCAAGCCATAGAAGCTGGACCAAGGAGATATAGCCCATGAGGGGTGAACTCCTTCATCGAAGCTCTGTTTTAATGGATCAATTGTGATGGTTTATTGTTCTTTATATTGTTGTTGTTTAGCATTTGATTTTCATACTTTATGCTCTTGAATTTACTCATAAAACTCAGTTATATTACCTATTTGACACACATAAGCAACAAGGAAACACATGTACCTCAAGCATAAGATCAACAAGTAAATTTTAAATCTGAAAATGAAATTAGCATAGCAAAACTAACATTCAAACATAGATCAATTTGGTATCAGAGCTTGGTTGAAAGGAAAGGTTATTTTCTTGATAGTTGCTTGAAGTTTTGTGCAAGTTTAATGGTTGCAAGTTTGTGATGCTGACAAGGTTAAAGTTGCAGAAAGGTGAAGGGAAATTGTTGGTTGCAAGTCCTGAGATTAGGACCAGAAGAAGCAGAGCTACAAGAGCACCATCTTCACCGAGATTTCCACTCATATTTGCACTTGAAGCACCTCAAGTTTTGTCTCAAGAAGCTGAGATTGAAGAGGTACAAATTGCACAAGAAGCTGAGTTAATTGAAGAGGTACAAGCATCAGAAGTTGGGCTTGAATCTATAGCCATGATTTTAGGTGTTGGAGAGACTCAAGGACATTCAAAAGAGGAATATGTCAAGAGAGACTTCAATGACATAAAGAGGATGGTTAAAATTATGTTTGATGCATTTACTGCTGGGATAGCAGGAGAAGGTTCTAAGCCTCCACATGGAGAAGGAACTTCAGACGATAAGAAGGATGAAGAGAAGAGTTAAAAAGGTAGTGGAGGAAATCCACCTCCATATCCACCATTTTCATCAGCCTCATCTTCTCCATCAGCACATCTTCCACTTCAACCACAAAAACCACTCACACTCACTCAAAAGCCACAAAAGGAAAGACACCCTTACTCAAACTTGATGTCAAATTTGAGGTTCCAATGTATAATGGTGAGGTAAATGCAGAAATATTGGACAATTGGATACGTTAATTGGAGGTGTAATGTAGGATTAAGAACCTTCATGAAGATGACATAAAGATTGAATTGGCTTCTTTGAGGATGGAAGGATATGTAATTGTATGATGGGAAGAAATGACTCAACAAAATATTAAAAAATACGGTAAGATCTACATGTCTTTTTCAAGTTTTATTGCTGCCATTAAAAGGAAATTATATCCCTTAGCTTACATGCAAAAGAAAATTATGGATTGGCAAAATTTTAAACAGTTGAAAGGGAAAAGTGTGTAAGACTATACTCATGAATTTAGGAGAAGAGATCTTATTTTGGGTATTAGTTTATATTCTCAAGAAACTTTGTTAAAGTATGTTGGGGGTTTGCATAGTTACCTTAGGCACACTATTCTCATGTTTAATCCCACAAACATAGATGAATTTTTAGTTCAAGCCACACACTTAGAAGAAAGAGGGAAACAAAACATAGATGAGAAAAGTGAAAGTGAGGGTAAAGGAAAGGGAATGTTTTATGGAAGAGGGAAAAGAAATAGCTGTGTAAAAATAGAGAAAGAAAAACTCACATGTAAAAATTATTCAAATACTGGCCATGATGAAGACTACTGTTGGAAACTTCATCCAGAGTTGAAGCCAAATAAACTAAAAGCCAAAGTAAAAGGGAAAAATGTTGCTATATTTGAACATGACTTAGGGTCATATTCAAGAGATGGGACAAAGATTAAAGCCATGGGTTTGAAAGGTAAACATATTGCAAGCACTAGTACTTCAAATTATTCAAATGTTACTCATGATGAAGATACAAGAATAGAACTTTTCCATATTAGAGCTGTCTCTAAATATACCAAGATTGATACACTTTTTGATAGTGGGTCACAAGCTAACTTGAATTCCGAAGACTTGGTTAAGAAACTAGACCTTGAAACTATTTGACATCCAAGACCATATCCTTTGGGTTGGATATGAAATAATTCAAACTTGCAGGTTACAAGGAAGTGCATACTAAGATTAGTCATCAATTCAAACTTTATTGATGAAGTTGAACTTGATGTGTTGTCGCTTGAGATATCAGGTATGTATTGGGAAGTCCTTATTTGTATGATAGGAAAGCAGTACTTCATCGCCATGAGAATAAGTATATAGTTAGAGCGCATAAGAATAAGACAAGTTTGTCTCTTATACACATAGGAGAAATGAAGAGGATAGAGAATGAAAGTCGGAATTTGACATTGTTGATGATCAAACAAAGAGATGTTTTGAATAAAACTTTTAAAAAAGATACTTATGCTTGTAATGAGATGTTTCAGGATAATAATAAAAGGTTTCCTTTGAAAGGAGGTGAAAAAGATGTAAAACATTTGCAGCAGTCAACATCAGTGTTGAGTAGTGTTGGAAATAAGATGTCGGTGCAAGAGAGTGCAAAGGTCAAAGAGAAAGCGACAAAGAAGCTTTGCAAAGAAGTCATGGGTTCCATAAATGCTTATTTTTTGTTTCCAAAAGGTACATGGCAATGGTGAAGATACTTGGTCAAGAGTCGACATAATTACAAAGCAAGATCAGCTAAGAATCACCATGGTGACAGTGTGCAATGTGAGACAATATTTAAGTTTCCTTTGATTAATGACCAAGGTAGGAACAAGATGGTTTATGCAAGAATATATTGATGCTTTGCAAATTCAGAAAAATTGCAGCATGACGGTGTCAATGACGACAAGAGAAGGTTGCAAGAATCAAGGGAAAAGTTAAGTTTTTGTGAAAAGCTCCAATTGATGAAATTGGGAAAATTTTAGTGGCGAGAGACTAGAAGGGTGAGGGAAAAATACCCTCATTCATGTGATTATTAATTAGAGAGATTTTAGGGACCAAAAGGCTTCTACTGGAGAGGAATGATTAGAGGCTCTATATTATGCTCAAAAATGAATGTGCTCAAAATTGATTGGAAACTAAACGACAGTGACCGACTTGTCACCAGGAATCCAATGCAACTCGTTTCGTCGAAAATCGACTTCAGATGAAAAGTTATAGCTTGTTGATCTCCATTAAGAACAAACAAAAATTTTAAAAAAGAATTGAAAAACAGTGACAAGTTGATGACATGGAAGCCCAGTCAGCATGCGGGGAATATTCTTCAGTTTTTGCCCTGTGGACCAGTGACAAGTGTCACAACAGGATTCACCAGTTTGGTTTGAAGGTGAATTTTTTTTTAGGATTTCTCTCCTAAGGTTGAATTCAGATTTTTTTTATGTGGGAGGACAACCCAACCAGGGGCCGCCATGTTTCCCCTCTGGTGGACCCCCTCTCCAAGGTCTAGTTCGAATTTCATTTCATGTGCTATGGTTAAATTTTAATTTCGCTATATGGTGGTCTAAAGTTTGCATATTAGCGAAGTGAATATATTTAAAAGGTTGGTCTGTGGCATTTTTTTTAAACCGATGGTATTAAACTATGGTTAAAACTACATGGGGGAGCATATTATATGGTGGCAAAGATCCGCATTATTCTGCATTTGTTAAACCATAGTCCAAGCTAATGTCCGAACTATATTGGGGGAGCGTATTTTTTACAATGGTTGAACTACATTGTTTTTAACCAAGGTTTTTAACGTTAATATGGGGCGTGTATTTTAAATACGTTGCAAATTACATTACAAGGGCCAAAGGTTTAATTACGCATGCCAAAATGTGTTTAGTATGGGCGGAGGGCGGGTCGAACCCGTGACCTACTCCTCCTATTTCAACGCCTTTACCAACAAACCACAGGGCGAGGCTTGTAAATCCTCTCCACCCAATGTTATTTAAACTTCATGCAGACTTCGATGGTGGAAGGGAGGGGGCCAGCCCGCAGGCAAGCCCTCCTCCCCATGTGACCTTACCACTTTACCGTCTATTAACGCTCAAAACAAATGCTCTTAGTGCGTAATTAATCACACTTATCTGATAATTAAACAACCGTTAAGATAGCGGATTTTTCGGCGGACCTGCTAAACCAGGAGCTACATCCAAATTTTGTGCCCTTATCTGGAGTCTTCTCCAGATTTGGAGGAGGAATCTAGGGGAAATTTTAATAGACCATATCTTGAGAAATTTTCGACCAATTTTGGCTCAGGAAGAGTCATTCCTAGCAGATTGCCATGCTCTGAACACATTGGAACATGTTTCAGAGGTAGAGGAGCAATTCTACAGGTGTTTTTTGTCACTTTGAATAATTTTGAAGGAAGGCCATGCCTAGATTAGCTGAAGGCCAAATGGAGTGAATGAATAGTCATTTCTGATAGATTTTGACATTTTGAACTCATTGAAGTATGTTTCAAGAGCATTTGATGCAAGTAAACAAATTTTTTTTCACTATTGAGCTAATACAAAGGCCCAAGCCCTAGAAGTTGGACCAAGGAGATGTAGCCCCTGAGGGGTGAACTCCTTCATAAAAACTCTATTTTAATGGATCAATTGTGATGGTTTTTTTTTCTTTATGTTGTTGTTGTTCAGCATTTGATTTTCATACTTTATGCTCTTGAATTCACTCATAAAATTCATTTATTTTACCTGTTTGACACACATAAGAAACAAGGAAACATATGTACCTCAAGAATAAGATCAGCAAGTAAATTTTAAATCTGAAAATCAAATTAGCACAAAAAAACTAACATTAAAACTCAGATCATAACCTCTCCACTATTATCACTGTAAATTTGTTCATCCAAAAACTTCTCCTTGTGGTTAATGGACCTCTATTTGAATTAGTATTGTTTCTTCTGCCTGGTTATTCTTTTGTTTCTTTTTCCATGACAAAGTTGCACCTTGCACTTCTTGCTTTAAAGCGTGTTGAGCGTTGATTGTATATAATACCTTGATAGTGGATAAACCAGAAAGAGGGTTTTCAGCAATGGAAATGAGATATTGTGCTGACAGACTATTAATCCCCTCTTTTTTGTCTTTGACTTTTGCTATCAAGTTTTCATCTACTTCACTGGCATTCCCTGCACGAGGCTCAATCTTGGCAAGCTTTTTACTGTTTAGACCTCTGTAGCAATTTGATAAAAAATTATAAAGCACAAACTAGGCTTCTATAAAGGACTTTGGATCGTAAATTAGATGTTCATACTAGCTATTAGACACAGAGTCAGGTCTTTGTAATACTACTAGACATAAAAGATATGTATTTATTATTTAACATTTTAATTATTGTTGGGCATAAAATTAGAGCTCTAAATATAATTGCTAACATGTAAGCATGTAGTTCAAGGTGTTATATCTATTGGTTAGGCATGAAAAACAAAGGATAGAACTCTTAACAAAATTGATGGATACGTAAAATGTCGGTTTGGACACTAAACAAATGTTGAGCATAAAATAATGCAGAATGAACTTTTGTGACATGATAGGGCCTACAACATAACTAAAATGACCTTTTCAGTAATTCACTAGGTAAGGAAAAAACACATGAAAAATATTTAAACCAAATTTAGAAGTATGAAGAATGTAATTTACGCCTTCATATTGATATATTGGATAGAAAATTGCAATTCAAACCCTCACTGCAACCATTCCATGATTCTCAATGATATGAGACATCAATGAGGCAAAGGGGAAACTACCAAACTTGTTGAATCTTAGACACAAAAAATGTTGTAAACCTAGATATAGCCTTTGAACACAAGACTTTGATACCAATGGATATGGTTTAGATATCCTAAATTGACAAGGAGAAAAATTCAAGGAACACTTGCAGGGAGGCATAGGGATCACAAAACCACAAGGTATGGGCCTATCATTTGTTGGTCAGAGTAGCTGCACATCAAGACAAGCCACAAATTCAAGAAGGCAAGTAGTGGTGACTGAGGCCAATTCAATTGTGTTTCCTGCTGTAGATATGAGCCCATTTTCATTTTGCAATGGTATAGTTCAACAATGCTCTCCAATAGGTTCCAAAGGTCTCAAACTCTGAGTCACTAATCATGGTGCATCAAATTCTAGTAAGTAAGAAGTTACATTGAAAGGCATTAATGTCTCTCTCTTGATAAGGGCAGAAAGTTTTAGTTGAGGTTGATAATGAAAGATTTCTAGTTTTACAATTTTATAGTACAATAAAGAATACACACACAGATATATAATACAGAATATAGAATAGAGAATACACACACGCATACATATATATAAATTATGATACATGCACATCGATATTATGGCATCAGGGCCCAAAGAATAGTCAAACAAGGTTGGGGGATAATGTCTCAAAACGAATAGCAAGGGATTCTATAGCAACAACAATGGTCACACAAATATCTTACAAGCATAAATTAACCCATATAAAATGATCTTAAAGAGGACCACCATTGTTTTAGGGCATACATTAGGAAGGAGCATAAGGTGAGTCCAATGAAATCCTCCAACAACTCCATATCACATGCCACAACCTTCTCCACACATGTATTTTAGATGTACAAGTTTGATACAACGTTAAATTTTCAGTTTCACAGCATGGTGGGAAGATATGCACTTAAAACCCTAAAACAAGTAAATTGAGACTGTTTAGAATACTATCTAAATAGGGGAATTCTGAGCAAACATATACTAACACATAACTATAAAAATCAGAACTTCAGGCTATAGAAATTTGAAACAACATATGTAAATTCTGATTTGTGTAAAAACGAGTTTTGGAAACTAAGTTAGTGTGAGGAATTTGCAGTAGACAGTCACATATATCTTAATTGGAAAATACTTCCACAACAAACTTTTTCACTCCTAAAACATGTCTGTAATGAAGCACCCTATCTCCCTTTATAGAACTAGAGGGCAACAGTTACAATGAATGTGGACAAAACCAACAAACCACCTATCTTAAGGAAAGTGCCCTGACCCTTCTATGCCTAGGAGAGAGTACCCTCATGCATGGAATACACTACCTAGAATATCATACCCACTGGAGAAAACAAAGTGTAAATATGCATGCACCTTCCAACCTTGGAAGAAATGCTAAGTATAAATCTGGAAGCTCACCTAAAGCATGCACTCTATCTAAGACTCTAAACTTACTAAGGCACCCTACTCATCTAAAGAGAGCACATGCATTTGCCTCACACACTGGTTTTTTACATAATTGTTGTGGCTTCCTGGTGTATTATCTAGTGCACCACCATTCCAAACGTAAACAAGCGTACAAAGAAGAATGACTAAGCAACATGTAAAATCTAACAAAACACTCAATAATGGCACATGTAAAATCTAAGCTTTCTATTTTTTGCAAGGTTGTTATAAAAAGTTTTTTAAGTATGATTCCAAAGCATTATCTATATTAAATGCAGATGCAGGGTCCTATGTAGAGAAATTGAAGATGGAAAACTGGGAGCCTATTTAATATTTATATCTATGAGATGAAGGGCATTTATGAGTTGGTGCAACACTCCTTTAACATCAAGCTCCACTTTAATAAAAAGGTAGGGTCTTGGAGATCCAGTGGAGAGACAGTTGCATTGCTGTCAGTTCATTTGAAAGGGTCATGTCTCTTTTAAACATAAAATTTGGGGTTAATTATTTCTTCATCATTGATTAGCTTCCAAGAGTAGGCTACACAAAGTTGATACTATTATTTCAACTTGTGTGATGTGTCGTAAAGAGAAGACAATGCAATATGTTTTTGGGAAATGTCAATATACTAGATTTTTTTGGTCACAGTTTTAGGCTGAATTTCAGTCTCTATTTGTAGTTTCGCTCTCCTAGAATGGCAAGCCCCCCTGAGGGACCCTTGGAGCTCATGGATAGCTGCAAATTACTTTGGTTATCAGTCCCTTGGTTTGAAATTTTTTTCGTGGAAACAACACTATACAATGTAAAGTTACTTGTGATCAAGCTCCTCATCCCTTTCTCTTGGGGACTTCCAGACTCTAGAGTATTAGCAAGAGTTATCTCTACTCCTGCAAGTACACCAAAATGATTTCCGCCATGATGTTGAGTCCTTCCCCATGGGGGCTTAGGGTCCTGGGCTCATATGATGGCCATTTTGGCTTTTGTAGACCAGGACTTTCCTAGTTCCCCCGTTCTCTGCATGATGTAACTATCTTCAGTTTTGTAGTACTTATTTTTTTTTCGAGATAATTTAGAAGCATTTTCAAAAAAACACTGCATCACGAATCATTAGCATACCTATTTCTTGATAGTTTCCAACAACAACTATTTAATGTAAATAATAGGGCATTATTGCAACAAAATCTTAACACACTTCAAAGTTCAAACAATAATAAATGTGTCACAATGATAGTCCATCATGTTGCAGTCTAAGTGTGAGCTCAAAATGACATAGGTTCAAACCTAGTGGGCATGCTTGAGGTAAAAGTAAAAACATGTAAAAGAGAAAAGTGTGTGAAATGTGTATGTTGCAGTCACTCATCTAAAAAAATAGTTCAAAAATTGGTCTAACTCATGGAACATGACCTAAGGAAGAGGATTCCCACTTTTGTCTTTATTAGCATTTTATCCATTTTGGGAGAACATAACTTCAGAAACAATTTAGAATATAATGAATAGACACAAAGAAAATTATAATGTTAGAAATAACCACATTTAGTTCTTGCTGCCACGTTTTCTAAATCACATGCATGCATGCGACCTACATACTAATCAAATTGTAAAACTCTAACGAATGTTTTTAGTTATTTCTAACAATTCTCCTCTCAAAAAACTTCATACCTAGCACATAAAAATAGAAAATAAGTTGTCCATACACATGGAGGCAGATCCAATGCACCCTTGAAACTGGTATTGACCAACATATCCTACATATTTTTTCTGATTTTCTTTGCCATCCCTTGCATCACTAATAATAGGATCATATTTTCCCATGTTGGTTGTGCAAAGAACGGACTCTACTCTTTGGTAGCGGGCGGTGACGATTCTGGGGGACTTTGAGGAGCTAACTGAAACATGCCAACCATGTGGTTGTCTTCATTGACACCATGAGTGCTATCTTCACTAAGAATAGACCGGGCTCTTTTCAATGAAGGCTTTGACATTGCCATAGGTTTTCCAGTTGTTGTATCAAACTAATGTAGCAGCAGCGTTATCTTATTTTTCTTCTCCTTAAAAATTTAACCACAAAAGAAACTCATGAAATAACCTCAGGTTTCTCGGTTCTTTCTTTTTTCCACGAGGGAAACTCTTTAGACTCTCCTTATTTTTATTAAGAAATACTCAATATTTGGAAGGGAATGGCCCACGTTCCCTTTAAAACCATATACAACTCCGAAGGCTAGTCGGGAGTGGGGAGTTTACTCCCCTGACCGTAAAGTTATTGCACCCATTTCTCTCTGACTTCTCACCAATCTTCCGTCTATAGAAATTTAGCAAGAGTCGGGGTTGCGTTGGAGTAATCACCGCACCTCTATGGAATCCATAATTTCCACCCTCAGGATCCTAGTTACTGGTTTGGAATTTTACCAACACTTGCAAGTTTTGGTGTAACAGAAAACCTCTACATGGTATCAGAGCCTGGACCCAGGTTCGATTCCCCCGAGCTGCGTTTGAGGGGTGTATTGATTCCCCAAGCTTCATTTGAGGATGGTGTTGGAGTAATCATTGCACCTCTATGGAATCCATAATTTCCAACCTAGAGATCAAATTTACCGATTTGGAAGTTTACCAACACTTTCGAGTTTTGGTATAATGACAAACCTCTATAGATCGGATTTGAGACCGGGTCGGGGTTCCCACAAGCCTTGCGGCATTGCTGAATTGGATCATGCCCGACTGCATGTTGCCAAACTTCACATAAGTCGGGGTCGACTTTGAATGGGTTGGCACTTGTTGTAGAATACGAAAGGTTCGGATGGCCGACTTCCGACCACTGCTTTTCCGCTTCCAATTGTAACAAATGAACAAGAAATTTATGCATCAACTAGATTTACCTCCCCAACACGAACTCCTCTCTTGCATATCGTGTGTAATCCTTGCCAAACAGAGTTGGACCTTTCTTAATGGATGAAGACATCATTGTGAGAGGATTTCCAGCATAAGCTTGAAGCGTTATAGTAGCTTTACTGACAATTTGAGATGTAGGCCCTCCATTCAATTCCAAGTCTTCCAAATAAGAATCTCCTTCCAAAATATCCTGTGCTTTCTTGATCGAGAGAGGTGACAGTGATACATGGTTTCCTGCAGTAGTTTGATATATTGATGTTGTCTTACTAATGTTTTGAGGTACATATCCACTATGTGGTTGAAGTACCTCTGAGGTACAATCTTCACTGGAACTAGAATTCACTTTCTGTATGGAGGAAGTTGCCAACTTTACAAGATTTCCTGTAGCAACATTAACCACAGCTGTGGTATTGTCAATTGTTTCAGTCCGAGACCTGATGTGTGATTCTATTGCTTCCAAAGGAGGAACCATAGACGAGGGTGATATTTCCAGGTGATTTTCTATAGCGTCATCACACACTTTGATGGAATTACCCATTTCTTTGGGTTCATGCCTGCCATATGATTCGTGCACTCCTGAATTAGTATCTTTGCAAACAATAGACTTCTCTCTTGATGGAAGATAAAGTTGAAACATTCACAGGATTTCCTGCAACAATTGGTGTTGTCTCATTCATCATATGAGACAGTGACATACCATGTGGTTCCAACACCGACCTAGGATCTTCATGAAAAATAACCCCTGCTCTCTTGAAGGAAGATGATACATCCACAAAATTTCCCAAAGCACATTGGATCATTCCTGCAGATTTACTAATTTGTGGGGACCCAACCGAGGCATTGTTGGGTGATTCTGAACAAATATATTCACTAATAATAACCCTTGCTTTTTTAAAAGATTCAGATGATATGCCTACATATTTCCCTCCACCTGTCTAGAAAATGGCTGTCGGCTCTCCAACTTCTCCTTTACATCTCAACCTCTCATGACTAGAACTTACATAAGGCAAGGAATTCCACAGAGCATCATTCTTTGTACAATGCTTATAATTCACTTCTCCTTCCCTGAAATATGATCTCCAATGATACTTGTTTTTTGCTATGTTTTTGGAAAGTATTTACTCTTTCAGTGTCCTTATTTTTCATTTGGGGAGGAAGCTATGGAGAAATCACGTTGTTTTGTATCAAGCTAGAATCATACTCAACTCATTGTTTTTCAATGCCGAATTGCTCATTTGGCTTAATAATTTGTTCGTTTTTGGGAACTCTAAAGAATGGGCTTGCAGTTATGTATATAAATTGAATGTGATGTCATATAGGGAACTACCATTGCTCAGCTTTTTCCAAGGATGATTGAAACCTTGTGCATGATGACCAAGGGAAAAAAGTAATTAAATATTTGACCTAAATATTCAGAGCTAGTTAAATTCATTAGATAATGTCCAAAAATACCCATTAATCCATGTGAACTTGACAAAATTAGTGAAATCAGAAATTTATTATGCAAATATTACGATAATACTTCAAAAAAATCCTTTAAGAATTTAATGAGCGGTCAAAAAACTACCATCACTGCATGATCAAGTCCAACCATAGTTGAAAATTGACGACCATGTCCACGCTCCTTGCAATTTTTGTCTACAAAAAACAGGTGATTTTTTTAAGACAATCTCTGACATGCAGTTTAACAATTTGGCAGTGTTAAAGATATATGTTTGAAGTAAAAAAACATAAATATTGTGTACACGTACAAAAATTGATGTAGTCAAAGCCTACATAGTGAGGCAGGAAGTGCATTGTGAATTTTTAGGGATCCAAATGATTTTTTCGTGAACTGCAGGGTATGACCTCAATTTGTAAGCATCACTTCAATACAAAATCTTTAAACAAGTAATAAAATAAAAACCCAGGGAAAAAAAAAACATCTTGATAAACTATTATTTTCATTCCCTTAATTGCACGAGCTACCAAACCTTAAGCCAACTAAAAATCCAGCATCAATGTAACGAACAAATTTATTTTCATTCCTTTAATTGCACGAGCTACCAAACCTTAAGCCAACTAAAAATCCAACATCAATGTAGCGAACAAAGTTAAAAAAAATTAAAGCTGCAAAATACAGATTTGAAGAAAAGATTTTAATTTTATTTGTTTGAAACAAAATTAAATTATTTTTAGACATGAATTCAGCCATGGATGGCAAGAGTCTGAAATGTTCATCATCGTCTGTAACTCGACCGCCATTTGCAGGGACAAAGTTTTAAGTTTTAAGGAGCTGGGATCACTTTTAATAGGGATCACATGTCACATTGACAATTCCTTTCTTTTTTCATACAACTTGAGTGGGTCTAATGGTTAAGAGCATGTATTTCCTCCTAAGAGGCCACAGATTCAAAACAAGAGGGGGTAGAGTATGTATGCCTTTGTAGACTTAACATAGACTTAGCAGTAAAATCGTTGAGCAGAGATAGGTCCCTTATCCCACAAACAAGAGAGTATCATACACCAATTTAGTGAATCCTCCAAATTTAATTGAATTTGCAAATATATTTGTAAACCATATTGCAGAAGAAAATGTCTCATTGGAAAAGTTTATGGCGGGAGCTTTTGAACATGAAAATTTCATTTAATAGCGGTGGCTCATGGTAACAGCATGGTAGGCCGATGAAATATGTAACCATCGCTAGTATTATTTTAAATTTATTCAAAGTATTATCTATGTATTGGAACAATAAAATTATTTCAAATATTTCACAGTAATACAATCACGGTTAGTTTACCAAAAAAATATTAATGTTATATATTAATATTGATATTAATATTACATTATGTTGTTTTTTTATTTTTTTAAAATTTAATATAAGAATATGTTTATTAATATAATTTTTTTTACATTGATATCATATGATAGAACCAACTTAAAGATGGCCATAACAGAGCATGCTTATGGATGGCCATGAAACATATAAGAAACGAATAAATAGAGACATTGGAATCCTACAACGTAGGGTTGATCACCACTATGTTCTTTTACAAAATTTCCTTTTTAGTACTTTGATCCAACCTTCTAGAAGTCTCGCTACCAAAGCCACCTTAAGATTTTTTTGACAATATAAGGAGGCATCCCTGTCGTAGTCTGAGGAGGTTGATTCATGGGTGCGCTTCATGGCACCCATCGGAATATTGTTACAAAACTTGGAACTCCTGAAGTCCTTCACGAGGCTTTTGGAGATTTGAATTTTGGGCCTCATTCGATGTGAGCATGTCATCATCAGACTCATCATCTTCCTGATCTGAGGAAGAGGAATCCTCCTACTCTCGAGGAGGCGGGATACATGACTTCCATACTTTAGATCTGGGCTTCCGTATGATTGGTTTTTTATAAGAGTTCTGAAGATGACCTATTTTATGGCAAAGTCGACACCGAAAAGCAGTGTTTTGATATTCCAACTATTGGGTCTAGTGAAAACCGCTTATTTTTAAAGTAATTTTTCCATGTAAGCCATTGTTTACATTGAGTTCTATGCAAATCCTGCCATAGGTGAAGACTCCACACTAGCCTCGTGAGGGATATGTGGCAAGAAAATGAATCAAGGTGTTTCCAATACCCAGAAACATTGAAGAATGCCATAGATGGGCTGAAAAATTTAGGAGCCTAACCCAAATGGGTAGCTTTGTGATCAAATTTGTGGATGGTTCAAAATCTGGGAACCAAGGGGTCACGAAGAGCCCAAATTTTGCACAAAACCAAGGCCCTTTGGAAAGAGAATTTTCATAATCCGCATCATTGTAAAAAATGATCATGAACAAGCCCTTGGAACAGAAGAGGACCCGGCATGCCTAGGTCCAAGTTGAATGGATACATTGGTAAAGGTTTGTTGTACGTGGCCATAGCCCATTGGAATGGAAAATGAGGCCATTACCTACCAACAACTTGCCAATATTCCATGTAGATCTGGATGAGTGATTTCCATGGAAGGAATATCCTCTTCTTTGTCTATTATAAAAGGACTCGGAGCAACTTGGGTCTGAGCCAACTTTCCTGAGGGCATGGGATGTTTCTAAGGAAGCTCTGCACTTTGGGGATCCTGGTTTCATACCCCGTCTTTGTAAAAGGAGGATTGGGAAGAGGAAGGCTTTCCCAAAGCTCCCCCATGTAGTCAAAGAGCTGAGAAAACTATGACATACCTGTGTATCTTAGAAACAGAGAGAGGAAAGACTTGGTTGGGTTCCCAAGCCGCAAAAAAATTAAGCCCACCTATGAGGGCATGAAAACTACAGAGTGCAAATGTGTGCTAGGGAATGCCAGGAAGTACAAACACATGCTAGAAATTTCCAAGGCATGTGAGGCATGCCAAGACATGCCAATTGCTAAGGCATACCAAGATGTGATAGGTGCCAGGGTGTGGCGACAACACATGCTAGGGAGTGTTAGGGCCAAGAGTGAGGGAAACACAAAGGGGAACTTGCTTCAAATGCATGGAAATGAATGAATATGAGTGTGTGATAGGGAGTGCCAACGAGTTCTAGGTGTGCTAGGTATGCTAGGTAGTGCATATGAGTGTGTGACAGGGAGTGTCAGTGAGTTCTAGGTGTGTTAAGGAGGCAATGAAAAGGTATGCTAGGTAGTGCCAATGAATGCTAGAGTGTAAGGGTGACATGCCAAGATGTTCCAAGTGTCAGGGTGTGTCAATGCATGCTAGCGATTGTTAGGGAGTGTCATGGAAAAACAAGGGAGAACTAGTTGGAAATTCATGGAAATCAGAAAATAAGAGTGTGTGATAGGAAGTGTCAGTGAGTTTCAGGTGTGATAATAAGGGAGTGACAAGGTTATATGATAGGTTGTACCAAGGCATGTTAGGCTGTCGGGAAATTTCAAGGAGTGGTAGGGTGTGATAGGGATTTCCAAAGCATGCCAAGGAATGTAGGGGGTGTTAACATGTGCCACATAGTTCCAAGGGAATTTTTGACGTGTAAGGTGTTATGGCATGTCAAGATGTAACTATGTTACTTAATTTTTTTATGGACATGGTTGGACATGAGCCTTGAATTGGTAACTTGTAACATGTTAAGTGGGATACGTTGAAATTGGAAATGAGTAGCCTAAGATGAGTTATAGTTAGTTCTTAGGTGAACAAGGCATAGTCTAGTTGTAGTAACTATAACTTGGTCAAACTGTTGTAGTCGAGGCAAGACTTGGTTGGGTTCACAAGTCCCCAAAAACGTAAGGGTACTTGTGAGGGAATGATAACTAAGGAGTGTTAGGGTGTGCCAAGGAATTAAAGGGCATGCAAACACATGTCGGAAAATGGAAATGTTGTTGACGAGTGTTAGGAAGTGTGAGGGAATCACAAGAGAGAACTAGGTCAAAATGCATGGAAATGAATGAATAAGCGTGTGTGTCAAGGAGTGTCAAAAAATTCCAGTTGTCTCAAGGAAAAGGTGTGTTATGAGAAGGTTAGAACATGACTTGCAGGAGGCAAGCATATGGTTATGAAAAGGGGTGGGAAAAATAAATTTCAAACAAAGGGATGCTTCGAGTTGGGCACAACATTGTTTTTATAATGACTTGGTTAGGTTCCCAAGTAGCAAAAAAGTAAGGCTATCTATGAGGGCGTTACAACTAGGGAGTGCCAAGGTGTGTTAGGGAGTGTCAATAAGTACTAAGACATGCTAGGCAATTCCAAGGCATGTTAGGTGTGCCAAGAAATGACAAGTGATAAGGGATGCCAAGATGTGCTAGGTGCCAAGGTGTTGCGCAAACACATGCTAGGGAGTGTTAGGGCCAGGTGCTAGGGAAACATAAGGGAACACTAATTTCAAATTGATGTAAATGAAGTGTCATCAAGTTCCAGGTGTTTTAAGGAGGGATAGACAAGGCATGCTAGAAAATGCCAAGGTGTGATAGAGTGCTAGGGAAGCATACTAAGATATGCTATGTGCCAAGGTGTGCCAATGTGTGCTAAGGAGTGTTAGGGAGTACCTAGGAAACACAAGAGAGCAATATGTGAAAATTCATGCAAATGAATGAATAAGAGTGTGTGACAGGGAGTTTCAGCAAGTACCAGGTGTGATAAGGAGGGAATGATATGGTATGCTATGCAGCGCTAAGTCATGCTAGAGTTTCATGGCGGCATGTAGCCAAGATGTGCCAGGTGTCAAGGTGTCCCACCACATGCTAGGAAGTGTTAGGGAGTTCCACAAAAACACAAGGGAGCACTAGATAAAATTGATGCATGAAAATGAACAAATAAGAATTTGTGACAGGAAGTGTTAGTGAGTTCCAAGTGTATTAAGGAGGGTGTGACAAGGTATGCTAGGCATTCCTAGGGCATGCTAGAGGCCAGTGAAACATGCCAAGATGTGTTAGTGCCAAGTTGTGCCAATGCATGCCAGTGAGTGTTAGGGAGTGCCAGAGAAACTCATAGGAGTACTTTTTTAAAATGCAAGGGAATGAATGAATAAGAGTGTGTGATAGTGAGTGTCAACAAGTTCTAGGTGTTCTAAGGGGGGAGTGACAAAGTATGCTAGGTAGTGCCAAGTAATGCTAGAGTGTCAGGGTGACATGCCAAGATGTCTCAGGTGCCAGGGTGTTCCAATGCATGTTGGAGAGTGTTAGGGAGTACCACAAAAACACAAGGGATAACTATTTCAAAATGTATGGAAATGAATGGATACGAGTGTTTGATAGGGAGTGTCAGTGAGTTCCAAGTGTTCTAAGGAGGGAGTGACAAGGTTATATGATAGGCAGTGCCAAGGCATGCTAGAGTGCCAGGGAATAACAGGGAGTGGTAGGGTGTGCTAGGGAGTGTCAAAGCATGCCAAGGAATGTAAGGGATTCTAACATGTGCCACATAGTTCCAATGGATTGTTATACATCCTAGGTGCTATGACATGTCAAGATGTAAACGATGTTGCTTATTTGTTTTATGGCCACAGTTGTATGTGAGGCTTGACTTGGTAACTTGTGAAGTGGGATGAGATAATATTGGACATGAGTAGCCTAAGATGATTTATAGGCAGTTCTTAGGTGAACAAGGCATAATCTAGTTGTAGTAATCATAACTTGGTCAAGTTTTTGTAGTCGAGGTAGGACATGGTTGGGTTCCCAAGTCCCAAAAATAATAAGGGTAGTTGTGAGGGCATGATAGATAATGAGTGTTAGGGCATGCCAAGGAATGAAAATTCATGCTAACACGTGCTAAACAGTGTCAATGCATACTGAGGAGTGTTAGGGAGTCTCAGGGCATCACAAGGGATAAATAAGTCAAAATTCATCGAAATGAATGAATAAGAGTGTGTGCCAATGAGTGTTAGTGAATTCTAGGTGTCCTAGGGATGATGTATGTTAGGAGAAGTTCATAATAGGAATTGCAGGAGGTAAGCCTATGGTTGTGATATGGGATTGGAAAAAGCAGTTTCAAACAAAGGGAGACTTTGGGTTGGGAACAACGCTCTTTTTCCAATGACTTGATTTGGTTCCCAAGCCACAAAAAAATTAAGGCTATCTATGAGGGCTTGACAACTAGAGAGTGCCAAGGTGTGCAAAGGAATGCTAGGAAGTACTAACACATGTTAGGTAGTTCCAAGGAAATTTAGACATGCCAAAATGTTCTAGGTGCCAGGGTGTGGTGCCAATGCATGCTAGGGAGTGTTAGGGCCAAGTTCCAAGGAAACACATGGGAGCACTAGTTTTAAATGCATTGAAATGAATTAATATGAGTATGTGATAGGGAGTGTCAGCGAGTTCCAAGTGTGCTAAGGATGGAGTGACAAGGTATGCTAGGTAGTGACAAGGTATTCTAGGCAATTCCAAGGCATGTTAGAGTGTTAGGGAAGCATTCCAAGATGTACCAAGTGCCAAGGTGTGCCAATGCATGCCAAGGAGTGTTGGTGAGAGCTAGGGAAACATAAAGGAGAACTAGGTCAAATTTCATGGAAATGAATGAATAAGAGTGTGTGAGAGGGAGTGTTAGCGAGTTTCAAGTGTGCTAAGGAGGTAGTGAGATGGTATTATAGGCAGTGCTAAAGAATTCTAGAGTGTCAGGGAAACATGCGTCCAAGATGTGTCAGGTGTCAGGGTGTACCAATTTTTGCTAGGAAGTGTTAGGGAGTGCCAAGGAAATGTAAGGGAACAGTAGGTAAAATTAATGCATGGAAATGAATGAATGAGAGTTTGTGACAGGAAGTTTCAGTGAGTTCCAGGTGTGCCAAAGGATGGAGTGACAAGGTATGTTAGGAAATGCTAAGGCATGTTAGAGGCTTGGGAAAAAATCCAATATGTGTGAGGTGCCAGGGTATGCAAAGGCATGCCAGGGAGTGTTAGGGAGTGCCAGGGAAACACATGGGAGCACTAGTTTGAAATTCATGGAAATGAATGAATAAGAGTGTGTGACATGGATTCATAGTTAGTTTAGGTGTGTTAAGGAGGGAGTGAAAATGTATGCTAGGTAGTTCCAATGAATGCTAGAGTGCCAAGGTGGCATGCCAAGATGTGTGAGGTGTCAGGGTGTGTCAATGCGTGTCATGGAGTTTTAGGCAGTGCTATGTAAAGACAAGGGAGAACTAGTTCAAAATGCATGGAAATGAACATATAAGAATGTGTGATAGGGTGTGTCAGTGAGTTTCAGGTGTGCTAAGGAGGTAGTGACAAGGTTATATTTTAGGCATTGCAATGGAATGATAGAGTGCTAGGGAATGTCAGGAAGTGGTAGGGTGTGCTAGGGATTTCCAAAGCATGCAAAGGAATGCAAGGGGTGTTAACACGTGCCACATAGTGTGAAGGGATTGTTATATGTGTCAGGTGCTATGGCCTGTCAAGATGTAAACTATGTTTCTTAGTTGTTTTATGGCCACAGTTGGATGTGAGCCTTGACCTGGTAACTTGTAACTTGTTATGTGGAATAAGTTGAAATTGGACATGAGTATCCTAAGATGAGTTATAGGAAGTTCTTAGGTGAACAAGGAATAGTCTAGTCGTAGTAACTGTAACTTGGTAAAGTTGTTTTAGTCAAGGAAGGCCCTTGGTTGGGTTCCCAAGTCCCAAATAAAGTAAGGGTAGTTGTGAGGGCATGATAGCTAGGGAGTGCTAAGGCATGCCTAGGAATGAAAAGTCATGCTAACACATGGAAGAAAGTATCAATGCACATTGATGTATATTAGTGAGTGTCATGGCATCACAAGGGATAAATATATCAAAATGCATTGAAATGAACAAATAAGAGTGTGTGCCAAGGAGTGTCAACAAAGTCTAGGTGTCCCAAGGACGAAGTGTGCTAGGAGATGTTCATAATAGGACTTGTGGGAGGCAAGCCTATGGTTGAGATAAGGGGCTAGAAAAATCATTTTCAAACAAAGGGAGAATTTGGGTTAGGCACAACACTACTTTTCCAATGCCTTAGTTAGGTTAAAAATGCATGGAAATTAATTAATGAGAGAGTGTGATAGGGAGTGTCAGCGAGTTCCATGTGTGCTAAGGAGGGAGTCGCAAAGTTATATGCTAGACAGTGCCACGACATGTTATAGTGCCAAGGCATGTCAGGGAGTGGTAGGGAGTACTAGGGAGTGCCAAATCATGCCAAGGAATGCAGGGGATTCTAACATGTGCCACATAGTGCCAAGGTATTTTTGCACACACTTCCAAGTGATATGTCATGTCAATATGTAAACTATGTTGCTTAGTTATTTTATGGCCACGGTTGGAAGTGTGCCTTGACTTGGTAAATTGTTAAGTGGGATGAGTTAATATTGGACATGAGTAGCCTAAGATGAGTTATAGGCCATTCTTAAGTGAACAAGGCATAGTATAGTTGTAGTAAATATAACTTGGTCAAGTTTTTGTAGTCGAGGCAAGACTTAGTTAGGTTCCCAAGTATAAAAAAAATAAGGGTAGTTATGAGGGCATGATAGCTAAGGAGTGCGAGGGTGTGCCAAGGAATGAAAAGGTGTGCTAACACATGCCATACCATGTCAATGCATGTCAAGGAATGTTGGGGAGTGTGAGGGAATCACAAGGGAGGACTAGGTCAAAGTGCATGGAAATAAACGAATAAGAGTGTCTTCGAGGGAGTGTCAGTGAATTCTAGGTGTCCCAAGGAAAACATGTTTTAGGAGAATTTTAGAATAGGAATTCCAGGAGGAAAGCCTACAATAGTGATAAGGGGATTGAAAAATCAATTTCAGACAAAGGGAGACTTTGGGCTAGGCACAACAATATTTTTTCAACGACTTGGTTGTGTTCCCAAGTCACAAAAAAAGTAAGGCTATCTATATGGGAATGAAAACTATGGAGTGCCAAGATATGAAGGGAATTCTAGGAACGACTAACACATGCTAGATGGTTTCAAGTCATTTTAGGCATGCCAAGACATGCCAAGTGCTAGGGCATGCCGAGATGTGTTAGGTGCTAGGTTGTGGTGCCAATGCATTATAGGGAGTGCCAGGGAAACAAAATGGAGAACTAGTTTCAATTACATGGAAATGAATGAATAAGAGTGTGTGATAGGGAGTGTTAGCAAGTTATAGGTTTGCTAGGCAGGGAGTGACAAGGTATGCTAGGTTGTGCCAAGGCATGATAAAGTGCTAAGAAAGCATGCCAAGATGTGCCAAGTGGTAGGGTGTTCCAATGTGTTCCAAGGGGTGTTAGGGAGTGTTACAGAAACACAAGGGAGAACTACGTCATAATGCATGGAAATGAATGAATAATATTGTGTGAAAGGGAGCGTCAGTGGCCAAGATGTGCCAATGTGCACAAGGAAGTTTTGGTTGGGAGTGTCAAGGAAACACAAGGAAACACTACGTCAAAATGCATGGAAATGAACAAATAAGAGTTTCTGATTAGAAGTGTTAGTGAGTTCCGGGTGTGCTAAGAAGGGAGTGAAAAGGTATGTTAGATAGTGTTAAGGCATGCTAAATGCTAGGGTGACATGCCAAGATGTCCTAGGTGCTAGGGTGTACCAATATGTGCCAAGAAGTGTTAAGGAGTGCTAGGTAAACAAAAGGGAGCACTAGGTAAAAATGCATGGAAATGAATGAATAATATTTTGTGACCAGGAGTGTGAGTGAGCTCTAGGTGTGCTAAGGAGAGAGTGACAAGGTATGTCAGGTAGTGCCAAGGAATGCTAGAGTGCTAGGATGACATGCCAATATGTGTCAGGTGTCATGTTGTTCCAATGTGTGCTAGGGATTTTTAGGGAGTGTAAGGGAAAGAAGAAGAAGCACTAGGTCAAAATGCATGGAAATGAACAAATAAGAGTGTGGCCACAGTTGGATGTGATTACCCTTGTCTTGGTAACTTGTTAAGTGGGATGAGTTGAGATTGGACATGAGTAGCCTACGATATATTATAGGTAGTTATTAAGTGAAGAAGGCATATGTTGAATTTCCATGACACATGAGAATATGGGTTTGGTATTAGAATATTTGATGCAAACACACTCAAGTGCCACACCACATATACTTTTCACAACGAAATATACACACATTAAGGAATAAACTAGTGCACATGAAAATTTTTTAACTTTTTCAAACCCTTCTTCGTTATATTACAAACTATAATAAAATAGGCTAGAGCTCCCATAAGAGGGATCATGGCCCTTTATAATCACATTGATGCAAGGAATACAACTAGGGCTTGGTGTTAGTCCTTTGACAACTGATCTACCTTAAACAAGAAAAAAATCGAATTACTTGCGGATGGTGGCCACACACAACCCTTTCAATCCACGTGTCTTGAACGAATCCAGCAGGTCCTCTTTCCTCCCATTTTACAACTCCTCAATTTGTCTCTATCAATGAACTCAACTCTTGTAGGTTATTGAACTAAGCTCAAAAAAAAATTCCATCTAGCTACAACCTTTTTCCTTAAAGGTCTGCAACACTTAAGGTATTTGATCCGCTGTTCACAACTTCGTTTGTGAACAGCTCGTTGGTTTGCCTACTTTTGTCATACTAGTGCTCCAAGATGACAAGTCTGGGGCTATGGAGGCTTCTCTTCTTCTCACTGACTCAATCCTCTAGAATAAAGTGAACTAGGGCTAATTGGATAAGCCATTTGATTGCTACTTTAGTCTTTCAAAGCTTGCACATCCTTAGGCCCAATACACCTACCCTTCTACCAGTCTTTTTGTACTTCACAAGTACAAGACTTAGGGCTCTTCTTTTACAGTCACATAAAAACCATCCAACTCTACTTGGAATTCTATCAATTTTCCCAACCAAAATAAATTATTTTACTGGTCTAGGGCCCACAACACTTCCCTCATCTAGGGATATTTAAATTTTCGACCTAATAGTGATTTGAGTCCTCTCAAAATCACTATTCTTGTGTACCAATTTCTTTTTTGTCCAATCTATGAAAAAATATGAACTACTCCTCTTATCATCCCTCTAATAATTTGTATATCACTAAACTAGGGTCACAAATCATCCACTAAGAGTCCAATGAATAACTGTTTATAGGCTGCTTTATATATTTTTCCAAAACTCTACGGACAATCCACCATAATCAACTCCACTACATGTCAATCCATTCCTCATATGGCACATTTCTTCTACTCAATCTTCTACTTAGGTTCCACCCTACTTTGGATATTCCATATCCACTCATACTTATGAAAACCATCTTCCAAGTTTGTGGTCTATATTACAAAGATAAACCTCGCTCTAAGGGTCACGACCCCTCTTCTTCTATGCATATTTTTCATAGTCTTAAGGGCATACCTTATGGACTGAACATGCTAGGAAACTGCCCTAACTAGGGTATCATAATTTTGTTTTGTTTACTTTAGAATGAACCCTATCCACCCATAGAAAAAACAACAACTCTTGCCTCCATAAGAGACTCAGCCTAGCTCATATGGATCCATACATTTTGGGCATTTTTTAAAATTAATCTTGACTTTAACTTTAGATCTCTATGACCCTAAAACTATGGTTACCTCAGTCGATATTAAACTTGTGACTACTTCTATTCTGGCCCTAAATTCCAGTGCATGCCCTCCATTTTTTTTTATATTTATCACAAACCTCACAGCCTAATAACAACCAAAAGATAGGGTCTCAACCCTCTCTTATATTTCATAATTTGATGTGGATTTCACACAGAAACACCACTGAAATCACATGCCCAAATTCTGATGAGTCGCCTCTCTTGAGCTTGATTTGTTAGAAGAGAACGAACAATATGTCATCTTACTTCCTAGCTCGAACCCATTAAGGTATGAAACATTATTTTGAACCCTCACATGATGATCTTGCTCTTGGTGGATGACCATGGCCTCCTTGATCAAATGAGATCCTTTTCACTTGATTTTCTTTCCTTCATACTAAGGCCTGCTTAAATAGATTTTCCTAGCTAGGCCTCTTAGGAACCCTCTAGAACTTACATGTTTTATCCACTTATACGTTAGGAAATATTAATTTTCCTTTTTAATTTTCTTGTAGATTTTAAACCCCATCTTGGTTCCAAAACCCCTTCACTTGGGTTCTTTGCCCACAAAGCCTTTTGTGACCAAACTCACACAAACCCATCTCGCTAGCCTTGTGGAGTACCTCCCAAGCTACACAATTCAACAAGATAGTCTAGTTGTGGTAACCGTAGATTGGTTAATCTATTGTAGTCAAGAAAGGACTTGGTTGGGTTACCAAGTTACAAATCAAGTAAGGGTAGTTGTGATGGCATGATAACTAGGGAGGGTAAGGTCATGTCAAGGAATGAAAAGGCGTGATAACACATGCCAGACAATTTCAATGCATGTTGAGGGGTGTTAGGGAGTGTCGAGACATAAAAATGGAGAAATAGTTCAATATGCAGGGAAATGAACAAATAAAAGTTTGTGACAGGGAGTGTTAGTGAATTTAGTGTGCCAAGGACGAAGTGTTCTAGGAGAAGTTCATAATAGGATTTGTAGGAGGCAAGCCTACGGTTGCGATAAGGGGCTCGACAAAGAAGTTTTAGACAAAGGGAGACTTTGTGCTAGGCATAACATTGTTTTTCCTTTAGCTATTATTTCTGTATGACATGTGGCACACTTTGGTTGAATGCTCATATTTTGAACTATTTTAGACAATTGCATATTGTACATTATTGTGTATAAATTTTGGAGTACTCGGATTTTTCCGACTTATATCTTGTGTGCCTTGTGCATCTTTTGGTTCTTGCAAACTCTCAGTTAATGCTCTACTTTTTATATGGACTAGACATACATGTGAAATATTTCATGTGTAAGCATGTTTCTTAGTTGTTTTATGGCCATGGCTAGATGTGATCCTGGTCTTGGTAAGTTCTTAAGTGGAAAAATTTGAGCTTCGACATGAGTGGCCTAAGATGAGTTATAGGTAGTTCTTAGGTGAACAAGGCACAATCTACTTGTAGTAGGTGAAATTGGTCAAGTTGTTGCGAATGAAGCAGGCGAATATCACATGAACTACAATACCTAAGGACTTGATTGGGTTCCTAAGTCATGAAAAAATATAAGGTTAGTTGTGAGGGAATGAGTGCCAACGCATGCTAGGGAATGCTAACATGTGTCAGATAGCGTGAATGCATGTCCAATATGATAATATGTGCAAGTGATAAGGCATGCCAAGATGTGCAAGGGTGTGACATACGTGCCAGGGACTGTGAAGGAAATAACAAGGAGAAACGAGTTAAACTACAAGGAAATGAACACATAAGAGGGTTAATAAGTCATAAATTTACCTTTTCCGAGAGGGGCATGCTAGGCACACCAACGCTAGCCAAGTGTTAGTGAATTCTAAGTAGCAAATATTCCTCTGTTACTTCTCATCTACTTTCCAATAATTGATCCCAAATAACTTTAATATTAAATGATGTCAAAACATACCAAGGTATCTCAACAAATTCTATACATGCTAATACTTGCGAAGTTCCAACATGTTCCAAGCTTTGATGTGTGTTAGGGAGTGACACACATGTTATGAAGTGACAGGGTATGTAGAATAGTTCTAAGTTGTGCCAGAGAGTGCTAATGCATGTTGAGGAGTGTTAGGAAGTACTAGGGAAACACAAGGGATCACTAGGTAAAAATGCATGGAAGTGAATTAATATGAGGGTGTCCCAGGGAGTTTCAACAAGTGATAGCTGGCATTTCAAGGAGGGAGTGACAAGGTATTATAAGCAATGGTAAGGCATGCTAGGGAACCTCAAAGCATGTCAAGAAGTGCTAGAGTGTGATAACATATGCCAAATATTGCGAAGGCATGCCATGACTTTCCAAATGCTAAGACATGCTAGGATGTGCAAGGTGCCAGGGTATGCTAGTATGTGTCAAGGAGTTTCAAGGAAAAAAGGAAGAACCAAGATAAAATGAAAGGAAATGAACACATAAGAGGGTTAATATGTCAAGACATTATACTTTTGAAAAGGGGCAGTCTAGGCACACTAATAATAGGTTCCAATACATGTCAAATGTGTGCCAAGTGCTAATGTACGGTAATGCATATTAAACTATTCCAGGGAATGTTAGGAACTACAGGGTATGCCAACAGTGATGCAGGGAGAGTGCTATGCTATGATAGGGCCTGCTAACATGTGCTTGGGTGTCCTAGTCATGGCAAGATGTTCTAGGTACAAATATGTTCCAATACCTGCGAGGTTCTGAGGAATGTTAGTGTGTGCCAAATAATTTTAATGTGTGCTAAGAGTGTTATGTCTCTCTCATTAATAGAATTGACAGAGCTTGATTATGTATTAAATAACATAGTTCCTACACACAATAGTGGAAACTCATCTAAAGGGAATATGTTAGATAATAAACCTAATAGAGATGAATCATCTATTGACTCGTAGGAAAAATATATTCTCATTACTTGAGGGAAATGATACACACTAATTTCGTTTTAACAAAGTGATTGACTCTAACCACTATGGCCTTAGAAGCTTAATGAAAAAGACTCCACACCAATGGTCATAAATTGTTATCTTTTGAAAAAAAATATAGTAACATGCACATGACGCCATAAAAAAATCATTGGAATCATCAATGATGACGAAATTTTTTTGACCATCACCAAAAGTAATCAAAAAGAAAATTGGTGAGGGTCAATAAAATATCATCACTAGAAGTGTCACTAAAGAGAGAATTAGTGACGGGCCTTTAACAACCCTCACCAAAAGTGGCACTCAAAATGGCTTTGGTGACAAACCTTAAAGGACCATCACTATATGCACTTACAACAATGCTTTTTTAAGGACCATCACCATATGCGACATTTCTGATGGACCTTAAAGGTCCATCACAGGAATGACCCTCACCAATGACCTTTTTTTTTGTAGTGACACCACAACCACAACCATGGAAACACCACCATCACCATGGAAAAAAAAACATGTGTGCAATAACCACATACAACATAGGTATGGAAACACATAAGCAATCAATTTAAAAGCATGATCAACACACCACCCATCAAGTCCAAAAGTTGAACCATGCTCTCATACCATTATGTAACACTGTCTTCCCACATCTACCCAAGTAACCGTCCAACTGGGGTAAACATGTGACGAGAGGCTACTAATATGAGATTCAACCTCCTAGATGACATTAAGGAAGTGGAACCAATAGAAACATAAAAAAAAAACACCTTACACTACATCACTGAGCTGCATGCTTGTAAGGGAAAGGTAGCAACTATAGAACCTATAGACACGGGCTAGCCTAAACAACAACTTTTCCGCATGTAGCTCCAGGATCTGTGCCACATTTTCATCCCCTAAGCCTAGGTCACTTCCCAAAACTTCCTATAACTTCAAGAGAGGGTAATTAACATTAAAACAAACATACATGAGCAATTGTTGATATTTGTGGATTGTTGGGGTAGCTTCGGATGTGCTCTAGCTCCCAAAATTTGTGGAGGGACTAGAGTACATGAGATCTCCAAGACCCAGAAAGGGATTTGCGAAATTCCATATTGTTTGGGAGAAAATTAATTAATTAATATTTTTAATTAAGGACCCTAAGTCTAACTTAGGAAAATTAAAACATTAAAGGTAATTAATTTAAACATGTGATGGAAATGACTTAAGTCACACAAATTAATATTTATTTTAACCTTAGCCATCGATTCAATATTAGATCATGGTCGTTGGTTTCCCAACGAGAAAGTATAAAGGAAAGGCTTGGGGTCAGTTGGAGAAGACACACATGGAGGCAGAGCACTGAGACTAAGCTGGAATTCTAGGGTGGGTTTGCTAAGAATTTCCATAAGTGTTTCAGCTACAATGAGGGGAAGTATGGCTAAGGGGATGGTCTGATCCCAGAGCCAAGAGTCAACAAGAGTCAAAGATTAAGCAACTAGGAGTAGCACAGAGAAGCATAGGCTATGTAGCAGCTACGTAGTAGCTGCACAATGCAAAGGGTTTCAACTGCTATGTAGGTGCTAGGTAGGTCCAGAAAGGGCAACACAGAGTTAGCAGGAGGCAATCCGGCCTTACACAGGGCCAGCTAGGGCAACATAAGGACTGCGTCACCTAGTTTGGGGTTATGCATCCCTCACCTGAGCAGTGCAAGGGCATCAAAAAGCCAGCACGAATGACGCAGGAAGCTTGAGAGAAGCGTTGGGATTTCTAGAGGCAGAAAGGGGCCGAGTTCTGTAAATCCCGTTTGAGGGTGTGAATCACTCCAGTTTTACATCTCCGGAACAAAAGGTATTGTTGCAGATAGTATATTTCTCTTTCAGGTTAACCAGTAAGGTGCCCAGATTTGTTGTACTTAGATTCTACATAATAAGATAAAACCTCCAGTAGCCAGAAGACTGGTTTTCCTGCATTGGGTTTTTTTGGGGACAGTTGTCCAGAAAATCTTGTGCGTTAGTTTGTTTGTGTGCATGTATTTTGTTTAGATTTTAATCTGTGAATTTTGTTAATGTGGTTACTTCGATGTTAATGCTGAAATTTTAGATTAATAACTTAATTAAGTAGGAGAAGTATAACCAGCTTTAACAGTAGGGTTTCTGCATAAGTAATATTTAGAAATTTTCACATGGTATCAGAGAGATTGCAGATCTAGCAGGATCACTAGAAGAAGATTGAAAAATCCTTGATGCAGAAAGTAGCAACAGCTGTAGAAATCTAGACCAGAAGGGACAACATAGCAGCAGAGGGGAGAAAATCCACGCAGAGGCTAGAGTGATGCAGTCCTTACCTAGTCTCCACACAGGGCCACATACTTACTGTGCAGAGGTAGTGCTGGGACTGTTTGCTCATTTAGAGGCCAACTAGGGTGATGCAGTCCTGAAGCTGTTGCTGATCCAGAGTGCCGGAAGCAGTGCTGCAAAGTTTCAATAGTTGCTGGTGGGGTTAAATTTCTGAAGATTCAGAATTTAGCCTGAGCATTAGTTGACAAAGAGTGGGGGGGGGGGGGGACATTTTCTCAGAGGATTTCCAGCCAATTAAATATGTTGATCGATGAGAGGATCGAAGATAGCTGATTCGTTGTGTTTGGAAGATTTCCAAGTAGGAAATTAGTTGTCAGAGGGAGCAAAGGGTTCCTTTTCACCAAGGACCCTAGATTTGAGCTTCAGTTGAGAAGCGGGGAGAGGAAGAGTTTTTTTCGACAGAGCAGATATGAGCAGATGGCACCTCATAGAATACGTGATCAGGATAGGTTGGATGGTCTGTCTAACTCTGCAGTCTGGAAGGTTAGAATCCTGGTGGTCATGGAGGCATACGATCTGAGGGAGAACGCAGAAAAAGTCCTGGCCACGCCAGCCAATACTCTTCTCCTAGCGAAGCATAATGAAGCAACGACACATGCCAATCGCTTCATCATGGATGGGGTTAAGGATCATGTTATACCACATATAGCCAATAAGAAGACGACTAATGAGATATGGAAAGCCTTAACTGCCCTATATGAGGGTAGATCTATCCAGAGGAGAATGCTTTTGGAGAACCAGGTGCAATTATTCATGATGGCCAAGGGAGAAGAAATCGAGCCCTTCCTTTCCAGATTATAGGTGATCAGGGATTAATTAACTGCCATGGGAGTGAAAGTGGAGGATGATGTGTTGGTGAGGACTGCACTCAATGCAGTCACATATGACTAGGGAACTTTTTTCCAAAGTATCTTGGGCAGAGCAGACCGTCCCAACTAGGACAGTATGTAGGCGATCCTATATCAAGAAGAACTCCATCGGTTCGCCAAGAGGCAGCCTAGCACTGGATCTAGTAAGGTGAATATGGAAGAGGAAGAAGATGTAGCCTTGGCATAATAGATGTAGCAAGGGAGGAAGAAGAGTGATCTATCCAAGATCAAGTGTTTCTAGTGCAGCGAACTAGGACATTTCGCCAGAAATTGTCCTTAGAAGAAGAACGATAAGAAGCTTCTACCTCCAAGGTTGTTTTGGCAGATGATGGCTCCAAATATTAGGTAGCTATGAGAACTCATGAACCAAGAAAGTGGGGCGACATGGATCTATAGAGAAATTACAGAGTGGTGGCGAGATCCTTGAGTGGCTCAGCTCTTGGATCACATCCATGATACGGGAGCCTTAAGACAGTAGCGGGACAAGTGGAGAAGTCGGTGCAGAGAATAAAAAATGGAGCAAAGGTAGAGCAGGATGCTAAGATGGATAAAAAATAGCATAGCAGCGTAATGCAGAGGGGGTTGATGTGACTTCAGCAGCGCAGTGCAGGCTGGATTACGTAGAGTAGAGATGCAGCAATGCAGTGCCTTCAGGAGGAAAGCACAGAGCAGTAGCCTATGAAGCTTCAGTGATGAGGATGCAACTCAATTAAATTTTATGTCAAATATTTGGCAGCAGTGTTCAATTTTTTCTCTCAGCAACTGAAGTTTCTGTGCAGTAGTTGGTAGCATGGTGCAACAATTTGAGAGGGAGCTGCAGTACAGATGTGGAATTGGTGGTGGAAGCATCATGGGTAGTAGAATGGGAGTGTAGCAGCAACACAGTGATGAAGGAAGGTAGGCCAGGCATCAACGCAGAGACCCACACCAGATATTAGTGCAGAGATTTTGGGTGAAGTAGTATTGTGCTAGAACACTTTCCTCGCTAAGAGGGATTATTGAAATTTGTGGATTTTTGGGGTAGCTTCGGATATGCTCTAGCTCCCAAAATTTGTGGAGGGACTAGAGTACATGAGATATCCAAGACCCAGAAAGGGATTTGAGAAATTCCATCCAGTTTGGGAGAAAATTTATTAATTAATATTTTTAATTAAGGACCCTAAGTTTAATTTAGGAAAATTAAATATTAAAGGTAATTAATTTAAACATGTGATGGAAATGAATTAAGTCACACGGATCAATATTTATTTTAATCTTAGCCATTGATTCAAGATTAGATCATGGTCGTTGGTTTCCCAACAAGAAATTAAAAAGGAAAGGCTTGGGTTCAGTTGGAGAAGACAGACACGGAGGCAGAGCACTAAGACTCAGCTGGAATTATAGGGCGGGTTGGATAATAATTTACAGAAGTGTTTCAGCCACAGCGAGGGGTAGTATTTGCTAAGGGAATGGTATGATATTAGAGCCAAGATTCAACAAGAGGCAGAGAAGCAGCAACCAGGAGTAGTGCAAAGAAGTAGAGACTATGTAGCGTAGAGGGTTTCAACCACTATGCAGGTGATACGCAGGCCCAGAAAGGGCAGTGCAGAGGCAGTAGGAGGCCATCCCGGCTTATGCAGGGCCAAGTAGGATAGTGTGAGGATTTTGTCACCCAGTTTGGGGTTACACAACCCTCTCTTGAGCAGTGTAGGGGAATCAGCAGGCCAACAGGGTTGACGCAAGCAGCTTCAGAGCAGCGCTGAGGTTTCTAGAGTCATAAAGGGGCTGAGTTCTGTAAATCCCGTTTGAGGGAGTGAATCAATCCAATTTTTTGTCTCTGGAATAACATGTATTGCTGCAGATCTTATATTTATCTGTCGGGTTAACCAGTAAGGTACCTAGATTTGTTGTACTTAGATTCTACATAATAAGATAAATCCTCCACCAGCTAGAAGACCAGTTTTCCTACATTGGGTTTTTCTAGGGACAGTTGTCCCGAAAATATTGTGTGTCACTTTGTCTTTGTGCATGTATTCTGTTTAGATCTAAATCTTTGAATCATGTTAATGTGTTTACCTCGATGTTAATGCTGAAATTTCAAATTAATAACTTAATTAAGTAGGAGAAGTATAACCATATTTAACAGTAGGGTTTCTGCATAAGTAATATTCAGAAATTTTCACAACAATCACATCAACTGGAACTCATCCAACCCCACCCAAACATGACAAGAATTTCATCAAACATGTCACAAAAATAGGATCTACATGTATAAACATCATATTTAAACAAAGGGGTATCTTCCTTATCTCAGAATGGCTAAGAAGCATTGCTCCACTACATCATAATCTATCATACAATCAATTTTACCATATATACATGGGATATTCATTTACAAGAAAAGACATGAATAGAGCCATACATCATCATTGATCGAATACATGTTCATAACCAACAAATTAACAATAGGAATACCCTGAATATAGTAGTAATTAAATACATACATAAAATAGTTTATTTGCATACTGAATACCATAGAAATGAGCTCTTCATTATTAAATGTAAAAACCAACCATAGATGGGACTTCCACATTCCACCTGACCATAGATTGGCTGAGCCAAGTCTCACTTCATCTAATCACCCCCATGCCATATTCCAAGCATGAATGTGGGACTTAATCAAACACATCATTCAAAATCAATCAAATGCTTCCAGAGTCCAAACCACCTCATGGTTGGACATCACAACTGTCATAGATTGGTCTCTATCCAAGCTGCTCTAGGGCTCTAGAGCGTTTTTTCCAACGAGGACTTCCAGGACTAGTAACTCAACCCCAATTGTTACAGTGCTTCCATAGCGTTTGTCCAACCAGAGCTTTAAGGACTAGTAACTCAACCCCAACTATTACAGTGCTTCCAGAGTGTTTTTCCAACCAGGGCTTCAAGGACTAGTAACTCAACCCACCTAGGGCTTCTAGAAAATTTTTCCAACCATGGCTTGCAAGACTAGTTTCTCAACCAGCATTTTTCCATCGGGCTTCCAGAGCATTTTTCCAACCAAAGCTTCCAGGAACTAATAACTCAACCCAACGGCTAAAGGAATCATGAGAAACAACTAGAAAACAATCAATAAACCCGCAATACCATGGCTATCCAAGAAATGGAAAGGCTAGTAAATCCACATGCATACACCATGCATGCCAAAACCAATGAGGAAAACATACATGTATCTCAGTACCTGCAATCAAATCCTGTTGTAGATGTTGATCTCGATGTCCACCTGCTCTTTTCTTCTCTTCCCTTTCCTTCTTTCTCCAAATCACCAAGTATCCACACTCTCCAAGAGTGCTCCAAGAAAAATCGAAGTTTCCAAGAGTATGAGAGAGAGAGAGAGAGAGAATAATTAGAGAGATCCAAAAATGCAATGACAAAAGGTTACCAGTTGATCCTCATAAGCCTATTTATAGAATAGGCCTCTATTTTCTTCAATTTTCATTATTTTCCTTCAATTTCCTCCTCACATGCAACCTATGACCTTTTACCTTCCTTTTCTCCTAATTTCCATTAATTTTCATAAATAAATGTGCCCCAAAATACTTTTGGCCTCTTTAATGCCTTAGCCATAGCCTTTTCCAATTTCCTTAGCCATAAAAAACCAAATCAACACCCCCTAGGATGTTTTTACCAATCATTCAACTTGGAATACATGTCCCGTCAACCGTGGTTATTATCTTAACTTTATTACATGATTTTTTCACTAAGGATGTTACAATGTTTATCTTTGGAAAGATTTCTCTCTTCTTGTGTGAAGAGATGGTAATAACCATGGAGATTATTTTAAATATTACCATGTTCTTGTGGGTAGAAGTAGAATGCAGTTATTTCCCTTTCTCATAATACATGTGAAGTAGGGATAAAAAACATGTCTTGGTAATCTTTATGCATTTTACTTAATGCGTTTGAGATTTGGATGGATAGACATGTGTTCTAACAATATACATGTAAAGATAAACATACATGTTTGGTATTTATGTGCTTTTAATTAATGCATGTGTAGTGTCAATAAAAATATATGTCTCAATAATTTGTATACATTTTATTTATGAACACGAAAAGATGCTTGAAGCATCACTAATAAAGATTTATTTTTTGGTTTGATTAATATTTTATCTAATCATGATACCAAAGTTTATTGACGGTAGTAGTTGTAGGAAAGGATTGTGACATATGTGAAGGATATATTATTTTTAACATTATGGAAGACATGAACTAATGACCTATGCACACTGAGGGAATGCCAACTATAGGATGATCTACTACAGGGAAAAATCATGCCACAAAGACCAGTGTTCAAGAAATTGTGGGGTAAATGATATCATGATTAATATAATAACTTATAGCTAGTTATGTTGAATTTAATATGATATTTATTTGTAATATTTCTAAAAATGGTCAAGGGAAGGACTTCCCTATAACCATTAAGTGAGGGGTGAACATTATCATGAAACATTTAATAAAATAAATGTTTTCTGGTTTTTCCCTTCGGGGATTCCAGGGTATATCAGTGTCCATTGATGTGTTTTCCTATTATGTCATTTTAATGACGTTGCTTCCTTGTTTGATGTTGAAACTTACATTATCAATACATGATTAACTAGCCTAATTAAATGAATAATAGTAATGATGTAGGGTACAACAAGGATATTTATGTTAATATGTTACATTAATGGTTGTTGCATTATGTGACTTGCTATTAAATTTCTAAAGTTACTTTATATAATGATGATGATTTTATCTAATGGCTGGTTAGGGAATATAGAATAAGTGATTCGAAATGTTACATACTAGTAAATTTCATAATTTTTTTTTATAATCCTATGTATTTTTACACAAGTTTTACTAGGGGATGTTACAAGTGGTATCAGAGAGAAATGCTGCAGCACTGGCGCTTTTGGGCATTCGTAAGCATAGAAGAAGTAGAGGCATGATGCTTTGGATATAAGCTCAGGTATGATTCCAACAAATTACATAACGATGTACGTAGTAGACTGCATTTGACATGAGATGCATAATGGTGTTAATAACTTCATTGAAGAATGTTAAGTGTAATGTATATTTTAAAGAATAATTATGCTCATGGAATTTGAATCTTTATGTGGATAAAAAAAAATAAACAATTATGTTGCATTTATGGATAATCCTTAGCAATCACTAGTGATATTGTGGATTAAATACCAACCATTGCATGCATACTCGTATAATAATGCTTAATGGTGCATTTAAAGAAAAATGATTAAAGTTACAATGCATTGCTTATAAGAAAAAAATTGAATATATGTATTGTTATGTGTGATGAAAAAAGAATGTAGAAGGTGGGGATGTCCTTGAAGAGGAAAAAAATATTTTAAAAGACATTGAAAGAATCCCTTTGAATGTTAAAGATAAACAATGTGTCAAGTGGTAGGATTTGAGTATAATGGTTAATTGGCAATTGAGTCTTGTCGTGGATTTTGATTGAATTTAGTATTGCATGACTAACTATTAAACTTATATGGATGAATTATTATTGATTGAATATTATTAGAATTCGTAAACAAGGTGATTGTGGTAGTTCACTTCATGTTGTTGATCTGTTGGTGAAAATACGATGTTGAATTTTGGGTTGTTTGGATTGTTACCATAATTATTATTGACACTTAATTACTAATGATAAATCAGTCTTTGTGTATGATTAAAGCATTGTATAGGCATTTATGCATATGCAATAAACTACAATGATTATGAAAGTGGACATTTTTTTAATAATGCATACTTATTAATGCAAGTTCTTGAAGGTTACAAAGAACTTAGATTGCGATACACTAATGTATTTAAAGAGATTTATTTAATAGAAATGCATTGTTATGTAAGGGATTGTAGCATTGCATATGCGCATACATAAATGATAATTTGTAGGATGAGAGCAACCGAGATTATTTGATAGTATTATAATGCACTGAAATGCATGAGATGAAATAGATTATGTATGTTCTACCAACTTAATGATAAAATTAGCGGTAATTAGATGTTGTTGATTATGTTTTTTGTTAAAAATTCACAACTCTACAAATTGACGATTCAATGATGATGCTATTTGGTATGCACCCTACATCTAACAAATATGTTAATTTCATCCTTTAGAAATTCAGCCAGTGCATGTGAATACTGCATTGAAATTACATTAAATTAAATTACATTACATTAAATTTAATTATTTAAGTTTATTGTGTTGTGGACAAGTGGTTTCTTAGTTGTTGTCACTAAACAAAAAATTGGATGGAACTTTGAACCTATTTGTATTACTAATTTTCTTAACCAATAAAAGTCGGTGTGATTGACTTGAATTTGATAATGTTGTATAATAAATATTGATTAGATACATATTCATAAATGAAGTGTCATTTTGCATGAATTAGTGACTATGGTATTTTTGAAGGTCCCATTCCCTTAACAATTCTTGGGAAACAATTTCATGGAAATGTTTTTTGAAAGTTCCTTGGATGTAGCATCTCGAAGATGTATCCTTATTTTTTATGTTTACTTTCAGTGCATGGAAATGGTTTATGAAATGTCGATAGGAACAATATATTTCTATATTGTTGAAATTTTGAATTGACAAGATATTTTGTAAATAATAATATTTTGTAGGTGTGATTTTATCAAAAGCAGTTGTGACTAATGTTTCTAGTGTGGTTAAGCAGAGATATCCTAATGGAATGATAATGATGTTCCAGTAACATTGAACATAAGAACTTGTGAAATGTAAAACATTGAAATGTGATTTGAAAATGACAAGGAATAATGTTATGATATGAAAGATATGGTAATGTTTTTCTAAACTACATGATGGCTATTATGTGGAAAATTTGAAATGAATACCACCTGTATGACATGTGATGTCAGTCATGATTTCCTGTTAAGTTAATTTTATATATTATGGGACCCATGATGAAGGTCAAGTATGAATGCATGATGTACATAAATATTCCTTTTGATTTAATGTTAATATGGATATGGCTAGTTATGTAAATTATATTGGGAAAAGGTGCTAAAGATAATTTCACATGCCAAACAGTTATGGTGTAGTTGTGAAAGGGAAAGGCAGCCTTGGGAAGAGGAAATTTACTGCCCATATTGCATCTCTCGAGAGATAGATGATATTAGTAAGGGAAAAAAGTTTTCCAAGATGGGGAGAGGGGACAATCCCAAGGAAACTATGTTGGTTTTGGAACCTGTTGGAGGAGGCCCAAAGAGTGAGTTATTGAGCTCTAAATTCCTCATTGATAGGCCACTATGGGAGGAATAGGCATGATGCTTCCAAGAGGAATCATGTATTGGACTCGGTGCAATTAGTGAAATCTTAGGCTGAACCTAGTGTGGTCAAAGAAATCCTAGGTTGGACCTGTTATGGTCTCTGTCATAAAATTGTTCCAGATGTAAAATTGGCTTAATATAATTTCCAAACTAGTTCCCATTGGTTGGGTGAGCACTCTTTTTCCCACTGTGGTTTTTGTGGCAAAACAAGTTAACTAATCAAATAAGTGATGTATTAAAAATAAATTTTCTATATGATTGTACAATAATTTTGTGTATATCTTGACAGGAAAGGAGCCTAGTCCTTGGAAAGGAATTACTGGAAGTGAAACTCCTCTATTGTCTTATAATTCTTGTGGATTTCTTTAGAAGGGGCTAAGATAGTATGCACAAGGTGAAATTATGTTAACTTTTGAAACTAGGGTAAAATTACACTTTGGACAACTCAATTGGTTAAGATTATAATTTCATTAGATTACTCTTTTTGAGAGGACCAAAATTGACCTATGGATCACCCAAATCGGTTAAGCAGAAGTTAAATTATGAATTATTTTATTTATTAATGAAATGGAATGGGTCATCCTCAACACATGTGGATTTAGTCAAAGACCCAAGAGGTCCATAAAAAAATCTATAAATAGAAGTAACCTAAAGCTCATTATCTCACATTCTCTCATGAAATTTCTTCTTGTACTCTTTGTATTGGTTCATCTATTTTATTTTGGTTTGCATAGGTTCGATGGAAGAAGCTCGCGTAGGGTACATAATCATAGGCAAGAGGCTCATACTAATCTAGGGCTTATGGGCCATAGTTGCAAGCAAAAAAATACTGAAATCGGGCTAGAGTTGCGGGCACAAAATGGCAAGGTAGCGACCAAGCTGCCATAGTCATGAGAAAAGCGTGGCAAGGTCGTGACTAGGGTTCTGAGGTTAGAACGAGATGATCAGAGTTGGAGCCGCAGTCAGAGTGTGTCCTGCCAACAACTAGGGAGCTATAGCTGTGGGCACAACATCTCGAGGTCATGGATAAGATTGTTTCTGAGTAGATCTGAGTTAGTTCATATTCACTTGCTTGTGCAGTGCTTCCAGAAATCAGTCACTCAGTCCCAGATGTTTGCGATCAGTCTTTGATAGCATCCTGGATTCAGATCTAGGATTTCGTAGTTGATATCATTTGGCTTTAGTGATCTATTGGATCCATTTTTCTTGATGTTGTATATCTGCAGATTTATAGATCTGATATTTATATTTTCACTGGATATGTATTAGGCTCATTGTACTCCTTGCTGAAAATTTTTTATGACGATCTATTGAAGAAGAGGATTTGAAAGGGTTTCCCCCTTGTGGGGGTTTTCCATGGTCTTGGGCCAATTTTCTGTCTCTTATGGCCGTGCTATTGTCTTCTTTATCACTACATGCATTTTTCTATCTTCAGTTACAGTTTTTGATTAATTACATGTAGGAATTTACAAGGTAAGTTTCGTAGATCAAGAACCAAAGGTCACCGCTCACAAATAGATCACAAATCAGTACACCAGTATAATCACGTGGTTAAAACCCTCAAAGAGGGAAACATTCCATGCCCTGAGCCAATGCGGCCACTTCAGGGAATTTATTAATATAAAAGAAAAGTTACATATGTTTCTCTCATAAACGGTTACTGGACAAATGACCCTCCATGCTCTTTAAATAGAGATCATGGACCAATCGGGTGTTAAGACACAGATCAAGTGCCGTTAATACTGAGGTGAGAGATAATCATCATATCACTACAAATCGTGACCGTCGGATTATAAGTTACAAATGTACATGGTAAATAAACACACTTTACCTAACTCTACACTAGACTAAGTTATTCTTAACTATTTCCTATGTGTCGGAATATCCTAACATCCCCCCTTAAGAAAAACTTGGGATAGGATTGAGGGATTTACAAAGGTGACACAAAAGGATCCTATTTCCTATGTGTCGAAATATCCTAACATCCCCCCCTAAGAACAAATTGGGATAGGATTGAAGGATTTACAAAAGTGACACTATAGGAGAAGGAAGGAGGCATTAGAGCCTATTCCCCCTTAATGACAAATTTCCTGAAAAATAAGCATGGATCTAGGTTTGGTAAACTTCGCTTCTGTGGGAGCCTTCGTAAAGATATCAGCTACTTGATCATTGGTCGGACAATACTGCACTTCAAGAAAATGATCATGAATGAGCTTTCTGATGAGGTGTATGTGGAGTTCAATGTGTTTCATACACTGATGCTGAACTGGATCTTTACATAGCTAAATGGCACTCTTATTATCACACCAAAGTGTAGTTGGATGCTGCTGATGAAGACCAAATTCAGACAGGATCTGACGAAGCCAGATGGCTTCCTTGCTGGCTTCAACTGCACCATGATACTTTGCTTCTACTGAAGAAAGGGAGATGGCACTTTGTTTCTTACAAGACCAAGTAATAGGTCCTGAACCAAGAGTGAATACATATCCCGCAGTGGACTTCCGATCATTAGGGTCACCAGCCCAATCAGAATCAGCGAAACCAATCAACAAGGGAGATGATCCTGCACTGTAATGAATCCCGAACTGAAATGTACCTCGAATATATTGAAGTATTATTTTAGCTACTTTCCAGTGACTTTCATGAGGTTGGTGCATAAACTGAGTGACAAGACCAATGGCAAAGGAAAGGTCAAGATAGGTATGGGTTAGATACAAAAGTTTACCAACAAGTTGACGGTATAAGGTAGCATCAACTTCAGGGGTAGTACAGTTGACTGAAAGCTTGAATCCAGACTGAAAGGGAGAAGGGGAAGGCTTACAGTCTTCCATGTGAAAGTGGTGTAGAATATCACAGGCATACCTGGACTGAGAGAGGGTAATGCCTTCCTTGGTTTGCAAGACTTGAAGACCAAGGAAATAATGCAAGTGTCCTAAGTCTGTCATTTCAAACTTCTTTTTGAGGCTAGAATTCACATGGTTTATATGGTTTGGATCACTACCAGTAAGGATAAGATCATCAACATAAACAACAAGGATGATGAAGGAATTACCCACATTCTTGGTGTGGACAGTGTTGTCAGAATGACACCTAGAAAAGCCATTATCTAAGAGAAATCTATCCAATTTGGCACACCAAGTCCAAGGAGCTTGTTTGAGACCATAGAGAGACTTCCTAAGGCAACAAACAAGGCTGGAGTATTTTTGGATAAAGCCAGGGGGTTATTCCATGTAGATTTCTTCATGCAAATCTCCATGTAAGAAGGTGGATTTAACATCCATCTGATGGACTTCCCATTTAAAGGAGGTAGCAAGGGAAAGAACAAGGCAGATAGAATTAATTTTGGTAATAGGGGAGAAGGTTTCAGTATAGTCAATGCCTTCAACTTGTGAAAAACCTTTAGCAACAAGACGAGCTTTATGTCTATCCACTTTTCCATCTGGTCCAAACTTTGTTTTGTAAACCCATCTGCATCTGACAAGTTTTCTTCCTTTTGGAAGAGGAACAAGATCCCAAGTATCATTTTCCAATAAGGAACGATACTCTTCATTCATAGCTTCATCCCAATCTGGATGACCGGAGGTTTCTTCAAAGGTTTCTAGATCAAGTTTTTCTAGAACTTGAGCCAATAAGGAAGAAGCTCTTTTGAACTGAGAACATGTACGTCGTCGATCGGCAGGGTCACCTGTAAGAGAACCTGCTGCATCCCGAGTAGAGTAGACCCATCTTGGAAGCAGTGGAGTATAAGGAACAATTTCACGAGCTGGAGGAGGATTGTCATACTCACTGTCATCATCTGAACTAGAAGGAATGCTATTAAAAATAGAAGAGAGAGAGAGAGGTGGCACATATGTCGAATCAGGCTCGTAAGCCAAAGGTGGCACACCCACCGAACTAGGCTCGTAAGCCAATATATTTTCATCAAACTTTACATCTCTTCTAATGATAATATTTTTGGATTTTGGTTGACGAAGTCTATATCCTTTGAAATCTTCAGAATATCCAACAAAAATACATTTTTCACTCTTAGATTCTAAGGCTTTATGTTTCGCATCTGGAATATGGGCCCAAGCATCACTTCCAAAAACACGAAAGTGACTTACATCGGGTTTGATTGAGCTCCAAGCTTCTTCTGGAGTTATATTCTTTAAAACCTTAGTAGGAGTGTGATTTACTATGTAATTTGCACAGTTAATGGCTTCTGCCCAAAAATTGAGACCAAGTCCTTTAGATTGAAGCACACAATTAGCCATTTCTTTTAAGGTGCGATTCTTCCTTTCAGCTACACCATTTTGTTGTGGAGTATATGGAACATTATGTTGCAATTGAATGCCATGCTCAGTGTAGAAGTTGATAAATTTGTTGTTAACATATTCTCCACCATTGTCTGATCTTAACTTAAGAATTTGATGTCCAGATTGTTTCTCAACAAAGGCCTTGAAGGCCAAGAACATGTTAAAAACTTCACTCTTGATTTTTAAGAAATATACCCAAGTGCGTCTGGAAAAATCATCAATGAAAGTTAAGAAGTACTTGCAACCAGAGAAAGAAACAACAAGAAGAGGACCACATAAATCACTGTGCACAAGCTGCAAAGGGGTTGAAGCGTGCCAAGAGGCACGTTTGTCAAAACTGTCCCGATGATGTTTTCCGAGTACACATCCGAAGCAAACACCATCTCGGCAAGATACCATAGGAAGGCTCATCACCATATTTTCCTTACATAGAGTTTGAAGAGAGCAATAGTTTAAGTGACCAAATTGGTCATGCCAAAGTTTTCTCACATCATCATTATGAGCAACAAAAACCGAGGGAAGAGATGATGACCCAAAGTTGTCAAACTTATACAACCTTGTGGAATCATCAGCAATGCCAGTAGCTAAAATATGTTTAGGATATTTGAGGTCCTTGATTACAACATCATGAGGTGAGAATTCTACTATTTTCCCTTCACTTGAATGAGTTATTTGATAAACAGATAGAAGGTTGCATGACAAGGTAGGAACACATAGTACATCATTAAACCGACCATTATCTAGATGAATGGTTCCAGATCCTACAACACTAAGAGATCTATCATCACCAACATAAATATGTTTGGTGTTACAATCATTTAAAGAAGAAAACATGGATTTATTTTTAGCCATGTGGTAAGAAGCTCCATAATCAATGAGCCACTCATGAGAAGGAGAAGAAGAAGATACATTTAATGCATAACCAGATCTTGATGCTTGACAACCACAAGCAAAAAGTGCCATGCCTGAAGATGAAGGTGAAGAGTGCTCCAAATTGATGTTGTGCTTCTTCATTGTTGCTTATAAGGCTTCCATCTTCTTAAAACATTTGGAATCAATATGGCCATCCCGATTGCAAAAGTTGCAATGTCTATCTGCCTTCTTCTCTTTGTTTTGATTTGCCTTATTATTTTGGTGATTTGATTTTTTAGTTTGCGGCTGAAATTGCTTAGGGCCCTTGTTTGGTTTAGGACCAAATTTTTAGGATACTGCTTCTTGGGATTCTTTTGATATGGTTGTTGTTGGGCTACTAAGGCTTTCTTAGAAGCGTTTCCAGCAGTGATAAGACCAAGGTGTAAATTTTTTTCTTGTTCTCTTATCAAAGAATCACAAAAGGCATCAAAAGAGGGATTCTTGTAGGTGGTTCCTGAAGAAACGATGGCTTCTCTGGTGGAATGGAAGGAAAAAACAAATACAGAGTATGCAAGACTAAGCTTAGAAAGAATGCAATATATGAGGTTACCATCTTCCTTTTTGACCTTACACCCTTCTAAAAGAAGTCTAAGTGTCTTGAATTTGGACAAAAAGTCTTCAATAGAGGAGAAATTATTAGGATCCAAAGTAAGCAACTAATTTTCAAGCTGGTGGGCCCTGATTTGATTTTGAATGCCAAAAACAGAATTTATCTTTTCCAGGGCTTTATCAGGGGTGCCAATGTCAAGGATTTGAAATCGAAGATCTTGAGAAATTGACATTCCTATCAACCCTCGTGCTTGATCTTGTCTATTTTCCCATTTAGGAACTTTATCATCATCGGAAGATTTAGTTTCTTGACCTGTGGCTATTCTATAAAGCCCTTTACTTCTAAGTATATCTACCATGTGAGGTAGCCATTGGAAATAATTGGTGCTGTTAAGAATAACCGAGCATGCACTTTCCATTTTTTTTTTTTTAAATGAAGCTGATAAAAGCTAAAAATGACTGCTCCAATTGAAATATCTCGAAAAATTAGGTTGTTTAAAAAAAAGGGGCTCGAAAAATGGCTTCTGGATGAAGAAGCTATGCCTTTTGAAAAATCCGAGTTGTAGATGTCAAATAGTTGTGGGAACGGGATGAAGTGCGGCTTTTTTTTTAAAAACAATTCCGCCCATTTGAATTTTTTTTTTACAAAAGAAGCTTGAGAAGGAGACTTGAACCCAAGACCTCTATTTTCATAAACCAACCAGTCACCAAGTGAGATAGTAAAAGGATTATGTTATTTTAGAAAGGAGGAAGGGGGGATTATTATTATTATTATTATTATTATTATTATTATTATTATTATTATTATTATTATTATTATTATTATTATTATTATTATTATTATTATTATTATTATTATTATTATTATTATTATTATTATTATTATTATTATTATTATTATTATTATTATTATTATTATTATTATTATTATTCTAAGGTGCGTGCTTTCCCCGCACAAAAACACAAAAACGAGTAAAAAAGAAATGCAAAGCCTTACAACATAATGTTAGATTCTCGGTTAGCCTTACCAACAACTATCACTTTTTTCACTATTTCTAATTTCCTGAGATCACACAAAGACGCGGGGAAAGAACATACGTAGCAAAAAAATCCCTTTTTTCTGTTTCTAATTTGCCGAGATCGCACGGAGCGCACAACAAAGAGCATACACAGAGAAGAGGGTATAGATACAACAAATAAAAAAAAACTTAACACCGAAAATAAGTAGAAATACACCAAAATAAGCAGAACTATTAACAAATATAACTGTAAAATAGATGCTTTTACCTCCAGATCTAAATTGAGATAACTTGGGCAGCTGGAAACCTTTTCGCATGAAACGAAAGGCGTTCCTCACTGTAACAGACTCTCCAGACATAGCAGAGCAGTTATCCAAGACCAAAAATGTTCATAAATAGTAGATCTACAAAACGGAATTCGCATGTAGTCAAACCGGCTTCGGATTTTGATCAACAACGGATGCGGTCCTCAAAATAGCTCTAATACCATGTAGGAATTTACAGGGTAAGTTCCGTAGATCAAGAACCAAAGGTCGCTTCTCACAAACAGATCACAAATCAATACACCAGTATAATCACATGGTTAAAACCCTCAATGAGTGAAACAGTCCATGCCCTGAGCCAACGCGACCACTTCAGGGAATTTATTAATATAAAAGAAAAGTTACATATGTTTCTCTCATAAATTGTTACCCGAAAAATGACCCTCCATGCTATTTAAATAGAGATCATGGACCAATCGGGTGTTAAGCCACAGATCAAGTGATGTTAATACCGAGGTGAGAGATAACCATTGGATCACTACAAATCGTGACCGTCGGATTATAAGTTACAAATGTACATGGTAAAGAAACACACTTTACCTAACTCTACACTAGACTAATTTATTCTTAACTATTTCCTATGTGTCAGAATATCCTAACATTACACTCCTAATAATTGGATGCACTGTTTATGAATAAGTAATTTGGGCTAAAGTAATTGATACAGGATAGAACAATCTAAAAATTTAACATGGTATCATAGCTAAGGTGAAGGAAAATAACATAAGAAGACAAGTAGTGAAGCCATCATTATCAGTAAGCATTTCTACTTGCCAAAGTCAAGATGTCTTCCTCTACTTTCAAGGAGCATGAGAAATTAGGTGATGCATCAAAATTTACTACATGGAAAGTCAGGTTGGAGATCATAGACGACAAAAATGATGTGATGCAATAAATTCAATATGCTCGAGCCTCCAGAAAATTCCTTCGCTTCTTTCAAGAACATATACAAGAAAGGTGAGTCCAAAGCAAAGAAAATTATAGTTGATGGTTTACAAGATCATTTAATTGCATATGTTGGGAATTTAAGAAAGTATATAGACATATATGACAAAATAGCCGACATGTATGAGATCAACAATATGAATGAGATTATCACCTTGAAATATCAACTCAAGGAAATGAAGATGGACAAAGGTGAAACTATTCAGTCATACATTTTGAGGATCTCTCATCTTAGAGATCAACTGCAGAGGGTTGGATAGAATGTATCTGATAGAGGGCTATTTTTCGTGACTCTTATAGGTATTCTCCTATTTAGGAAACCTTGGTTACTAAAATCAACAACATCAATGTTCTCCCATCATTTAATGAAATTGTTGGACAACTTACTCAAGAAGAATCAAGAATGATAGCAAGAGGGAGAATTTAGAAGCATGAAGAGGGAGAGCGTGTTGCATATATCAACCATAACAAAAGGAAGAGGTAAAAATGAGGCCCTTCTAAAAAACCTCCTCCTCAAAGCTCAAAAGGAAGGAACGACATATCACTATCCCATATTGAATGCTACAAATACCACAAGAAAGTTCATTATGAATGTGATTGTCCTAAGAAGAGAAAGAGGCCACGATACGACACCAGAAGCAACACCAATGATAAAAGAAGAATATACAATCAAAGGAACAACCATGAGAAAAGATATGAAAGGAGAAGAGATTCTACAAGTGATCATGAAGAAGAACATCCTCCTCAAAATAATTCAATGACTCCCAGGTATGAAAGTAATGTTGTGAATAAATCTGAATATATTCTCATTTTTTCAATTACTAGTTCTTCTCCACCAGATTCGTGGGATAGTTGGTTGGTTGATAATGGGGCTAATCATCACTTCTTTGGATACAAGTAAGTCCTCTCTAATATGGTAGAGAGGGATACTAAATTGAAGATCATTCTTGGAGGTAACGCCATTCATACCATAAAAGGATTTGGATCTGTTAAATTTTAGTTGAATTCTGGGGAATTAGTATTGTTGCATGAGGTTATGTATGTGGCAGGTCTAATGAAGAATATTATTTATATATCCTCATTAGAAGATAAAGGAATGAGTTTTTCCTTCACCAATGGAAAGGTATTAACTTGGTTTCCTGATTCACATATGAAAGATGCATTCACATTAGGTCTGAGATGCGAAGGACTCTATAAAATAACAGGAAGGCCACTTATAGCATTTGTTCATAATGCTAATCATCTAGGTGAATTGTGGAACTGTAGGTTGGCTCATCTACACTATGATGCTCTTCCGAAAATGAACAAACTGGTCTAAGGTATTCTCGATGTTCAATCTCATCATGATGGAGATTTTTCAGGTTACGCAAGTAGAAAGAAAACAAGGCGACAATTCGCTTCCAGTAAGAATAAGACAACTGACGTACTCCATTTGATTCATTAAGATATGTGTGGTTTAATGTATGTGCATTCTATTGGTGATCATATCTACTACATAAACTTCATTCACGATTTCTCAAGAAAGACATGGTTATACTGCCTCAAGCACAAGGATGAAGCCTTTGAAAAATTATATGAATTCAAAGCTTTGATCAAAAATCAATCAGGGAAAGAATCAAAGTTTTCAGGTCTGGCGATGGAGGATAATACATGTCGAAGGAATTTATTGTGCCATATACACCTGAACATAATGGCTTAGCTGAAAGGAAGAACCGGTCTATATTGGAAGCTACTCTTGCCATGCTTCATGATAAAAAAGTACCAAAGTTTCTATGGGATGAAGTCACACATGCTGTTATATATTTTTAAAATCGAGTTCCTTATAAAACATTGAAAAACAAGACTCCCGAATAAATATTTACAGGTAATAAACTCGACATTAGCCATCTTCGTATATTTGGATGCCCCAATTCTTTCATGTGTTGAAGGAAAAAAGAAACAAGTTGGAAGCTACAGGAAGAAAAGGTATGTTTATGGGTTATTGTGAAAACTCTAAGGAATATAAAATATATATTCATAGTCAATGGAAGGTCAAAATTTGCAGGGACATAACTTTCGTTGAAAATGCAGCACTTTGTAAAGAAAGAGACCTTCCTCCGCCTCCCAAGGAAGAAGATGATGAAAGGGATATTCTAGATGGTCCTCTTATGCCTAAGTCAGATGATATTGATGTTCCCATGGAGCATATGCCTCCCTTAGATGCACCTCCCAGTGATCCTCCTTCAATGAAAATACCACTTTGGCTTCATGACACTCTATAGGATAGTGAAAGAAGCATTCCCATTCATATATCCTTTAGAGAAAGCAAGGCACCATGTAGGTATCAGAGATATGTAGCTTCTATGAGCACTACGATTCAAGTTGAACCATCCTCATTCGAAGAAGCAGTCAAAGAAAAAGTTTGGAAGGATTCTATGGGCTAGGAATATGAATCTATTGTGAAAAATAATGCATGGGATGTTGTGCCAAGACTTCTTGGGAAGTCTATTGTGAATTTGGAGTGGTTATTCAAGATCAAACATGCAATCGATGGCAACATTGAGAAATACAAAGTGAGGTTCATAGCTCGAGGTTTCTCTCATAAAGAGGAAGAAGATTACGATGACATATTTGCTCCTGTGGCTTGATACACAACTATCAATTTGATAGTTTCCCTTGCTGCTAGTCAATGATGGAACCTTCATTAGATGTAAAGACCACTTTCCTTCATGGCATGTTACAAGGAAGAATTATATGTTGAACAACCATAGGGATTTCAAAGGGAATATCGCAGAACACATGTTTGCAGGTTGAAGAAAGCATTGTATGGTCTGAAGCAAGTTCCCTGAGATTGGTATGCATGAATTGAAAACTATCTAATGAAACTGGGTTTCACAAGAAGCAAGGCTGATCCCGACCTCTATTTTAAGGTTGTCCAAGGTATGCCATTGATTATGGTTCTATATGTTGATGATATATTCTTAATAGGAAGTGAACCAATGATGATGGAATGTAAGAGGAAGTTAGCCTCTGTGTTTGGGATGAAATACCTTGGGCTCATGCACTACTTTTTGGGCCTTGAGGTGTGGCTAAGGCCTGGCGTGATATTTCTCTCTCAGGGAAAGTATATTGTGATTTTTTTGGAAAGGTTTGGTATGACTGAGTGAAAATCCATGACTACTCTGATAGATACGAATTTCAAGAAGTTGTGTGGAAAAGCAGCTAGACTTGATCTGGAAAATTCATCTGAGTACAAACAACTAATTGGGGCTCTAATCTTCCTTGTGAAACTTGTACAGATATATGTTATGAAATTAACACATTAAGTCAATTCATGACTAAGCCCCTTCATTTGCATTGGATTGCTGCCAAACATGTATTGAGATACTTACATGGATTGATCACACTTAGTCTGAGATATTCTAGTGGAGTTATTCAACTTCATGGATACACTGATGCTGATTGTGCAGGAAATGTTACTAACATAAATAGTACATCTAGTTGTTGTTTATGTCTTGGTTCTTCCATGATATCCTGGATGAGAAGGAAGAAAAATTCGGTAGCATTGAGCACCTCGGAAGCAGAATACATTGCTGCTAGTATGACTAGTTGCAAATATGTGTGGCCAAGGAATATCTTTGGTGAGCTATTTGGTAAATTCTTAGATACCACAGTGATATACTGTGACAACAAGAGCAGGATCCGTTTAGCAGAGAATCATGTGTTTCATGACAAGTCTAACCACATCAAGATTCAATATCACTTTATTCATGACATGGTGCATAGAGGAGTTATTAGACTCCACTGCATATCTACTAATGAATAGATAGAAGATATTATAACCAAGGTACTAATGAAAGAAAATTTCTTGGTATTCAGAGAACAACTTGTACCGATGGATGTAGCCCCTCTGGATAAGGGGAAACAATGATCGAGGACACTGTTCAAACTCTTCCTACCCTGCTTGAGCTCTCAAGGTGAGGAATTGAGATAGATGGATCTCTGGACAATATGACACTCCCCTATCTATTACCCAGGGTTGATATGTTGCTCCCCTATCTTCATAGGGTTGGAGATGCTGCTCCCCCATCTGGTTTATGTGGAGTATATCCATGTTGCCATCATACCCTCAAGAAAGGCTTGATGGGAATACCGCTCCTCGTTTGAAAACCGAGTTGAGAGTGTACTTGGGGTGTAAAACCCAATTCGATTATAATGCAGGTGTTCTACCATGTGACCATTGAGATTCATTTATGGGGAGATCGGTAGGCAACATGATTGAGTTGATATTTTCTCCCATTTTGTGATTCTGGGTTGAGTATGAACGCCCCCATGATATTCTAGGGTCGGACATGTGCTCCCTTGTATGATGAGTTATCATGTTGCTCGGTATGTGTGGAAGCTCTTGATCCCCAATTATTCTTCTTCTAGCAGATGGAGTTGAGCAGTAACAACAACATGATGTAAAGATCTACATGCACATGTTACCAAGTGGAATTCTTCCTAGTTGAGAGGGAGTGTTAATTTTTTCAACTAGGGTCAAATTCCACTTTGGATAGCTCAGTTGGTCAAGATTATAATTGCATTATATTCCTCTTTTCGAGAGGACCAAAATCGGCTTATAGACTGCCCCAATTAGTTAAGCAGAACTTAAATTACGAATTATTTTATTTATTAATGAAATGGAATGGGTCGGCCTCAACACATATAGATTTAGTCAAAGCCCCAAGTGGTCCCTCGCAAAAGCTATAAAGAGAAGCGACCTCAAGCTCATTCTCACACATTTTCTCATGAAATTTTCTTCTTTCATTCTTTGTCTTGGTTCGTCTATTTTGTTTTGGTTCGCACATGTTCGATAAAATAAGCTCGTGCAAGGTAAAATATCACAGGCGAGAGGCTCGCACTAATATAGGGCTTATGGGCCATAGACGCAGGAACATAACTATTGAAATCAGGCAAGAGCATGGGCATAATGTGGCAAGGTAGCGAACAAGCTTCCATAGCCATGGGAAAAGCATGAAAAGGTCATGGCTAGGTTTTCTGAGGTTAGATCGAGGTGATCAGGGCGAGAGATGTACTAGGCACAGTGTGTCCTGCCAACGAACAGGGAGACATAGCCACGAGAAAAATGTCTTGAGGTCATGACTAAGGGTTTTTCTGAGCAGATATGATTTAGGTAATCTTCAGTTGCTTGCACAATGCTTCCAGAAACTAGTCACTTAGTCCCAGATGTTTGCGAAATTGATGTCATTTGGATTCAGTGATATATTGGATCTGTGTTTCTTGGTGTTGTAGATCTACAGACCTATAGATCTGATCTATATATTTCCGCTGTTAGGATATTCCGACACATAGGAAATAGTTAATAATAACTTAGTCTAGTGTAGAGTTAGATAAAGTGTGTTTCTTTACCATGTAAATTTGTAACTTATAATCTGATGGTCACGATTTGTAGTGATCCGACAGTTATCTCTCACCTCGGTATTAATGGCACTTGATCCGTGGCTTAACACCCGATTGGTCCATGATCTCTATTTAAAGAGCATGGAGGGTCATTTGTCCGATAACCGTTTATGAGAGAAACATATGTAACTTTTCTTTTATATTAATAAATTCCCTGAAGTGACCGCGTTGGCTCAGGGCGTGGACTGTTTCCCTCTTTGAGGGTTTCAACCACATGATTATACCGGTGTACTGATTTTTGATCTATTTGTGAGCGGTGACCTTTGGTTCTTGATCTATGAAACTTACCCTGTAAATTCCTACATGGTATCAGAGCTATTTTGAGGGCCACATTCATTGTTGATCAAAATCCAAAGCTGGTTTGACTGCATGCGAATGACGTTTTGTAGATCTACTATTTCTAAACATTTTTGGGCTTGGAGAACTACTTGGTTGTGTCCAGAGCATCTGTCATAGTGAGGAACACCTTTCGTTTCATGCGAAAAGGTTTCCTACTGCCCGAGTTATGTCAGTTTAGATCTGGAGGTATAAAGCATCTATTTTGCAGTTATATTTGTTAATAGTTATGCTTATTTCGGTTTTTTTTCCTGTATTAAGGTTCTATTTATGTGTTGGATCTATACCCTCTTCTCTATGTATGCTCTTCGTTGTGCACCCCGTGCGATCTCGGCTAATCAGAAACAGGAAAAAGAGTTTTTTTTTGCTATGTATGTTCTTTCCCCGCGTCTTTGTACGATCTCGGGAGATCAGAAATAGTGAAAAAAGTGATAGTTGCCGGTAAGGCTAACCGAGAATTTAAAATTATGCCATAAGGCTTTGCATTTCGTTTCTTTTGCTCGTTTTTCGTCCAGGAAAAGGCACGCACACCTCCAACAATAATAATAATAATAATAATAATAATAATAATAATAATAATAATAATAATAATAATAATAATAATAATAATAATAATAATAATAATAATAATCCCCCTTCCTCCTTTCTAAAATAACATAATCCTTTTACTATCTCACTTGGTGAGGGGTTAGTTTATGAGAATAGAGGTCTTGGGTTCAAGTCTCCTTCTCAAGCTTCTTTTGTAAAAAGTTTTTGTTCAAAGCGGCGGATTTTTTTTTAAAGACCCACACTTCATCCCGTTCCCGTAACTATTCGGCATCTACAACTCAGTTTTTTTCAAAAGGCATAACTTCTTCATCCGAAAGCTGTTTTTCGAGCCATTTTGTTTTGAAACAGCCTAATTTTTCGAGATCTTTCCATTGGAGCAGTTAGTTTCAGCTTTTTTCAGCTTCGGTTTTTTTTTTTAAATGGAAATTGCATGCCCGGTTATTCTTAATAGCACCAATTATTTCCAATGGCTACCTCACATGGTAGATATACTTAGAAGTAAAGGGCTTTATAGAATAACCACAAGGCTAGAAACTAAACCTTCTGATGATGATAAAGTTGCTAAATGGGAAAATAAACAAGATCAAGCACAAGGGTTGATAGGAATGTCCATTGCTCAAGATCTTTGATTTCATATCCTTGACATTGACACCCCTCATGAAGCCCTGGACAAGCTAAATACTGTTTTTGGCATTCAAAATCAAATCAGGGTCCATCAGCTTGAAAATGAGTTGCTTACTTTGGACCCCAATAATTTCTCCTCTATTGAAGATTTTTTGTCCAAATTCAAGACCCTCAGAGTTCTTTTAGAAGGTTGTAAGGTCAAAAAGGAGGATGGTAGCCTCATCTATTGCATTCTTACTAAGATTGGCCCTGCATACTCTGTATTTTTTTCCGCCTTCTATTCCACTAGAGAAGTCATCATTTCTTCAGGAACCACCTACAAGAATCTCTCTTTTGATGCCTTTTGTGATTCTTTGATAAGATAACAAGAAAAAATTTTACACCTTGGTCTTATCACTGCTGGAAATGCTTCTAAGAAAGCCTTAGCAGCCCAACATCAATCATATCAAAAGAATCCCAAGAAGCAGTATCCTAAAAAGTATGGTCCGAAACCAAACAAGGGTCCTAAGAAATTTCAGCCACAAACTGAAAAAGCAACTCACCAAAATGATAAGGCATATAAAAACAAAGGAAAGAAGACATATAGACATTACAAATTTTGCAATCGTGACAACCATTTAGAGTCCAAATTTTTTAAGAAGATGAAAGCCTTAGAAGCAACAATGAAGAAGCACAACATCAATTTGGAGCACTCTTCACCTTCATCTTCAGGCATGGCACTTTCTGCTTGTGGTTGTCAAGCGTCAAGATCTGGTTATGCATTAAATGTATCTTCTTCTTCTCCTTCTCATGAGTGGCTCATTGATTCTGGAGCTTCTTACCACATGGCTAAAAATAAATCCATGTTTTCTTCCTTAAATGATTGTAACACCAAACATATTTATGTTGGTGATGATATATCTCTTAGTGTTGTAGGATCTGGAACCATTCATCTAGATAATGGTCAGTTTAATGATGTACTATGTGTTCCTACCTTGTCATGCAACCTTCTATCTGTTTATCAGATAACTCATTCAGGTGAAGGGAAAATAGTAGAATTCTCACCTCATGATGTTGTAATCAAGGACCTCAAAGATCCTAAACAAATTTTAGCTACTGGCATTGCTGATGATTCCACAAGGTTGTATAATTTTGACAACTTTGGGTCATCATATCTTCCCTCTATTTTTGTTGCTCATAATGATGATGTGAGCAAACTTTGGCATGAGCGATTTGGTCACTTAAACTATCGCTCTCTTCAAACTCTGGGTAAGGAAAATATGGTGACAGGCCTTCCTATGGTATCTTGTCGGGATGGCGTTTGCTTTGTATGTGTACTCAGAAAACATCATCTGGATAGTTTTGACAAATGTGCCTCTTGGCACGCTTCAACCCCGTTGCAGCTTGTGCACAGTGATTTATGTGGTCCACTTCCTGTTGTTTCTTTCTCTGGTTGCAAGTACTTCTTAATCTTCATTGATGATTTTTCCAGACGCACTTGGGTTTATTTCTTAAAACTCAAGAGTGAAGTTTTTAACATATTCTTGGCCTTTAAGGCCTTTGTTGAGAAACAATCTGGACATCAAATTCTTATGTTAAGATCAAAAAATGGCGGAGAATATGTTAACAACAAATTTATCAAATTCTTCACTGAGCATGGCATTCAATTGCAACATACTGTTCCATATACTCCACAAAAAAATGGTGTAGCTGAAAGGAAGAATCACACCTTAAAAGAAATGGCTAATTGTATGCTTCAATATAAAGGACTTGGTCTCAATTTTTGGGCAGAAGCCATTAACTGTGAAAATTTCATAGTAAATCGCACTCCTACTAAGGTTTTAAAGAATATAACTCCAGAAGAAGCTTGGAGCTCAATCAAACCAGATGTAAGTCACTTTCGTGTTTTTGGAAGTGATGCTTGGGCCCATATTCCAAATGCGAAACATAAAGCCTTAGAATCTAAGAGTGAAAAAATATATTTTTGCTGGATATTCTGAAGATTTCAAAGGATATAGACTTCTTCAACCCAAATCCAAAAATATAATCATTAGAAGAGATGTAAAGTTTGATGAAAATATATCGACTTGCGAGCCTAGTTCGGCAGGTGTGCCACCTTTGGCCTGCGAGCCTAATTTGGAATATGTGCCACCTCTCTCTCTCTCTTCTATTTTTAATAGCATTCCTTCTAGTTTAGATGATGACAGTGAGGATGACAATCCTCCTCCAGCTCGTGAAATTTTTCCTTATACTCCACCACTTCCAAGATGGGTCTGCTCTACTTGGGATGCAACAGGTTCTCTTGCAGGTGACCTTTTCGATCGACGACGTACACGTTCTCAGTTTGAAAGAGCCTCTTCCTTATTAGCTCAAGTTCCAGAAAAACTTGATCCAGAAACCTTTGAAGAAGCCTCCGGTCATATAGATTGGGATGAAGCTATGAATGAAGAGTATCGTTCCTTATTGGCAAACAATAGTTGGGATCTTGTTCCTCTTCCAAAAGGAAGAAAACTTGTTAGATGCAGATGGGTTTACAAAACAAAGTTTGGACCAGATGGAAAAGTGGATAGACATAAAACTCGTCTTGTTGCTAAAGTTTTTTCACAAGTTGAAGGCATTGAATATATTGAAACCTTCTCCCCTATTGCCAAAATGAATTCTATGCACCTTATTCTTTCCCTTGTTGCCTCCTTTAAATGGGAAGTCCATCAGATGGATGTTAAATCTGCCTTCTTACATGGAGATTTGCATGAAGAAATCTACATGGAACAATCCCCTGGCTCTATCCAAAAAGACTCCAGCCTTGTTTGTCGCCTTAGGAAGTCTCTCTATGGTCTCAAACAAGCTCCTCGGGCTTGGTATGCCAAAATGGATAGATTTATCTTAGATAATGGCTTTTCTAGGTGTCATTCTGACAACACTGTATACACCAAGAAGGTGGGTAATTCCTTCACCATCCTTGTTCTTTATGTTGATGATCTTATCCTTACTGGTAGTGATCCAAACCATATAAACAATGTGAATTCTAGCCTAAAAAAGAAGTTTGAAATGACAAACTTAGGACACCTGTATTATTTCCTTGGTCTTCAAGTCTTGCAATCCAAGGAAGGCATTACCCTCTCTCAGTCCAAGTATGCCTATGATCTTCTACACCACTTTCACATGGAAGACTGTAAGCCTGCCCCTTCTCCCTTTTAGTCCGGAGTCAAGCTTTCAGTCAACTGTACTACCCCTGAAGTTGATGCTACCTTATACTGTCAACTTGTTGGTAAAATTTTGTATCTAACCCATACCCGTCTTGACCTTTCCTTTTCCATTGGTCTTGTCGCTCGGTTTATGCACCAACCTCATGAAATTCACTGGAAAGAAGCTAAAATAATACTTCGATATATTCGAGGTACAATTCAGTTCGGGATTCATTACAGTGCAGGATCATCTCCCTTGTTGATTGGTTTCACTGATTCTGATTGGGCTGGTGACCCTGATGATCGGAAGTCCACTACAGGATATGTATTCACTCTTGGTTGAGGAACTATTACTTGGTCTCGTAAGAAACAAAGTTCCATCTCCCTTTCTTCAGCAGATGCAGAGTATCGTGGTGCAGTTGAAGCCAGCAAGGAAGCCATGTGGCTTCGTCAGATCCTTTCTGAATTTGGTCTTCATCAGCAACATCCAACTACACTTTGGTGTGATAATCAGAGTGCCATTCAGATATGTAAGGATCCAGTTCAGAATCAGTGTATGAAACACATTGAACTCCACATACACTTCATCAGAAAGCTCATTCATGATCGTGTTCTTGAAGTGCAGTATTGTCCGATCAATGATCAAGTAACCGATATCTTTATGAAGGCTCTCACAGAAGCGAAGTTTACCAAACTTCAATCCATGCTTGGAGTTCAGGAAAGTTTTCATTAAGGGGGGATAGGCTCTAATGCCTCCTTCCTTCTCCTATTGTGTCACTTTTGTAAATCCTTCAATCCTATCCCAATTTGTTGGAGGATGTTAGGATATTTCGACACATAGGGAAATAGGCTCCTTTTGTGTCACCTTTGTAAATCCTTCATTCTACTTGCAGTTGGGGCTACAGGGGATGTTGGGATACGGCTTCCGACACATAGGAAATAGTTAAGAATAACTTAGTCTAGTGTAGAGTTAGGTAAAGTGTGTTTCTTTACCATGTACATTTGTAACTTATAATCCGACAGTCACGATTTGTAGTGATCCGACGGTTATCTCTCACCTCGGTATTAACGACACTTGATTCGTGGCTTAACACTCGATTGGTCCATGATGTATATTTAAAGAGCATGGAGGGTCATTTTTCCGGTAACCTTTTATGAGAGAAACATATGTAACTTTTCTTTTATATTAATAAATTTCCTAAAGTGGCCGTGTTGGCTCAGGGTGTGGACTGTTTCCCTCTTTGAGGGTTTTAACCACGTGAATATACTGAAGTACTAATTTTTGATCTGTTTGTGAGAGGTGACCTTTGGTTCTTGATCTACGGAACTTACCTTGTAAATTCCTACATCCGCTACATATGTATTGGGCTCATTGTACTCTCTACTGAATTTTTTTTATGATGACCTATTGAAGAAGAAGATTTGAAAGGGTTTCCCCCTTATGGGGTTTTTCCCTGGTCTTGGACCAATTTTATATCTCTTATGGTTATGTTGTTGTCTTCTTTATCACTGCATTTATTGTTCTATCTTCAATTACAATTTATGATTAATTACATTGTTAATAATTAGATGCACTATTTATGAATAAGTAATTTGGGCTAAAGTAATTGATACAACATAGAACAATCTGAAAATTTAACAAGTTATTGATCATTTTGATGATTAGAGAGCTAAGTTCTCTGTGAGTACTTGTATATGTATTGTGATTAAAATATCACTTGACATTGCATAAATATTAAATGATTGAAAATTTTATGATTATTATGATTATGTTGGATTTGTTGGTCCTAAACTACAGGGTGCTTGCCATACAGGTTGTGAAACCACCCTAGGTTCTTTCTATTGGGATAATAAACCAATATTAGAGTGCTTTCCACAGATGATAAACCACCTATAGTTAAAGTTATTCCATGAAGTGACCATGATTTAATTGAAAAGTAACAATAAGTTGATATAGAGACTTTGTTTTTGTTTGTTATAAAATTGAACAATGGCTAAATGATTGAAGGTAAAAATTGAATATGTTGTAGCCATAAATTTTTATGATTATTAATAAAACATTATTTATTTTACTTATTAGTATTTATTGAAAACAAAATCCTTCATTTTGAAGGGGATCCTTCCCCTTCTGGTTGTTTTGGTTTTTATTTCATCAATGGAATATTATTATGAAGGATACAAGAAATCTAAATAATAAAATAAAGTTCCAATGGGAGAGGAGGAGATGAAAATTCAGGACAATTTTATATTTAAGTGGAAGTAAGTAATATCCCTATAACTGCTTTCATAAAAATATTGTTTTTGTATCTAACGAATGTTAACCATCAATATTTAGTTATTATTGGGTTCGGTGGCAACCACCATTTCGTTTCATGATTTTCTTGGTTGATGCGGTTGAGGTAAATTGGAGGGTTATGGAGATCATTGCTGGTGTCATCTACGGTCTGCATTGGTATCATCTACGGTCTGCAGTGCGAAAGCTAGGCTAGATATTATGAGAAAACTTCTTTGCTATTGAAAAAAATTCCTTGAGTGGAACCTACTATTATTCATTATGTGTGAATGTCATAGACACATGGAGCTCGTTGAACAAAATATTGGAAACTATTAAAATAAATTAAACCGATGAAGGTTTCATTGCTTCAAATATTAATGCTTGGTCTACAGTAATCCCATATTTTGGCTATATGAATTTGGTCTGGTTCGATCATTATGAATGTGGAATCGAGCTTGATAGAATTGGGCATGTCTTGTGTGGTCACTCAATGAATAATCCTTAGTTGAACACATGGATGTCGCAGAGACACCAATATTGACTTTGATAGTTAACGAAGACAAGGAGTTAGCCATTGAAGGGATAAGTACTATGTCAATTCGTGGAATATGACATGTATTTGTGTGCTAGTTATTGAAATAAATATATGTTTATTTTGCACATAAAAATAACTTTTTCTTAAAAATAACATGTATTTCTATGCACAAGAACTATAGCTCTTGCACTAGTTTTCTTGGAAAAGATAATGTGTTTATATATACCAAATTAAATAGATATTGAATTAGATCTTTTTAAAAAGATTAATATGTATTGCATGCACAAAAGAATAAAAATTTTGTTATATTTCTGGAAAAATAAATGTGTTTTCTTGCATGAAAGAAAAGCTACTTTGTTATATTTTCTTGAAAAAATAAATATGTGGTTACGTGCATGAATGAATATATATGGTATTAGGTTTATCAAAAAGGAAATGTGCATTTGTGTTCACAAAAACAACAATTATCATGTTTGTTTTTTAAAAGAAAATATGTGGTTATATACATAAAAATATTCACTATTGTGTTAGTGTTCTTAGCAAAGAACAAATGCTAAGAACAAATGTTTTGTTAGATTTATTGAGAAATAACATGTGCTCATATACAAAATAACATGTAATACCCCTATGTTATTTATGTTAACATTTTATTTTTATTTTTAGACCTAGACTATTTTTATATTTGATGGTTGGAAAGCCATGTTGGATTTGAAATGGATGTGAAAAATAAAGATATATTGATGTAATGGTTTGTTTTTATTAATAAATAAAATGTTGGAAATTACTTGGGAAAGAAACATTGGAGTTAGGAGATTTTCCAAAATTAAAAACCATTATTGGTGGATGAGATTAAGATAAATATTCCCTTAAATAGCTCCTAAAAATACATAGGAGGAATAAAATAGGATTTAATATGACAAGAAAGAAAATTATTTTAAATATATTAGTTTAAGAAAGAAAATAAGTATGGGTAGAATAAAGCACTACAAGAGAGAAAGGAAAGCTTTAAAGAAAAAGGAAAAACACCTTTTTCGGAAGAAAAAAAGAAAGAAAGAAATCCTAGGAAAGTGGGTTGGCAGACCCAAAAGAAGGTCACCGCCAAAATATTCTAGAGAAGGAGATTTATAAAACATATCATTGTGGAATAAAAGAGGCTATCAACTCCTTTGGAAAGCATATCTCAGCTTGGGGGGTATTGGTGGATTAGTTCATGGTCGGGAGGGTATTGTGTTTTCCAAAGTGCAATTCCAGCAGCGAACACAGTTAGAAAATATGTTTAAACAAGTAGAACATATGTTACATTTAAGTTTTGAATGTATGGGTCAAATATTTTTGCATATAAAGAAGTGAATTAAATGCATGTCTCTGCATAGAAAATACTAAAGGAAATGCATGGATGTGAGTTATGAGTATGATTTTTGCATTGTCTCTAAGTCATTATTATGTTTGTGCATTTTATGTTATTTATTTGATTAAGGTTCATGTATGGTCTTTTGATATTTATTTGATTAAGGTTCATGTATGGGCTTTTGATATTTATTTGATTAAGGTTCATATATGGGTTCTGGTATTATATGAATATGATTGTGCATGCTTAAAAGGAAAAATACATAGAGACAATTTTATTATTTGGGTGTGAGGAAAACTTTATAAAAAAGTATATAGTAATTTTCTAGTTAAGTGGGAAGGTTGAAAGTAGATATGAAACATGAGGGTTAGTTTGTATCGTAGGATGAGAGGGTAGGAAAGACTTAGCTCTAGTATGCATTCCTTTTATGATACAAAAAACTACCTTAGAAGTTTTACTCTACAAATTCTATGATTTGAGACGATATATATCTCGTCTAACTGAGGATATTTTGGAAACCAAAGCTTGAGCTGTGGGAGTATTACCAATAAACCATTCATGATTATATAGTAAACTTATAGTAATTTGTGTAAACCTTAGGGAGAAACAAGAACCACATGAATACCAAAATCTATAAATAGCTTCAGATGGGTAATTATCTTCTAGATGCAAAGGATTCTAAATTATATACAAATAAGGAATTATAGTTCAGCCACAAGGAAACACAGAGTATAAACGAATGAGAAATTATATCTCAGCTGCATTGTTTTGAGTAAATCAATTTAGTTTCCGAGCGATTTGAGACAAACATAAAAAGTATACAGTCCTAGAATCTTTACAAGCCTATAAGATGAAATATATTTCAAGCTTTTGAACTATCACCAATAAAAAGAAACACATAATTACATATTTAGGATATGTTATATCTCATGATAATAGTTTCAGGAGTTATAGATTGAAAGAACTTAGTCTCTATTGACAATCCATATTCAGAACATAATATAGGTTAAATATTTCATATGAAGGAAGTCGAATAAGTGCACCCTTTACCATAAAGAATTCAATATTATTTATTCCTTCGAAAAACATAGACAAATAGATAGAATGAGTCATTGTGGCACGAACCTTTCCAAATAGAGTTGTTGGCCATAATAAGGGAATTAATATAGAAATACTAAACATTTTACAACATTGAAACCACATGAAATCATTGTCGCAATATATTTCCCAAATAAATATTGTATTCAGTGTATGGAATAATGTCACAAAAAATTTTATACATTTAAAAATAACGAGATTCAGTAATCTGAGTGTTAGTGTTAGTATTTGCATCTTCTCACCATTGATAAAATGCACTCTTATCATGTCTTAATAGGGTCCCTAAGTCAATTTTTTGTCATTTCACTAAATCTTCAAGCAAAAGTTTGGTCACTTGGCATTAGGTCTAGGACTTTTCCACTCTTTCCAAAATTTTAAATTGATGGTTCATGTTATCAAATAAGCTGATTGTATCATCGCTAAGAGGTTGTGATAAACATTTCAGTCATCTCCACCATGATTCCATTCAGTTAAGAGTCTCCATTAAGTCAATAGGGTTTCAAGGTCATCAAACTGCCATTTCATGCATAAAATCCAACAATTGGAGGAGCTTCAAAATAAATTTTGATTTCAAATGTAATTTAGGTTTTTATATGTAATAATGGGTCTAAGGTTCTAAAATTTCAAAAAGGTCCTAAAGTTCAAAAGGCAAAGGTAAATTGGTGAGGTGGGCCATCCTACCTCATTAACTACTAAAACATCAAAAGTAACTCATAAAGGCCTATGGAGGAGCTTAATTAAATTCATTTTTACTCTATATGTCTTCGAATCTTCTTGAAATCACTGTGAAAATCAAGAGAAGGTGAAATTTGTGAGAAAAGGAGGTTTTTTTCTATAGTTTCAGAGAGGTGCAGCCTTTTCGTGACCTTTCTGTGAAATTTTCCAGAAAAATCCTATTTTAGACATTTTTTTCAGAGAGCATTGTGAACAAATAGACCCGGCATTTGGAAAATTGGAGGCAGTTTTTGTTCCTAACATGCCAAAGAAAAATAATAATCTCTCAGTTTTTACAGAGGTATTATAGAATGAGATATCCATCCACATATTCACAACCTATTTTCTGACTGTGCAATTTCCTGGTTTAGTCACCTTTTTACAGATAATATTGTGGGAAATCAGAGAAGCATATTAGGAAACTGGAGGACTTTTTTCTCCTTAACATGCCAAGGAACACAAAACTCTCTTAGTTTTGCAAAAAAACTCATCGTTAGAGATATATTTCTCCATCTGTGAGACCTAGTTTTGCATAAAACCTAGAAATGATGTAGAAAATGACACACATAAAGGTCGCGCCGAGGTGCGACCCTTTTTCTATGGGCATCCAAATGTGCTCTTCTCTAAAGATATATAATGATGTTTAAATGCTAAATATGAAGTGGGTTTTCCATAAAAACTTCTAATTTTGATGAAAAACTCAGGAAACCTCACCTTTTTCATGCTTCTGCAACTAAATCTAGACTGGCATGACCTTTTTGAGTGAGGTTGGAAAAATCAGGTTTTGGAGGCCTTCCCATGGGAAGCTTTTGGAGTTTTATGGCTCACTAGAAATAAGAAACGTGTGGCTACTTGACCCAGCTTTCATAATGCAATTTGGATTCCCAAAATTCAGCCAAAAGCAATTCTCAACTGGTGCGACCTTTTTTCTAAATTCTTGTTTTGATGCATTATGGTGCGGCCTTTTTGCTCCTGGTGCAACCCATGTGATATAGAAACGTTTTCATGCACTGAATTATAGAAATTCAATGTTTTGTAATCAATTTAGTTTATTTTAAGCTTCTTATTTGGCTTTTTCCTCACTATATGAGGAAATTTGTAATTAATGAAGAGATAAACTCTCCTAAACTTTGTCTAAAATATTGGAAACTGTTTCAACTATCCTAGCCTTTAGGTGAGGACTCATCAAATACATTTATGATGAGCCTTGAATAGGATTTTCGACCTCATGAGTTGTCCTATGATGTATTCTCCTATATGAGGCCCATTGTTATAAGTTTCAAGGGTTGGATGTTGTGCAATTGAGCTTGGAACACTAGTGTATTTGTGATTCTTGGCAGGAACTAATAGACAAAATTTGCAGCTATTGTGGTGGGATTCATATGGTATGTGTTTTAGCAGTGTTTTTTCTTTTTTTATCATATGTTTGAAATTATTGTGCCTTCCATCTTCATTTCCATGTCTTATGTGATTGATTTCTAAGTTTGATAAGCATAATTCATTATTTCAATGCTCTATTTTGGAGAAACTTTCACATTTATGTTCACTTTCTTCTTATATAAACAAATTGATGATTCCAATTCTTGTTTTGAAGCCCTATAAATCTAACATATTCACCAAGAGATATTTAAAGTGCTGAAGTGTGTGCCTACCTTGCCCCATTACATCTCTGCAAATCTGATTTTCAGAGCCCCGACCTAGTTTTTCCTTGACCTAATTCACCATCCAGCACAAAACTTCAAAATCAAATAAAACCCTAATCTGCATAGCTAGCCTAAAATCTCCATGATCTAGTCAATTTGGCTGTTATTTGATTGAAAGAGCCCTCTTAGCCTAGTAGGGCTAGCTACTAGGTCAAAGTGGTCAGTGGTTACCTTTACTGGTCTCTTTCTCAACCTATAGAGATCCGGTGGAGTGATAACATCTTGGAGTCGTTGCCGGGGAGCGAGGTGACAAATCTTCCTCGAGAAAGAATGAAAAGGATTAGATATGATTGTTGATGGTGAACAATGATCAGGTATATGAAGGTTGTGCGTCATTCACTTGGCGACTCCAGTGTCGAAGAATCCAAAGATTCAAAATTTTCACGGCGACTCCAATTTTCAAGAACTGGTAGTTTGAATAACTTCTTGGTGACTTCATTGTTTTCAAGACGGATTCAATTGCTCAAAGGTATGCTCCTTTAAAATGAGATCACATTCCAAGTTTTTCGAACTACATGCCTTGTGTATATTGGAAGACTTATCTCCCAAATTTCAAAGACGAGAAAGGAGATGATTCTGCGCTACATCTCGTTAAATTTCACATGCATGCACACAAGTTGAGTGTTCAATTTCCCGAATAATGTATGATGAATATGTTTGTTGTAGCTCCTAGAGACAGCCTTGAGTTGCAAAAGACCAGTGCCTAGGACATCTTAAAATCAGAGGTTAAATGTAGACAACTATAAGAATGCCTCAGACATAATATGGAATAAGAGAATAATGGTTTTGGTTGTTCAAGAATGGAGAAGACCTTGGATTCTGATTCCTGTGAATTACCCTATACTATGAGAGGGATCAAGAGGCTGTATGACTCGGTAGCTTTCGAATGGGCCAAGTATGAAACAATGAGTAGAGGCTTTAAAATATGCGGAGGTGTTGAGAAAGAACGGAGGAGGAGGAACCCGCGAAAGATAGGCTTAATATCCTTAACAATCTGTCTCTCGTGAACTCAAAGAAGCATATGCAAGTGAAATATGACTAACAATAGAGATTCGTGGAGTGCGAATTAAGGAAGTGCAACAAGTTTAACACATGAGCGTTATACATAAAACAAATTCATGAATAAAAATGCATACTACTGACAACTACATTACACAAATCATCCATAGTAGCAAAGCATGAAAATATGATTATACATAAACATGAGATTACTGATAAACAAAGGGAATAAAGATACATACTACTCATTTCCCCATCAGGAATCCAAATAAACAGCGTTGTATCATATTAAGTTCAAAAAAACTCTCCCAAATATGTCTCTCAAAGCACAAGGAACACAATTATACAAAACTACAACAAATTTCTCAATAATTCAGAACCTTTGTTTCATCTCTGAACTCCCTACATATAGAGTTATCCCTGAGGGTTTACGATTGAATAATCATTCATGATCGACCCACATGTGTGAAAATAAAAATATCCTAACAAACTAGCAGAGCGTGCATCAACCAATCACTTCTACAAAAAAAAATCAAAACAAAATCAGGTGAAATCGAGATTTCAACAACAAAACATCTCTATCTAACAGTAAAAAGAAACAAAATTATGGCCCATGTAGGCCAAATCCTGGAATATTCAAAATGGTGTGGCGAGGAGTGGCTGTGAATAGATGTGTAGTCTCACTTCCATCATATGATTCCATCTACTGTCAAAAGCCTCCAGTGTCTAATTCTCATGATTTCCATTTACTGTTGTGGAATGAACAGTTGTGCTGAGCATGCCTCGCTCTTTAACGGGGATTTCCTGGACAAATTTTATATATCTCTATTGTGCTTGTCCCACCTAAACCAATGTTGTGTTTGACTTGCAAAAACTAGAGACTGTATTTCAGAGGGGGGCATGAACGGTTTGTGGTATTGGATGGGGGAGTGAAAAATCACTGTAGGCTGCCACGTAGTACCAAAGCCAGTATCAAAACCGGCCATTTCGGACCCCCCTGCCCCGGTGTTATCCTTCGGAAGGTGAGAAGGGGCCGAAACAGATCGTGAGCCATTGGATGTAGGATATAGAGCGAAGATGAGGGGAGGATGGTGGAAGCGATAGTGGAGTTAGCGGGCTCCTTAACACTGAAAATAGCGGAACAAAAGTTGTGGAGGGGCTACTGATGATGTGGCAAGGAGGTGGGAGCCAAACTCATATTGCATGTTGTAGATCATAGGTTTTACATATGAGCACCGAAGGGTAAATGTTAAGAATTGCGATGTGCGAAGTGTGATAGGTGGAGGAGTGATGTGGTAGGACGGAGGTGGGGTTGCCCACACATCGCTGATCGAAAGTTTTAGTTATGAGAAGTGGAAGGTAAGAGCTATATTCCACGGGGAGCGATGTGCGGGGAGCAGGGAATGGATGACATGGCAAGGAAGGTGGGGCCCTAGCTCATATCGCAAATTGCAATTGGAAGAGTTTAGTTATGAGGAGTGGGAGGTAAGTGTTATGATCTGCGAGGAGCGAAGTGGGATGAGGGAAAAGTGGAAGGTGACGTGGCAGATGGATGGTGGTCCCACTTTATATCGCATTTCAGGGTTTGGGAGCGGTCAGATATATGATATGCAAATGGAAATTGCAGAATTCCAATGTGATATAGGTAGGGAGTTCAGTGCGGTAAGTAATTTTACATATATTATATGTAATATATAATACATGTAACGGTTTGTGGGATGTAGAAATTAACACACTTTGGATCATAATACCTTGACTACAACACTTTCTCTTTTAACTGCGGGGCTTTTTGCTCGACATGCGCTTGAATAGCTTGGCCTTCGCCTTAAACATTTATGCCTCTGTCTTGTGATTTCCTTATAGGGACCACTTCTCCATGTTATGTGTTGTCATAGGCCAACATTGGCTCCATCTGGGGACAACGTGCTGTTCTAATTGCGTTGAGAGCCTGCAGACCTGAATTCCTATGATTTATTGGGATCACGGAGTCCCAAATGCATACTGTAAGCCTAAATTGAAACTACAATTGAGCTGTGCACTTTCAACTATATAAAACAAAAATCATTGCCGCACCTTGAAAATATTGAATGCTGACACCTGAAATATGCTAAAAATGGAAGTTGAAACACATTTGAACTAAAAACTGCAAAGAAATATGAAACTAAAATGGAAAGATGCTCATGGAACTGAGCTTATTTTCACACCTACCTACCCTAATCTACTGGAATTACTACTATTCTAAATGATACAATAATTTCAGTGTAACTAGGCAAGCAATTGCTCTAATAATTTTATCCTTTCACTGTTTTTCACCAGAGTTAAGAACAAACCTATTAATGGTATTTGACAGGAATTCCCAGCTTGATCTTTATTTCCAGGAGCTTGGTAAACCTGAACAACAACATAAATGCTGAAAATGTATGGTGGCTTTTTCATGAATAGTTTCTCAATATAGACAGCCACTGGATTAAGATACACTTGACCTATTTCTAAATATCTTGACCCAATCGATCCAACCTCACAACTTGGTACTGCACATCTTTTCTCCATGTCTTCAAACAACTCAGAATATGTTTGCATTTTATTTGGTGAATAAGGGCATAAAGGTGGATAATAAAACTGGATCAATTCTTCCTTTGTTTTAAAATTTTCCTCTCTGTTCAACATGTTCATCTCCACATCAACTGCAATATTTTTCATTTCTTCAAGGGTTACGTGTCCCTTCCTCTTATTTGGAATGCAATCCTTGGATTAAAGGCATTTGGGTAGTGCCAAAGAGCTACTCGTAGGGGTGGCCTTATATCAGCGGGCATTGAGTGATACACCTTATTGAACCTGGCTGAAAAATACTGTATTGTCTCCCCATGTTGTCTTTTTAAATGTCTATACTCTTTTATGATAAGAAAGAAATTTCCCATGATTACCCATCGACCTAGGAAAAATTGCATGAATTGATGAAAATTTCTCATGCTAACAGCTGAAAGATTCTCAGACCAATTTTTAACTTTACCTTGCCATGGTGGAACAAACATCCTGATACATACCTCATCTTCTTCCTTTACTGATGACTACAATACACTAACCAAAGGATCATGGTAAACATGAAACATAAGATCCTCTAGAAGAGTTGTAACGGGAAAACCAACCTCATTCCAAACTGCTGCTTTGCTGGTGTGTTGCAAGGGAACTAATTGTCATTCCTCACTATCCATGGTAGTCAAGTGTTTTGAGTGTTTTTTATTTTTATCTTTGTCACGCAGAAGCTTGTAAGGGCCTGAAAACTCTCGTTAATTTCGGGTGAAGAAACATGATTTGTTGAGTTCACCTTCCTCATCATCGGAGTAAGCAAGGAATTAATTCTGTTAGCTATCTGTGACTTCCTCGACTTGTACCTCTAGCTCTCCTTCCAAGTAAAAAGGAGGTTGGATATGATCTTGCTGTTCCTTCCTTTCACGCTACAACAACTGTAGAGGGGAAATCCGATACTGGGGATTAAACCCATGGTCGGGAATCATTTGGTTAGAAAGAGGAGGGGAATTATTGGCCTCCATTTCAATATTAACCAACTTATTTGAGAGGTTCTTGATCAGCTTTTTCATTTATTCAATTCTATATTCCCGTGATTCCCTCTCCTGATTAGAAGTAGAAGCCTCCTCCCTGATCTTTCTTCTGGCTTCATGCTCTGTCTTCCCTTTTAATTTACAATTAGAAGAAAATTTTTCTTCTACCTCCAATGCATCAGTCTGGATCTGATCCAAAAATGTAGAATTTCTTTCTCTTAGGGTGGACCCAAACTACGGCTCGAAAGCTCCTGCGAAGACCACCTTAGCAACTACTTGGAGAGGCTTTATTTCAACAGGGACATTACTATAAAGCTTATTTAAACTCTTTATGAAATCTGTTACATCCTCATTGTTTCTCTTTTTTAGAGCATTAAACTCGGTGAGGACGTATCCATGGTCCCTCTTTTCTCCCCATTTTTATGTGAATAAAATTTCCATTTATTCCCAAGTGTGGATTGTGTTGTTGGCTAGAGACTTGAACCATTTCTAAGCTTCTCCCTCCAAGGATTGGACGAAAAGCCTTAATACCACATCTAAGTGCTCTACATTTACGTTCTCAGTGAAGGCGCAAAAGGTTTCAATTTGTCTCTGCGCAGAAGTATTATCTTCCTAGGTGAACTGAGGCAACCGCTCTAGATAGTCTTGTGACATATCATTCAAAGGCTGAGGGAGGGCCAAGGGGGCATACTTGTTCAAAAGGAAACTTGGTACAACCATGTGATTTAAAGGTGGGTGTATATGGAGGATCTGAATCTGGTGTGAGGCCTGGTGAAAGCCAAGATTACTTCCGATTAAGACTATTTTATAGTGGAGTCGCCAAGGTGAGAAATACACAACTCCCAACCCTTTGTGCTCACCTGTATGATGGGTGGAATTTATGTTGTCTCCCAGGGAAAATATTTTCAAATTCATATCCCTGGAAACGACACCAAAAACATGTTGTAGCTCATAGAGACAAATTTTGAGTTGCAAAAGACCAGTGCCTAGGACATCTTTAAGTCAGAGGTTAAATGTAGACAACTATAAGAATGCCTCTGATAGAATATGGAATAAGAGAATAATGGTTTTGGTGGTTCAATAATGGAGAATAACTTGGAGTTTTATTCTTGTGAATTACCCTATACTATGAGAGGGCTCAAGAGGCTCTATGACTCGGTAGTTTTCAAATGGGCCAAGTATGAAACAATGAGTAGAGGCTTTAAAATATGCAGAGGTGTTAAGAAAGAATGGAGGAGGAACTCGCAGAAGACATGCTTAACATCCTTAAGAATCTGTCACCCATGAAATCAGAAGAAGTGGATGCAAGTGAAATATGACTAATGATAGAGATTCATGGAGCACGAATTAAGGAAGTGCAGCAAGTTTAACACATGAGCGTTATACATAAAACAAATTCATGAATAAAAATGCATACTACCGACAACTACATTACACGAATCATCCATATAAGAAAAGCATGAAAATGTGATTATACATAAACAAGATATTACTGATAAACAAAGGGAATACATATACATACTACTCATTGCCCCATCTGGAATCTAAATAAATAGCACTGTATCATATTAAGTTCAAAACAACTCTCCCAAATATGTATCTTAGAGCATAGGGAGCACAATTATACAGAACTACAACAAATTTCTCCAAAATTCAAAACCTTTGTTTCATCTCTGAACTCCCTACATATAGAGTTCTCCCTGAGGGTTTACGATCGAATAATAATTCATGATCGACCCACATGTGTGAAAATAAAAATATCCTAACAAACTAGGAGAGCGTGCATCAAGCAATCACTTCTACAACATAAAATCAAAACAGAATCAGGGGAAATCGAGATTTCACCAGCAAAACATCTCTATCTAACAGTAAAAAGAAACCAAATTATGGGCCACGTAGGCCAAATCCTGGAATATTCAAAATGGTGTGGCGAGGAGTGGCTGTGAACAGGTGGGAAGTCTAGCTTCCATCATATGATTCCATCTGCTATCAAAAGCCTCCATTCTCTAATTCTCATGATTTCCACTTACCATTGTGGAACAGCCAGTTGTGTTGAGCATGCCTCACTCTTTAGTGAGGATTTCTTGGACAAACTGAATATACCTATGTTGTGCTTGTCCTGCCTAAATCAATCATTTTTTTTACTTGCAAAAACTGGAAACCAGATTTCAGAGGGGGGTATGAACAGTTTGTGGTATTGGATGGGGGAGTGTGAAATCACTGTAGGCTGCCACATAGTACTTGAGGCAGTATAAAAACTGTCCATTTTGTACCCCCCCCCGGTTTTATCCTTCGGAATGTGAGAAGGGGGACGAAACAGATCGTGAGCTGTTGGATGCGGGATATGGAGTAGAGATGAGGGGAGGATGGTGGAAGCAATAGTGGAGTTCGTGAGCTCCTTAACACTGAAAAGAGTGGAAAAAAAGTTGTGGAGGGGCTACTGATGACATGGCAAGGAGGTGGGACCCAAAATTATATCGCATATTGTAGATCATAGGTTTTACATATGAGCACCAAAGGGTAAACGTTAAGAATTGAAATGTGCAAAGTGAGATGGGTGGAGGAGTGAAGTGGCAGGACAGAGGTGGGACCGACTGCACATCGCAGATCACAAGTTTTAGTTATGAGAAACGGAAGGTAAGAGCTATATTTTTCGGGGAGCGGGGAATGGATGACGTGGCAAGGAAGGTGGGGCCCTAGCTCATATCGCAAATCCCAATCGGAAGAGTTTAGTTATGAGGAGCAGAAGGTAAGTGTTATGATATGTGGGGAGTGAAGTGCGATGAGCGGAAAGTGGAAGGTGACATGGCATATGGATGGAAATCCCACTTTATATCACATATCATATATATGATATGCAAATGGAAATTGCTAAATGATGATGTGATATAGGTAGGGAGTTAAGTGTGATAAGTGATATTACATATATCATATGTAATATATAATACATGTAATGGTTTGTGGGACAATTAACACACTTTGGATCATAATACCTTGACCGCAACACTTTTCTCTTTTGACTGTGGGGCTTTCCGCCTGACTTACGCTTGAATAGCCCGGCCTTTCCCTTAAACATTCACGCCTGTGCCTTGTTATTTTCTTATAGGAACCACTTCTCCATGTTATGTGCGGTCACATGCCAACAATGTTCATGGAAACCTTAGAAGGAAAAGTGTGATCTTGGTATGAAGGTCTTCCATATGCTAGTATTTATTCTCTTAAATATTTTCATTCAACATTTTTTTGAAAAATATAGATAATATCATCCTTCTTTGTTATTAGTTGAGAATTTTTGTGAACATTCTGAGGTTTTCATTCAAAATCTAGAGAATAATTATGGTGATGAAGAGTTCATGGATGAAGAGATTCTTGAGGCTTTGTATGAGAACCCTTTCTATCACCAAGAAGAACATGTATCTTATTCCTTAGATGAAACAGACTGGGACTAAAAAATAGAAATGCCTATTCCTGATCCTGAAATGAAAATCACAAGCCCATGTTAAATGGTATAAAACTCGATTTTCTCCTCTGTATGAATATGAGATAGATCGGCCCTTGAAAAGTCATGTTACAACTGAAACTAATGCAGGGTTGCAGTGTTCACATAGTCAAGAATGTGTTAGTGAAAGTTCTTCTATTATTGAAAATGAAAATATGAGTTTAAATCATGATAGTCATGAGATTGATAAAACTATGCAGGAATTTTTTGTGAGTATGCCAATTTGTGATGATGATTTCCTACAAAGAGATCAGCTAACCGATACCGTTGTCTTTCATGAAGTGGATAGGGCTGTCATGTTTAAAAATCTTGAAGAATGTTTTCTGTTCAAGGATGGTTTAGACTATGAATTTGAGGAGTATGATCCTAAGATAGACAGTGTGCAGGAGATAGAGTCAGAGTTGCCCGTGCTTCAGGAATTTACGACCAACACTCAGATAGCAGGAGGTTATACTTCCCTATGCCTTCCTATGGATCAACAACCAAGTGTTCTTTCAGATCAGAATTAAGGGTGTGCTTGTGTTTTTGCTGGATCTCGAGACAAGGTAACATTTCAAATTATTCAATATCCTTACATTGATTAGCTGCATCCAATAGGGATGATATATTTTCTTGAATTTATGGATCATGAGGAAATTTTCATTGAACACTCGTAGTTTCCTATCTTTAGTTTTGTCTCCCTGCTCAATGAAAGTGAAAGAAAAATTCAAGTAAGTAGCCATCTGCTGGATTGGTTACACTGGAAGGATCACTTCACATGATTGTACATATGTCTTCAGCAGGAAGGTGGTTCTCATAAGGATTTGAAGTCCTCAAGTCTCGGTGATATGCTGCCATAAATAAGTTTTGTAAGTTTTTATTTCAATCAGATTCAGTATGTTTATCATGTCAAGTTTTCAGTATTCAGTTTGGTTTTTATACTTTTGACTCGATGCCCAATGGATAAGGTTACTTGGTGTATGGTGTTCTTGACACCTCCAAGGATTTTCCATCCCCAGCTGGAGCCAATGTTAGTGTTAGTCTTTGCATCCTATCACCAGTGATCAAATTCACTCTTATCATGTCTTAATAGGGTCCCTAACTCAAATTTTTGTCATTTCACTAAATCTTCAAACAAAAATTTGGTCACTTGGCATTAGGTCTAGGATTATTTCCACTCTTTCCAAGATTTTAAATTTCTTGTTCATGTCATCAAATAAGCTGAGTGTATCATCGCTCAGAGGTTTTCATCACCATTTTTGTCATCTCCATCATGATTCCATTCATTTAAGAGTCTCCATTAGGTCATTAGGGTTTCAAGGTCATAAAATATCCATTTCATGCATAAAATGTAGCAATTGGAGGAATAGTAATAGGAAAGTATATTCAAAATAAATTTTGATTTCAAACGTAATTTATATTTTTATATGTAATAATGGTTCTAAGGTTCCAAAATTTCAAAAAGGTCCTAAATTTAAAAAGGAAAAGGTAAATTGGTGAGGTGGGCCATCCTACCTCATTAATTACTAAGACATTAAAAGTAACACATAAAGGCCTATGGGGGAGCTCAATTAAATTCATTTTTACTATATATGTCTTTGGATCTCCTTGACATCATTGTGAAAATCAAGAGAAGGCGAAATTTGAGAGAAAAGGAGGGTTTTTTTTGCAGTTTCAGAGCACATTGTGAACAACTGGAGTCTAAGTTTTTGAAACTAGAGGAGGCTTTTGTTTATAACATGCCATAGAACAAAAACCTCTCTCAATTTTTACAAAGGTATTACAGAATGAGATATCCATCCACATCTTCACAACCTATTTTTCTGACTGTGTAATTTCCCGATTTAGTCACCTTTTTGCAGATAAGATTATGGAAAATTAGAGAAGGATATTAGGAAACTAGAGGAGGTTTCTATCCCTAACATGCAAAATCACAAAAAATCTCTAAGTTTTGAAAAATCCCTCATGTTTATAGATATATTTCTCCATATGTGATACCTATCGTTCCAGAAAACCCAAAAATTTTGCAGAAAATGACACACAGAAAGGTCGTGCCAAGGTGCGACCCTTTTTATCTGGGCATCCAAATGAACTCTTATATAAATGGATGGATACATAATGATGTTTACATGCCAAATATGAAGTGGGTTTTCCATAACAACTTCTAATTTTTATGAAAAACTTAGAAAACCTCACCTTTTTCATGCTTCTGCCACTAAATCTGGACTGACGCAACCTTTCTGAGTGAGGTTGGAAAAATCAAGTTTTAGAGGCCTTCTCGTAGGATTTTTTTTGAGTTTGATGGCTCATTGGAAAGAACGCACGTGTGGCTACTTGACCCAACTTTCATATTACAATTTGGATTACTAAAATTCAGCCAAAAGCAACTCTCAACTGGTGTGACCTTTTAGCGGCCTTTCTACTAAATTCCTGTTTTAATGTATTTCGGTGCAACCTTTTTGCTCTTGGTGCGACCCATCTGATCTAGAAACGTTTTCATGCACTGAATGATATAAATTAGATTTCTTGCAATCAATTGATTTTATTTTAAGCTTCTTAGTTAGTTTTTGCCTCACTATAGGAGGAAATTTGTAATTAATGAGACAAGCTCTCCTAAACTTTGTCTAAAATCTTGGAAAATGTTTCAACTATCCTAGTATTTAGGAGAGGACCCATCAAATACATTTATGATGATACTTGAATATTATTTTTGACCTAATGAGCTTTCCTATGATGTGTTTTCCTGTATGAGGCCCATTGTTATCAGTTTCAAGGATTGGATGCTGTGCAATTGAGCTTGGAACACTAGTGTATTTGTGATTCTTGGCAGGAACTAATAGACAAAATTTGCAGCTATTATGGTGGGATTCATGTGGTATGTGTTTTAGCAATTTTTTTTCTTCTATTATAATATGTTTGAAAGTATTGTGCCTTCCATCTTCATTTCCATGTCTTATGTGATTTATTTCTAAGTTTGATAAGCCGGATTCATTATTTCAATGCTTTGTTTTGGAGAAACTTTCACATTTATGTTCACTTTCTTATGATATAAAGGAATTCACTATTCCCAGGCTCGTTTTAAAACCCTATAAATCTCCCATATTCACCAAGATATATTTAAAGTGATAAAGTGTGTGCCTGCCTCGCCCCATTACATCTTTGCAAATCTGATTTTCAAAGCCCTGACCTAGTTTTTCCTTGACCTAATTCACCATCCAGCACAAAAATTCAAAATCAAATCAAACCCTAATATGCATATCTAGCCTAAAATCTCCATGATCCAGTCAATTTGGCTATGATTTCATTGAGAGATCCCTCTCAGCCTAGTGGCGTTAGCTACTAGGTCAAAGTGGTCTGTGGTTACCTTTGTTGGTCTCTTTCCCAGTCTATGGAGATCTGGTGGAGTACTAACACTCAGCATCATATCTAAAATTTAAATGTCCAACCCATAAAAGTAACTAGAGTTTCTTGTAAATATTTTAAAATGAGTCCCTTTGATTACAAAAAAATAAAAGAAAAACTAGAGTTATAGTAGGCTGTAAATATCAAGAATAGGACGAACATTCTAATATAATAGTCTCGACCTCAAACATGCGTTCAAAGAAAGAAAATCACTCCAATGTGAATAGGAAATACAACCACTTGGGGGTGTAATCATGGGTGTAATTGCAGCGATACATGCCTGGAGGAAACAAGGAGAGGAACAACGGTTAAAATAACCCTTGTGTAAAAAAAATATCATTTCAGAACATTGGGTAAAATTGCAGAAAATAAAAAGAAGGTATATACCTGAAATATTGGAGTGTGGTCACCTAGAGAGGCTATGTCACAACCCAACAAGGAATAGATTTAAATTTCCATACCAAAGGAACTTGGATGAGTCTTTTGAAAAGGAAAATGTTATTAGGAAAGTTAATTGTTAAATCCCCCAACTGAAAATCTGAAGTAGTGAAGAATAATTATATGAAATGGAGAACTTTGTTACAATAAAACCATTCATCGCAATTATAAATAGGGACTAGGCATGAGATCCCATACATCACATATTGGTATTGGCTTGGATAAGAAGCCACACACACATGAATCCAACTAACATATACGAGATGGAAAGTGGAGAAAAAGGATTACTTGAGGGTATGGATGAAGAAGCATAGCCTCAACATCGTTCTATCGAGATTTCAAACCTCCACGACCAAACTGGAGAATAGGAAAGTAACAAATAAAGTAAAGAATAAATAAATAAGATCTATTAAATGACCATACAAAGTAACTAGAGGTAGAACCACACCCTAACCTACCACTGAAGTCAGGATACGTATGTCTATGAAAAACTTGTACAAGGAGAAAAAATATTTGGTGTGAAGACTTGACCCCTATCCAGTTAAGCTTAGCACATCCTAGCAGAAAAATACCAGCAACAATTAACCCAAGGGTAGTAGGGAGTATCTGTTTTATTTGAGTAAACCATGAAAGCTAAGTTAAAGAAAGTGAATCGAGATATCAATGGAAATCATAGTTGTAGCTACAAGACAATTAAACATGTTTTTCTATGGGATTCCATTAGAAACCTGAGAGATAAGTATGGTTACCATGAGATAATTAAACATCAGAAGAGGGAAGGTTAAGAGAATGAGGATGATCTTATCTATAATAGCTCTCGTCACTATTGTAGCTCTTAGAGACAACATTGAGTTGCAAAAAGACCAGTGCCTAAGACATCTTAAAATTAGAGGTTGAATGTGAACAATTGTATAAAATGCCTCTGAACAAATATGGAATAAGAGAAAAATGGTTTTTGGTGGTTCATGGATGGAGAAGACCTTGGATTTGATTCATGTGAATTCCCTATACTGTGAGAGGGTTCAAGAGGCTGCAAGGCTGGGTGGATTTTAAATGGGCCAGGTACAAAACAATGAGAAAAAATCTTGAAAATATGCAGAGGCATTGAGAGAGAACATTGAAGGAACCCACGAGAGACAGGCTTAAGAGATTTAAGAATCTGTTGTTGATCAATGGTTGTCATTGATGTAAACCCAAGAAACACCAGGGGCTACCCCGATCTTGCATGGTAATTTTGACCTACTAAATTAATATATTTTGGGTCAAGAATATTTTTGATGGCTTCTATTTTTCGAGATGTTTTTGTTTATATATGGCACACCATGTAATTCTTCTCAGTTTGGGAGATATTCATGTTTGAAGTTTGTAACCCTAGTTAGTGGGCTAAAATCCTATGGGGTTGTGGCATGGGTCATTGAAAATTAAATAATTAATAATTTTTAAGCTCCTAAAATCCCTCCCACGTTCACTTGTTGAAGCCCCTCTCAACCTAAGCATTTATATAAATTGTGATCCTCATATCCTCCTAATGTAGGGATTTCGCTACCTGAAACAGGTCATCGTGGAATTTTTGCTCCAACTATTTTTCTACGAAGGTTCAGAATCTGAAAGTTTTATGAGGCGAAGCCGAAATCCTGAGGAAGCTCCTGTAAAAATTTTAGATCAAGGTGCACAATATTTTCGGAGATATGATCTGTGGAAGTTAGTGTTTTTGTAGGCTCTTGAACTTCATCTCAAAGAAGTGACCTTGGAAAATTCGTCATAAATCTCTATCTGAGTATCAAACTGGAATTCTGTAAAAGGTGATAGATAGTGCAAGGATTTTTGTTTTTGTTGTATCAAGTTCAAAGCTGAATGAAGAAACATTGACACATGGCACGCCATACAATTTATTCCACTGAACCAGTCCATAATTAGGTCATTGTGAGAGATTGGGCATAAATCTCTCTTGAAGAATCCAAATTGGGTTAGACTTATGGCATTAGAAAGAAGACTCAGAGGACTACTATAGAACCAAAAATCACATATTGGTGATCTGAAATAACATAGATACACTAGATTCAATATCAAGCTCCTAGAAGGAAAGAAAAAGCTAGATCATGTGTTGTCAAGGGCTGCAAAGGACCAAAATTTCTAGGGCAGCAAAGCAAAGCAAGGTGCATCAGAGGGTAGCATGACAAGAGAAACAATCAAGGTGCAGAAAAACAACAATAATTTCATCACATGAAGACTTCAAGTGGGCAGCACTGCATACAGTCACTGTAAAGGTATCATTGTCTAAGTCATTGTAAACATTGTACAAGTGTCTATTTGCTAAGAGTTTAAGAGGCAGTGTTGGGAGGTCTAGGATAATCATTTGGTGGTTGTGTCATAGTTGGGGTTATGGTCTAGTGTGTATTCTTCTTCTACATCATTCTATATCATTTTAAAGTGGACCATTTTCCCTGGTACGAGAGTCCATTCTTCTTTTATTCTTCTATAGGGTGCTAGGGTGGTGCTAGGCTGGTGCATGAAGTCACCAATAGGTTCAAGCCTGTGAAACCTTCAGGGTGGTAGGGTGGTGCTAGGGTTAGTTGTAGCTCATTGGGTGTTGGGGCATTCATTCAGTTGACTACTGAAGAGTATCGGGCATTGGAGCGTCCATCCAGTGGGAGCTAGAGAAGAATGCTTTTCTAGATTCTAGGAAGTTGGAGCTTTATTTTCAATTGGAGTTGAATATTAAAGAATTATTAAAAAATAATTTAGGTGGTTTTTTTCCTAGAGAGGGTTTCCACCTTAAAAACTGTGTACATTTGTGTTCCTTTTTTTTACTGCTATCATTTTACAAACATTGATAATAATTGAAGATGAACTAATGATCTAATTGAAAGAAATATTGATTCACCCTCCCTCTCAGTATTTCCAACATCTGTCCCCTATGAACTCAGAGGAAACATATATAAATGAAATATGGACAAAAACAGAGGCTCGTGGAGCGCTAATTAAGGGAATGTGGCAAGCTTAATACATGAGCATTAACACTTGAGCATTATACAAATACGAATTCATGAATAAAATTGCAGATCATCGACAGCTACATTACACGAACCATCAAAGCAGAATAGCATGAAAGATTATTACACATGAATAGGAGATTACTAATAATAAAAGAAAACAAATACATATTGCTCATTACTCCATGTGGAATCCAAATATCAGCTCTATATTATATTGAGTTCAAACAACTCTCCCAAATATGTATCTCAAAGCACAGGGAGCACTGTCATACAAAACTACAACAAAATTATTCAAAATTCCAAAACCTGTGTTTCATCTTAGAACTCACTACATATAGAGTTCTCCTTGAGGGTTTCTGACTGAATATTCTGTCATGATCGACCCACATAGGTGGAACCAAAATATCCTAACAAACTATCAGAGCATGCTTCAAGTAATCACTTTTGTAACAGAAAAAATAAAAATAGAATTGGGTAAAATTCAACTATCAGAGTGTGCTTCAAGCAATCACTTCTGTAACAGAAAAAGTAAAAATAGAATTGGGTAAATTGAAAATTTACCAACAAAACATCAGTATCTAACAGTAAAACTAAGAAAAACAGCTAGCCAAGGAGGCCAAATTCCAGAATCTTCAAAGGAGTGGTGAGGAATGGCTGAGAACAGGTGAGTGGTCCGGCCTTCATAATATGATTTCACCTGTTGTTTGAAGACCTCCAATCTCTAATGCTCATGATTTCAACTTCCCGTTGTGGAATAGCCAATTGCGTTGTGCATGATGAACTCTTTAGCGGAGGTTCTCCTGTGGAAACAGAATAAACCATACTTCAAGTTCCACACAAAATTCCATGTTGTGTTTTAAATTGCAAACTGGGACCAGATTTCAAAGGGGGCATGAATGGCAGAAGAGGAAATGAATTTAGCAGGAATTTTTATCACTGAAATGGGTGAAAGACAGGCCACAGGAGGGATATTGATGACGTGGCAAGGCGGTGGGACCCGCGCTCGCAAATCGTAGATCGCAAGTTTTATATGCGCGCATCGAAAGGTAAACAGTAAAGAGTGCGATGCGCGAATTGCGGGGAAGGTGACGTGGCATGAACGGTGGTGGGACCACACCCGCAGATCACAGGTCGCAAGTTTTATGTGGGAGCAGGCAGATTTTAAAAGTGAAAACTTGCGAAGTGCAAAGTGAGGGAGCGGGGAAGGTGACGTGGTAGATGGAGGTGGAGCCTTGCATCGCAATTTAAACAGAACACTTGCAGGTGCTTAAAAGGTAAGTTACAAACTGTGCGAATCACAAAAAGTTATAATCGTCGATCTGTGAAGTTTATATTTAGCGATGTGCAATGGATGGTGGGGGAAAGGGTGACGTGTCAGGGAGAAATGGCCCCATTTAAATCGCAATCGAGGAATTGAGAAGGCATACGATAAGTGAAAACAATGATATGGCGATGAAAAAAGTAAGGTAGAAAGATGAAGCGGAAAGGTAAAGTTTAACCATTTTTAAGGGAAATTAAATGAAAGGATGTGTGGCGGGTGAATGGGTACCACTTCATTGCATATCACATTTCAGAAGGTTTGTAGGAGACGAAAATTAAAGGATTTTGGGATTTGGCTGATGCAAAAAGCAATTTGATTGTGCAATCACGAAATTAAAAAGGAATGACTTAGGGAAAATAAAAATGAAAAGGGATAAATGGTATTTAGAGTGTTGGAGTTCAGAATTAGGATAAATGAAGGGTAGGAAGGGGGTAGATGGAATGAATGAGGGCTATATGGATTTTTCTCACCATCACACAATCAACGACACTTTCCTCTTTCAACTGAATTAAAAGGCAGATAGATTCATTTGAAGCTCTTTGATAGTTAGGATTTCCCTTCCTTTCTCCTTCTCCACTTTGTGTGTGGTTACATGCCAACAGTCACAATGCTTGGGAATTCCAACAATGATTCCAACTCAAAACCAAACTTATGGTGACCCCTTGGACCTAGGAATACCTCAAATAAAAATTTAGGAAGAGATAAACTTCTCAATGCAAAATGGGGTTTTTCAATTACCATACAACAAATACATTTCGATGAAGACCATATATAACTACCACAAAATCCTCTGTGGAATTATACAAAGGAAATATGCTTGTGCGGGTCAGGTCAATACGTTACAGTTTCGACACCACACCCATTCGGTGAAAGGAACAAAATGAGATGCGAAATATCCAAAACATAGGTTAGGGTTTGGGGATATGAATCCTCACTGTTGGATCAAGGCAAAAAATCCTCACTGGCCATATGACCCTGTATAGAAGCACATGAAGGTAAAGTGAACAAGGGTATGTGGCTGACATTGATTTGAGTGCACATCCCATCCACCAATAGGGTTTGAAACCTTAATTCCATGCATGCGATATAATTAAATGGTTATTGTGATAAAGGTTAAACTATCAAGTGGTGTCGTTAGGGAATTAATGGTAAATGCATACATATTTACCATGTGTCTTCCCCATGCACATTAGAATGAATAGAGGGTATGAACTATATAGTTCATTTTAATTTCAAGAAGCATTAATGAATAGGATAAAATAATATTTAGAAAATATTTTAATATTTTAATATAAAATACAGAACTAGGAATAAATCTAGGAACAAAAAAAGAATTTTTTTTTTGAAGGAACCAAGGTATATGACATATGGTATCAGTGAACTCATTTCAAAACATGGCTTATAGGGAATCACCACACTGAAATATGGTTATGTGTAAAACTATGAATTAGATTTAAGAATGGTTATACTAATGTTAGTTTTGTTAACAGTAAGGTACTCAAGGGATGCAAGGTTACAACACAACATGGATGATGACCCTACTCCACCAATGGTAGAAGGAGAGGAAATATATGTGGAGTTGCAGGGAGGAATTACCCCACCAAAAAAATAGCTTATGGAAATTATTAGAAGTCTACAACAAGATTTAGTTCACCTTAGAACCAACAATGAGCGACCGAAGAAAGATAGTGAAGAGCATGAAAGGATGATAAGGGAGTGTTGACGGGAAAATCTGTCCGACCAACAGCAGGGGATCTCCTCGATAAAAGGTCCCAATTAGACCTTGAACCGTTTGGAATAGGGATCCCGTCCGGGGTGTGGGTTCGGCTAGATTTTCCCGTCAACAGAATTGGCGCTAGAAGGAGGGCTAGATGACAAGCTAAGCCCTTAGAGCCTGCAGTTAATCTCATATCTGTAATGGCTCGTTCCCAAATCATTCTCCCGAGATGTTTGTCAGAGTTTTATGAGCCTGGATACTTCATCTCCGATGAACTTATGTATCACTTGTCCCAGTTAAAATTTGATGGTGAAAATGGGGTGTCCATAACCCAACACTGTTCAGTTTTTTGTGACTTTGGTGAGTGCTATGAAATTGACGATGAGGGTTTTATGTGTTTGCTTTTCTTCCTCACTCTCTAAGGTCGCGCTAAGAAATGGTGCCGCACATTTCCGAAAGCTTCCATCCATTCGTTTGAACAACTCGCCCATAAATTACAACAATATTTTCACAGGTATGATCCTCATGACGTTGTAATAAAGTTACATCTCATCAGAATGGAACCTCAGGAATATTTAGGTGAGTTCTTTATCAGATTCGTTCATTATTGTTTTGAGTTCCTTGAGAGGGATGTTGATTGGAAATATTTAGGTGAACAGTTCAAGTATGTGATTTCCCTTGAGCAATTTAAGTTAGATCCTAGTGTTCCTTATGACGACCCGCAAGTTACCGGCTGTTTGGAATTTTTCCCTAATGCTTCCTTGTCCATCTCCCCGAGTCCAGACCACATTCAGGCCTCCAAGGAGAGTGTTTCTATTTGTGATATTCTCGCCCCTCCTCCTGAGTTGTTTGGGAGTGGAGTTGTGACTTTGGAAGTCCTGAGCAAGGATAGACACTGGCAAGAGGATAAAGCCTATCGCACTACCTTTGAATCTTTCACGCACCATGTCGAATCCGAATTTTAAGACCACAGTGGCTCATTCTCTCTCTCGGTTTATGAAACCTACCTCGAGCCCACTCGATGTCTCCCTGGACTTAGTCCTAAATCTGGTTCACATTCGGATTATGAATCTGGTTCACATTCGGATGATGGATCTGGTCCACATTCGGATGATGAATCTGGTTCACATTCGGATGATGAATCTGGTTCACATTCGGATTATGAATCTGGTTCACATTCGGATGATGAATCTGGTTCACATTCAGACTATGAATCTGGTTCACATTCGGATTATGAATCTGGTTCACATTCGTATTATGAATCTGAACACCCAAGTGGCTCATTATCTCTTTTGGCTCATGAAACCTACCCCAAGCCCACTCGATGTGTCCCTGGACTTAGTCCTAAATCTGGTTCACATTCGGATTATGAGTCGACTCCTACCCCGCATAAAGTTGATTCCCTTGCAAGGCCTGCCAGATCATCGTTTTCTCTGATTGACACAGATGCGCGTGTTGAAAAGCCTCGTATGGTTAACGCCCTTGCGACTCAATCTATTCGTTCATTATTCCCCGGTTCGTTTTTCGATCCCGCCACACCAGTAATTTCTTCGAGACATTCAAAATTTCCTTATACTGGTAATGGCGACAATCATAAGCATGCAGATGATGTTTCACAATCACAATTCAAAATCAATGAATCTTTTAGATCTAATCATTCTCACTCGGAATCTTTAGACAGCCATAGGAGTAGTTTCCTATCTGGGCAACCTCAATACGTCCCCTCTATTGATTCCTCCCAGTCGGTAACTCCCGGGGAACCCAACATGCCAGGTACCCAACTTGGTCAAATCGATGGTTGCAGCGATCATTCCTTATCTGAAAACATATTCAATCATACCACTGAGGATTGTCACTCGGATCTCTTGGTTGACCATATGAAGACACCTGAATTCGATAATCCACTTAATCAAGATTCGAGTACCCATCAGGGAATCGAAGCACTCCCGCTCTTGCCGGCTGTCATTCCTAGTTCTTTAGACCCTGATGAGGCCCCTCAAATAACTCCAACCAGGTTTTCTCAAGTTAAGGTTTCTGAAATAATGACTCCCAAGTACCATGCTTCTCCCAGCATAACCACGTCGGATATCATTTCGTCTGGGTGTATTTTTCATTCTCATGAGGTTTCCCTGAGCACATATTCTTGTTCCCCAACATCTGGTGTGCAACAACCGATATACCCTAATTTATTTACTGGCAAGAAAGTGCCAGCCATTGTCTCTAATATTTCCAGTTGTTTCCCATCCAGTACCACTTGCAATCAGACACTAACATGTGATTTTTCCCAAATCCCTTAACTGCTTGGAAACCTTACGGTAAATCTTCCCCATCCTGGTGAATCTAAAGAATCTGATACATTGGATCATCAATCTGTCAGCACGCAAACATTTCGCCGAACTGATATAGAGCTCACTGATATCTTTCTAATCATTACAATTGATGATCATGCCCATTCGCCTATTTATCTCTCCAAGCAGTCAGAGTTGGAAAGCCCCTTGCTCGAAAGTCCAGAGTTTGTTCAAGGCAGTGAGGAATTTCAGGATCCACTAAACGCGGATTTGGATCCTTATACCCTTGACCAAACCCAGGAGCAATCCCGAACTAGGGTTTTCGAAACTAGGGTTCCTACGCTTGGATGCACATGTATCTATAATTCGCCCGACACTTTCTTATTGTTTCCATTCCATAAAATTGATGGTCCTCAACACCATGATGAGATTTCCGGCCAACTTGACCAACCCTATTCAGTGGATGTGCCTAAAAATAGGCGGTGGCTCACCCAGCGCCCATCAGACCTAGGATTGTGCATGAATGAATGTGTGTCATTGATAAATGTTGAGTTTCGAGAACATATTGCTGTGTATCAAGATGAGAGTGGGATTCAGCCTGCACAATCTGTTCTGGAATGTTCTTTGGTAAGTATCTATGATCATCTTCCCGTTGCACCTGCTCCTCAGGTAAGTTTTGTTGCTGCTGCACTTTTTTGGATACTAGCTCTGATCCTTATCGTTGTTATTCTTGCAGGCCAGGAACTAATGCTGTGGCTACACTGGAAAGCTGATTTTACATAACCCCACCGTAGCATTAGTTAAAATAGGGTTTAGGTGTAGGCTAGATAGGACATCTTAATAAAATTTGTTAGTTGTTGATTAGGTTTACTTGCTAAATTTTTACTTCATGATTTAAAAGTGTGTTTGTTGTTTTGTTTACGATTAATATTTTAGGCATCATCATGTTACAAGTAGTTTCCTTTCATTTCCTTTTCAAGTTACTTGTTGTTGCATAAATAATCCCTGCTTGTATTTGCACTTACTGCTGGATTGATCGTTCTCTCACATGGCGTTGCATTGCATCTTGAGCCTCGCCTATTACATTGCGTCGTACGCTCTCTTCCTTACATCAGTTCCGTCATATCGCCTGCCACTTCATGAGCCCTCATTGCAGCCCTATCACCTCGTGATCTTGTTTGCCCTGACTGCTAAAACAGTAACTCCATTGTTTGCGTGAGGTTGTGGTGGCTATCTCAAGAGGCAGATTTATCTTAGGACAAGTCTTTGAAGTCGCATTCTCAACAAGATGTCTATGAGTCTAAAATTATTTAGCCTGGGAGATACGAGCCGGTTGATTGTGGGAGACCTAATGAGTTTGAAATTGCCCATACCCGTAAGTCTAAATTTTGTGCCCAGCATAGTCTTGGACGTTTTAATGATTCGTCTGCGCGCTTCGCCTATTGTGGTGAATGGGATGTGAAGGTTCGGCACAAGGGAAAACCCAAATCAGGATATCTTTCAGTTTCTGTAACACGAGAAACAACCTCTCTTGCTTGTAAAATAAGTCAGGATCCCTCATCCGCCCATGAAAAATAAGTGCCATGAGCACATGAAAATAAGTGCCATGAGCACGTGAAAATAAGTGCTGTAAGCACATGAAACAAATAAGGGTAAAGGATCGAGAAAGGCTTCCTGTGCAGAGAGGTAATGCAACGACTTCGCCGGGGTACTGACCAGGCTCGCTGGCAGCGGAGCAACATTTGTGATTTCTTGAAGTGACTCCGCTGGGGTATTGTCCAGGCCTGCTGGCAGCGGAGCAACACCAGAAACTTACTTTAAAAATCTTGAGAATAATAAACCCAGTGCCTTGCTCTTCACATCATCAACAAGCTACTGGCGTCTGTGAGCTTTCTCTTTGATGTGTTTCTGACTAGCGGGATTTAGTTGAGGCACAAGGATTAGGCATACCTATAAAGGGCCAAAGTAATATAAAGGGGACCCCGCGGAAATTGTTCAATATTCCCTTGCATTACTATCAGGACTCAGACTTTTGTTGTGATACTGACAGAGATGCTGGATTCTACCAGTGGTTCGCCATTTGTTGTAGCCGCTACAACACCACCCAAAATTTTGGGTATATTTAAAATTTCGGGTTCCCCCTCCGCTCGCCTAGGCGTTAAAGTCTTTCACCAAACCCACAGTCAGTGACATCCCAGCGACCTATCCCTAACCCCTCATGAGTTGTCTCGCCATCATGATCAGATGCCGTTGTTGCAATCATGCCATATGTGGGAAGGATCATCTAACGTACGCTCGAACATTCTTACCGCAGTCGCGCCATGTGTAATGAGATTGCCATGCATACGTTTCAATGGAAACCTTTTGTGTATTGATGAATAAAAGCCTTCCCGATGTAGGTCATTAAGCATGTTGCTCGAATACTTCTCTTAAACTTGTTAGTTTCATATGTTTTATCTGTGGTCACCATTATCAAAGAATAATTATGATGTCGTAATGTTCCACGCAGGCCGACCCCACGGGTGACAAACTCCTCAGTCGTGTCACGACATCAAGGGTAATAAATTGCGCTCAACGATGAGGCCAAAGTTGCGGAACAGGGGAGGATCAGGAGCAAGTGATCAGTACTATTAAAAGGAGGATGGTGTGATGCACATCGATCAGAAAATAACCCTCTATGTCACTGATGCAAAGGTTTTCTTCACCAGTGCGCACTAGACAATTTAAAGCGCTCCATTGGAAATGTCTAGGTCCTGCATCATACCATCTCAATGTCGATAGGCGCACGCAAAGGAACATATTTCGCCACTTCGATGAATCTAGCCTGAAGTATAGCCCGGTGAACAAAGCTGACTCAGAAGATCTCCCTAGAGAATGACAATCTCACATGGTTGTGGCAAGTCGACGGCAGAGTTTCAAATATGGCAGCACACCTTTGGGAAGCAACATTTGTCAATCTTGAGATACATACTGTGGCATTATTTAGGTTGTACATGTCCATGAATATTTTCTATACGAAACTATTAGAGACAGAGAATTTCAAAGCGAACCTAGAAGGTTATGTTTAATGCATACACTTTTGGTAGCCGGGCACATTGATGCATACGCAAAGAGAGCCTCCAGAACCACGAGATAGAAAAGATTAATATTAAAAGGGCCATCAATGTGGCTTGAGAAGCATATTTCGACTCTCGATCTTCCCAAACAAGAGGCCTTCGTATTATGAGGTAAAGCAAGTGATCAAATTTAAATAAGGCTCAAAAGCATATGGTTTCAAAACCATAAGATATCTTGGAGCAAAACTAAGTGATAACATTATAAAAGGCGTGCGTTCAATGGACCAAGGTGATGTTGTATATTTAATTCCAAAGCGCAAAGCAATTTAGTTTGCAAACCATATAATATGGCGGATCACAACCACATGAAAACTCATGACCATTGGGCTCAAATAATTCTATGGTGCAATTTTGATCTATGTTAAAACGTGTTGAATGAATATCTAATGGTCAAGGTTTATTTGTAAAATGTGGAGCGGGCGCAAAGGTTCAGCAAATGTTCGGTCAAATTTACGTTGAAACCCGGTGCAGAATGATATGAAGACACATTGCATGGAGTCATACATCTGACATGTACGTTGCGTGGAGCCAAATGGAAGCGTTTTATACATGGTGGTTAACGTTTCAAACTTAAACCTTTCAACGTTTATACATACACGTGGAGCGGAGTGCTGCAGCAACGAAACTACATGGCCAAATGCATGGAGTCCAATGGCGTTGGCATGTAAATGCATGGAGCATATATATGTTTTATGGTCCAACGTTCAAAGTCGTTGCATGGAACCAAACGTGAAATATTTACGTTTCATGGGACGTAAATTATTTCGACTGGCTCAAATGCTCTCGTGCTGAAGTTGCAATCCGCAATGAACATTTGCTTTCATCTTAAAGTTGCAATTCGTGATGAATATATAAGTAGTCAAAGTGCGTTTCAATGGCCAACGTGGAGCGTTACATATAGTGGCATACATATAATGGCCAACGTGGAGTGTATATATATAATGGCCAAATATTATGTGTGAACGTGAAACAAGAACCCTATACGAAACCAACGATGGCATGATATAACAATCATTGTGCAGATATAATCAAAGGGAATGTCGAATTATATGAAGGCATCAACACAGTTTTAAACCTATGGATGAACGCTTGGAGGAGTCAAAGGCTGTGTTTAAACAGAAATAAAAATACTTTAATAAACCTGCAGCAACAACGTGATAACCATGGTGCGTTGATAGTCAAACTGCATAGATTGAGTTTCCACGTTGCTATCTCAAAATCTACGCGGCAACATCACAAAAGAACCGCGCTTTTCGAGTAAGTGTGCAAAGATACCAATACTACAAAGTAAAGCGAATATATTATGCGTTACAACTGAAGCCAGCACTATAAAAGCATGCTGCGTCTGACACTAAAGGAGTTATTTCAAAGGAGCAGATAATAGTCGACTTCTGCAGCCCCGACGGTGATATTCTGGGAGAGAATTGCTCTTTGAACCTGCTGCGCTGGTCACATTCAGTAACAATCCATTATCACTGGATCAGTGTTTCGGTGGAGGCGGCAGTGTTTTCCATTACCCAGCGTGGATTGAGCTGCGACAACGTGGAAAGGGGCATGCAATTCCATCCTGAATGCATGCACACGGATTCATCTGTATTGGTTTTGTCATTGCAGTAAGATACTGGTCCTTCAGGGAAGAGCGAAACGTTCCATCGAACCAACGTAGGAATGGATGTGGAGTATTGTTTCCAGAGTGACAAATCCCTCCATTACAGTAGATGTTCTATTACAGGATAAAAGCTCCGTTTTCAAAATTACATCAAAGTTGCTGACTCGAGGAGGCCTGGCGTTCGGTGTGAAATCATTATGCTCCTATCCCAGCCTCTTCGATGTTTTCTGAGCCTGCCATGTCGTCCAGCACAACCTCCATGACCTGTAAGTCTAAAATACCTTTAACTGCGTCTCCAAGGCGCCCGCGAAGTTACGAATACAGCCCATGTATGCTGAAGGTCAGCTCTGGGCTACATGCAGAGTGGGAACAGTTACACGTAATTTGCAGGCCTTACCAGCAGCCCAAGGAGTCATTTCTGATGAAGGCGTTCCCTCAAAGTGAATTTCTGTGCGTGGCTAATCTCTGCAAGTTATGGCTACGCTTGGGTTCTCCGCAGTCTCATCCCAAGAGTATCATGAGCGCGTCTCAAGAATTGGAAAATGTATCGTTAGTACATATCATAATGGATGTCACAGAGGAAATAAGGAGCATGTTGCCCAGGCTGACACTTCCCATCAATTGAGTTTGCATGTCGAACTCAGTCTACAACCATACTAATATGCATCTGCAGTAGTTGGAGAGGCGCAGGGAGGGCCTACACCATTCACTCTGATGATATAGTGACATAGCGCCTGACCATACAGGGGTCCAACTAATTTTACTGTGATAAAGTTATTGTATTGTTTTTGTTGATTCCCTAACATGTGTCTAAATATATACATATGGCTGATTTAAATTCACTTATCTGCAGGTTATATGAGAAGCTGCTGGAGCAGCTATGTCTACTCAAATCGAAAAACTGCTAGCGGACTCCGGAGGATGCAGATCTGGGTTTCAGATCAAACTCAAAACTACGTGTTATGTAGATGCTCAGTATCTTACTCGAAGCAACAACCATTCTGCTCACTTATCATCACTTGCAAAGTCCCTTAGTGTGGAAATGACATCACCAGCAAATAACAGTTGTCGTTTCATGACGAGGGCTAAGGCTAGCTTTAGAGAACAAGGTCATGAGACCTCTGAAAGAAAAGGCAAAAGAACTCACTGATCCGCGCAAGGTCGCAGGTTGCATATCTTCGATTTTCCGCCTTTTGCGACCCCGCGACCGAGCGACCTAGTCGCAAGGTCGCAAGGTCGCATCTCTTTGAATTTTCTGCCTTTTGCGACCCCGCGACCCAGCGACCTAGTCGCAAGGTCGCAAGGTCGCATCTCTTTGGTTTTTCCGCCTTTTGTGACCCCGCGACCCAGCGACCTAGTCACAAGGTCGCAAGGTCGCATCTTTTTGGTTTTTTTCGCCTTTTGCGACCCCGCGACCCAGCGACCTAGTCGCAAGGTCGCATGTGCATTTGTTTTCACGATCCATGACCCCGCGACCCAGCGACCTAGTCACAAGGTCGCAAGGTCGCATGTGCGGCTGTTTTCACGATCCGCGACCCTGCGACCCAGCGACCTAGTCACAAGGTCGCAAGGTCGCATCTTTTCCATTCTCTTACAACCTGCGACCCCGCGACCCAGGCAGGTCACAGATCGCAACAACACCTCAAGTCGCAGGTCGCAACAACAGCTCAGGTTGCAAGTCACCGAAAATACTGGGTCGCAAGGCAGCCCAACGGTTAGGAAGATGAAGAGTCAAGGAAGCCCAAAGGGCAGGTTTTGTATTATAAATACTCCTTCGGGAGCTTGTAAACGGATCTTTGGTTCGGGACTCGAGTTGAATATATTGTATTACCAGAGGATTACACTTTGAAACATGAATACAAGCATTTTGAAAAACTCCCTATGGATATGATGTGTTTTGCTGTGAGAACACTGTGTGTATTCCTTGTACAGTTTCAGAACATCCTATGATTAATGAAACTGCACTCTTAATGGCCTCATTTATGCATCATGGCTATCTGTGCTTGTGTTAATGATGTTCAGTTTTCATCGCTTTCCTAATGAATGTTAATATCTTTGTCTATTAGCTTTTCATTTTATCTTTCAGGAAGTAAAGGGGGATCTCGCCATAAAGAACTATTTCTTTGTGGTCAGATACCTTACAAGCATAACCCCAAAGATGTGTTGCTAACGACACCTCATTAGGTGTATATGTTTTATTTATTGTCTCGCTACGCATAGTGTTATATTCATGTTTAATGCATCAATCATATGTCTTGTATCAGTTGATTAGGTGTGTATCCACTGTTTTATAGAGTTTAAACGAGACCCAAAGCAAAGGAGAAATCAGTGGTAGCCGGACCCACACCCCGGATGGGATCCCTATTCCAAACGGTTCAAGGTCTAATTGGGACCTTTTACCGGGGAGATCCCCTGCTGTTGGCCGGACATATTTTCCCGTCAACAGGGAGTTAACTGAAAATTATAGTCATAAAGAAACAAAAACATAAGAGATGAAAAGAAAACATGTAGAGACAGAATAAGAAAATTCTGAAAGTGGATATTATTCGTACAAAACATACCCAAAAACATATAAAATGAAGAAGAAAATGGAGCTACAAGGGGAGTTCAGAAAAATAAAACCCCCTACCTTTGACAGTGAAAAGGATGAGGATGCAGAAGAAAGTATCCTTCACATGAACAAGTATTTCCAGGTCTATGACTATGAGAGTAATTTGAAGGCCATATTGGCCATTTATTATTTTAAATGGAAGGTTTAGCTATGGTGGGAGGAGGTCACAATTGTGCATAAATTGGAAGAAAATACAATTTTCTTGGGAGGAGTTCTAAAACAATTTAAGTCCAGATACCTGAAAGATAGATATTATGAGGATCGAGAAAAAGAATTCCATGAGTTACGATTGGGATATTTAACTATGGATGCATTTGTGGCTAAATTCACTAATTTCCTGCGATATGTACCTTACATTATGCACAGGGGCTTCACTGCGAGATAAATACTATAGCAAGTGGGTTCATATTGGGGGATATATAATGATGAAAAAATGACATAATATATTAGGGGGTATATAATGATAAAAAAAATGACATAATATATTGGGGGATATATAGGGGGCAAAGGGTTTTTTTGGAAGGTATAAAAAATGGAGCTCAAAGTTAATGAAAAAATTTAAAGGGGTATAAAAATTGTTAATGAGAAAATGGATACCTACAATATATAGTGAAAGTAGGTGCTTTTTAAATTGGGAAGGTGTATTGGGTTTATATTGGTAGGGGGTTAAATAATGTGGATTTTAAAGGAATTTTCCAATATGTACTCAAATTAAGGGTTTTTTTTAATATGCTATGATCACACATGATATGTTATAGGTTTATTGAGTGAAGACCCTATGACATTAGGGAAGAAAAATCCAAGGTGCAGAGATTTTTAAATTGCCTACCAATCCCTTATAAAGAAAGGATTGAGTTCGATAATCCTAAAACCATGGACGAATCTGTAAGGAAGGAAAGGTTGTCTTATAAACAATTCAAAAACAAGGGATATGACTCAAAACCTTGGCATGGTAAGGAAAAAAAGAAATCTGCGATGGGTGCAAGAAGATAGAAACTTGCTTACCTTATATTTTTTTGGGAAGGATCACTAGCCGAATAAATTCAACAAATGGAATTAAAACCTGCTAGCCCAATCTCAAACTGGGTCCAAGCCCATGAATTTGAACAATAAAGAGATGGGGGGAGTTAAAGAGAAAGAAATGCTGAAGTTTTGGGGGTGTGGGGAACCTCATTTTTTGAGGGATTTCCCACATAACCTGAGGTCTATTCAAAACATCCAGACTATTCAGGAAGCAACAATAGTGAATGATATTTACAGAAACATTCCAAAGATAAGTGAAGTGTTGGATGATAGGAAAGTGGGGCATGAATCCGCCATGATCAAGGTAGAAGGTACCATTTTAAACCAATCCGTTTTTGTCTTAATTGATCCATGGGATAGTTTAGGTTACATGAGTCCTTAGATTGTGGAAAAATGTAAATTAAAAATTGAAAAATTTAAGACTGCGTGATTGGTATAGTTAACAACGAGAATAAAGAGAAGCATAACTAGTAAAGTATAACAATTCCCCATAGAATTAAATGGTTGTTCCACAGAAGTAAACTTAAATATACTCCCCTTTTGGTCCTATGATGTGTTAATAGGCATGGACTAGCTGGAAAAAAATGCAGTAGTCATAAAATGTCTAGAGAAAAATTAAGTTGTATAAGTGAATAGGGGGAAAAAACTTAATAAAAGGTATACTGAGATCGATATCAGTTAGACAGATCTTAACTTTAAAAAAGAGTGCCAAGAAAGGGTGTCATTTATTCGCAGTGAATGTTGAAGCAAATGAGCTGCAAAAAAATTAAAAATAAAATAAAAATATATATATATATATAACATGCCAATTATTAGGGAATTCCAGGATGTTTTTACAGAGGATATATTGAGTCCCCCCCCCCCCCCCATAGGGACAACGATTTCTCCATTGACTTAGTACCATGCACAACCCCCATGTCTATAGCACCTTATAGAATGAGTACTCTTGAATTACTAGAATTGAAGATGCAGTTACAAGAACTGCTTGATAAAGATATATTAGAGCCAATGTTTTACCATGGGGGGCTTCTGGGTTATTTGTGAAAAATAAATATGGAACATTCATAATGTGCATAAATTACTGACAACTAGATAAATTGACCATAAAGAAAAAATATCCGTTGCCTCGTATCGATGATAAGTTTGATCAAGTAAGAGGGGCAACCATATTTTCAAAAATTTATATCACTAGTTGAGAATAAAGGATGAAAACATTCATAAGAAAACTTTCCAAATCAGATATGGTCACTACGAATTTGTAGTGGTACCATTTGACCATACTAATGCACCAACAACATTTATGTGTTTGATGAACAAAGGGCTTAGTAAGTACCTTGATAAATTTGTGTTGGTGTTTATAGATGAAAGTTTGTTTTATTCTACAAATGAGGAAGATAATAATGAAGATTTGAGATTGGTACTGGAAAATTTAAGAGAAATCAATTATATGGCAAGTTTAATAAGTGTGAATTTTACAAGGATAGAATACAATATTTAGGCCATGTTATCTCAAAGGAAGGACTGTCTGTTGACCCTGAAAAGGTTAGAGCCATTTTGAATTTTCCCATACCTAAGGATGTCTTAGATGTCCGATTATTCATGGGAATTACCAGACACTATAGAAGATTTATTGAAGGGTTCTCAAAACCACCCTATGGTATTACCTCATTACAAAATAAAGGAACTAAATTTGAATGGAAAGCCAAGTTTCAAGAATGTTTTGAAAATTTGAAGAATCTGTTAACAGTGGACCATATTCAGAAAATAACAGATCCAAAAAAGGAATTTGTGGTGTGCACAGATGCTTGTTTGGATGGTTTAGGACGAGTTATAATACATGAAAATTCAGTAGTGGCATATGAGTCTAGGAAGCTAAAACCACACAAAATAACTATTTATTATACAATTTATAACTAACTATTGTGATACATGTTTTAAATATCTGGAGACACTATCTATTGGGAAAAGAAATCACATTGGTAACAGATCATTTCAGTTTGAAATATTTTTTTAGTCAACCATACCTTAATGCTAGGCAAACTAGATGGATGGCCTTCCTTAGTGAATTTGAATTTGACATCAAAAATGTTAAAGACAAAGAAAAAAAATAGAAAATTCTTTAAGTAGACATGCAAATGCTATAATGGGGGTATATGTTAGTAGTGTTAGTACAAATTTCATGAAGCAGACCAAAAATTAAATACAGGAAGAATAATTACCTGGAAATTTAACAAAAATTGCAACATAAATAAATTTTAGGTTATGTTCAAAACTCAAAAAACTTGTTAAGCTACATAAATAGATTGTATGTTCCAAATGTAAGTGTTCTAAAACAGATAATATTAGATGAATATCATAAGAAACCATATGTTGGACACCCATGATATCAAAATATGATAACTACATTAAGAAATGATTTTTAATAGCTTGAAATATAAAAGGAAGTGGTTGAATACTTGTCTAAATTCTTAGGATGTCAGTAGGTGAAGGTAGAACACCAACACCCAACAAGAATACTAAACCCATTACCCATTCCTGAATGGAAATGGGAAGTGATATCATTGGAATTTGTTACAGGACTGCCGAAAACAAGATGACAACATGTCTCTATCATGGTGGTTTTGGACACCTTAAGTAAGGAAGCACACTTTATTCCTATGCAGTACACCTATGGGGTAGATCATATTGCAAGCATATTTATGAAATATATTTTTCGATTGCATGGAATACCAAAAATGGTAGTGTCAGATAGGGATGCTAAATTCACTTCCAAGTTTTGGAAATATTTATTTGGGGGCATGGGGACACAACTAAATTTTAGAAATGTATATCACCCCCAAACTAGTGGGCAGAGGAAGAGAACAAATCAAATTTTAGAGGACATGCTAAGAATGTGTGTCATGGATAGACCTACTAAATGGGAAGATTTTATACATTTAGAAGAATTTCCCTAGAAAAACAGTTATCAAGCTTCACTAAAAATGAACCCCTTTGAAGCCTTATATGGTAGAAAATGCCACACACCCCTCAATTGGAGTCACCCGGAGGACAGGCTAATACTGGGACTAGATGCATTAAAATAGACGGAATAGGTGGTGCAAAGAATTAGATAGAACATAAGAACTACATAGGATAGAAAAAAACTTTATACTGAAAAAAAAGACTCACAGGGAATATAAGGTTTAATTAAGAGTTGAACCTAGGAAAACACCCTAAGAATAGGAACTTGTACCAAATTGGAATCATAGTTCTGTGGACCTTTTGAAATTTTAAACAGGGTTAGACCAGTAGCATAACATTTAACATTGCCCAACCATATAAAAGTACACAATTTTTTTAATGTATCTTTGTTAAAAAAATATGTCCACGATAAATCTCACGTAATTAACTGGAATTTGATATAGGTGGAACCCGAAGGAGACTTCTTGGAAGATCCACTTCACATATTAGATCAAATAGAGATCTTGCTATGGAATCGAGTCGTCGCTCAGGTTAAATTACAATGGAAGAACTTTACACATTAGGAGGCCACCTCAGATATGGATAACCAAATATGAGAGGCTTTTATAGCACTATTCGAAGGAAAGAAATTGGGCAATGAACACCGAGGATGTTGTTGAATTAAATGGGAAGGAAGATGTAATACCTCTATGTTCTTTATGCTAATGTTTTTTTTTTTTTTTTTTTAGACCTGGATATTTTTTTATATTTGATGGATGTAAAACCATGTTGGATTTGAAATGGATGTGAACAATAAATTTATTGTGATGTAATGGTTTGTTTTTATTAATAAATACAAAGTTGGAAATTACTTGGGAATGAAACACTGAAATTAGGAGATTATTGAGAAAAATGGAAATCATCATTGGTGGATGAGATTAATATAAATCTTCCCTTAAATATCTCCTAAAAATCCCGAGGAGGAAACATAAATAATTTAATATGACGAGAGAGAAAAATATATTAAATGACTTCGTTGGATAAAGATACTAAGTATGGAAGTCAAACACGATCCAGAGAAAAAATTTCCCAGCCACAAGCAAAAACTTTTATGCCCTAGCTAAACTGAATGAGAATGAGAATGAAATCTCAAGAGACTCAGATCGACCCTCGAAGGAGAAACCTCAGACTTCAGAGACCCAACAAACCAAAATACAACTGGAAGCCTTTCTGCATCCACATTCCTCAACGCGTGTGATGGAAAACAAGGAAAAAGGCAAAGGCGCAGTCCTAGAATCAATCCCTGAAGCAATGAAAGAAGAACTAGAGAGAATTGACTACGAGGACCTATAAATCATGGTGCTTGAAGATGCATGCAAGAGAAAAGACTTTATCTCAATTACACATCAACAGATCTAGAAATTTGAGGAATTCCTCCTCAGAGCTCAACATATACCCTCCCTTGGTATTCAAGGCGGCACTCTCCTGAACACCAAAATCATTATGAAAGAATCCCGAAAACGAGGAAGAAGAACAGATCTGCAGTGATTGGTCATCATGGGAAAAGAGCTAGTAGAATCAGGGTGTTATCCCAAGTTAACAAGGTTCTACTCAGTAGTTCCCAACACCCATAAATAAATCTCATCTCATGAAATATCAGAGGGATAAATAGCCCCTCCAAGCACATGTTAATCGATAAAATAATTACTGAGGAAAACCCCGTGATTTTATTTATGCAATAAACCAAATGCTCCAACTCAACTCTGGATACAATCTTCAAAAGACTCTAGACTGCAACACCCTAGGTGTCGACACATGTGGAGCTTTGGGAGGCCTAGCGATTATCTGGAACCCCAACTTGATCACCCTAGAGAACAATTAGGAAAATTGACATTTCATTCAAGCTTCCTTCCACCTCATTGGAACCTAGATTCATGGAAATATCGCGAATGTCTACTTCCCACAATCAGTACAACAAAAAAGAGAGCTTTTAAATAGCATAGGGGATCTCAACAACCAACGAAATCACCCTCTCTGGCTGATTGGAGGAGATTTCAACATGATCACAACCCTTCAGGAGAAAAAAGGATGAAGAACACATCTTGACATGGACAACACCAAATTCAAGGATTTCATCCAAGGAAACCATTTAATAGATCTCTAAACATCCAATGGAATATTCACTTGGAATAACTGGAGGGGAGGATCCCATAAAATTGCATATAGATTGGATCACTTCCTCATCACGGAAGACTTCATCCACCTGGGAGGAGAACTGGTAGGCACCATCATTCCGGCCTCTGGTTCGGATTATTAGCCGATCCAGCTCCAATGGATCAGACATGGTATTGCAACACCCAAACCCTTTCAATTTGAACAATTTTGGTTCAAACATCTAGGGTTCAAATACCTTATCTTGGATTGGTGGGCTTCCATCAATCCACCCTTGGGCACAAAAATGCACCAGTTCCAACAGAAGCTAAAGATGCTCAAATGGAAACTGAAACTGTGGAACAAGACCACCTTCGATAATATCTTCAAAGACCAAAGAGAGATGGAAACACAAATGCAACAACTCCAACAAAAAATCATCTCAAAAGGCATATCAACAGACTCAGAGGCCAAGGAAAAGACCCTAACAACCCAAATTGAAGAAAGAAGAAGTCAATAAGAAATCTTGTGGAAATAGAAATCAAGGATTTGCTGGCTCAAGGGAGGAGAACATAATACAAATTTTTTCACCGCTCCACAATCCAACATAGGATGCAAAATATAATGACAACCCTCAAGAATAAAAATGGGGAGTTTCTGGAAAACCATGAGGACATCACAGAGGAACTACTTAATCACTTCAAAGACATCCTCAAATAATCCAATACCCAACGACAGGAGGCCATTAAGAAAGTCACACAACATATTCCAAAAATGGTCAATGAGGATCACAACAGGATGCTTCTCAAAGGCACAACACCGATGGAGGTTGAAAAAGTGGTTTTCCAAATAAAATAAGGGAAATCCCCAGGACCAGATGGATATACCATCAACTTCTTCCATTTCTTCTGGGATACCATCAAAGAGGAGGTACGAGGAATAATCGAGGAATCACACAATACTCATTGGATTCGTCCAGCTCTCAATGCAACTTTCCTCACTCTCATCCCAAAGGAAGATAATGCTTCCCCAAGTAAGTATAGACCAATAGCACTCTGCAACGTTATTTACAAAAAAATTTCCAAAGTTATTGATTTGAAAGGAGTGTATTAGTTTTGCTGTGCTAAGTGTCCTTTCAGTAATATAAACATGTACAATTTGTCCCCATTTGTTTGCTTAAGGAATTAGTGCTTTAACCATGAAACATAGATGAATTTGTGAACTTTAAGCATGAAAATAAGCCTTAAAAACACCATACAACAGTTTATAACAGATAAATACAATCACACATAAGTTTTACACAATAGGAATGATGAAGTAGTTCACCCCTCTTGGGCTACATCTATTGGTCCAGATCCCAATGGCATGTCCCTTTTTTTCATTATGCTAAAAATTTTAAATTACATGTGTTTAAAAGCCTCTAATGGTTGTTTTCTCTATACCAATGGCTTCATAATGCTCAAATTAGTCTAGGTAGACTCTTGTTTCACCCAAATTGGTTCAAAATTGACCTCCCAATGCATTTTTCCCAATGTCAGCTAGAAAAGATCCACTAAAAGTGGAGACTAGAACTTAACTGAAGTTAAATTTAATAAAAACCCTAAAATTAGGGCGCTGCTATAGTTCCCGCTAGTCGAAACTGCATGCATTAAAGTCAAAAGGTTTGGGCGGGGTGGTCACATGTGTAGAAATTATATGCACTAAGCATGCATATGTCCAAGATCCACCTGATCTCACACTATTTAACTTTATGCAAGATACTGAATCTATTACACTTGTTAATCTTTTGCGGAAAAATTAATTGCACACACATGTGAAGCATAAACAAAAATAACCAATCGCACATAACACAGTTTTTTAACCGGGAAAGCCTGAAGCTGAAAACCCCAACTATATATTATGTAACATGGAGATCATATGACAATCTCATACACGCATACAAAGCTTATCACAAGCCCTCAGTGCAGTACAATCGTCATACACTAATCAGGACCAATCTTGCAAATCCATGCACCGATCTCTGCCCCCTGCTAGCCTACCTCCACTGTGCAATCTCTGCTGAATAATAGCTCTGAATGAGATCGAATTACTCCATCCTTAACTGCACAATCCTCATTGGCAACTCCAATGTGTGTGTGATGCAATCAATGCATCACTATAGTCACAACAAATACTCCATCTTGTCCTTTCACCTATCTCTCCACTGGACTCCACAGAAACTGCCATGCACTGTAGTTAACTGATGTATTGTTTAGTTGATTAATGAGTTATTATTTGTGAATTAATTAACTAATTAATTCACTCCACTCTCACTAGTGTATCATTCAGTTAGACTAGATACAACTGGCTCAGGCGCACGAGTCTAAGCATTTAAGCTGAATGTGACTCCATAACTACTTCTTCCAACTATGTCCTTGTCACCACTTGAGTTCTAGCCGGATTCCTCCGGCGACAGGTAGCCATAAGATTTTTATTCCATGTACAATCATCATGCCTTAGTATATGAACAAATGCTCGAGGAATAAGTTGTTGAATTTGGGAATCTAATTATTATTAAGAGCTAATAATAATCTATATGCATCTATTTTTAGATTGACGATCTATAAATAGACTTAAGCTATTAATATTCTAAAAATATAATTTCATGTATTTTTCCAACTTGATCAACCATCCACAAATAGCATCCTGCAACTTCTGAAATATGATCACCATGTCTAAAAATAGACATAGTCTAAAAATAGACTTGTGCCAAAAATAGCCTGCGGGCCCACTTAGTGAAGGCGACTCTTTTCACTAAGCTCATCATCTTATTGAATCTCAACACTCCCTCTCAACAAGATAGGGATTATCCTTCACCCCGATCTTGCCTCTATGGTATTCGAATTTGTTCCTGGTGAGCGCCTTCATCAGAATATCTGCATCCTGATCCTCCGTAGGAATGTACTGAAGCAACATGATCTTCTGCTACAAACAATCTCTGATATGATGATATCGGATATCAATATGTTTAGATCTATCATGAAACACAGGATTAACTGAGAGTTTAATGCAACTCTGATTATCACAATGTATCACTGTGGGATCTAAATGGGATTGATAAACGGGATCTTCCTCATCTAGATAGCCTCACATGCAGCTTGACTTGCTGCCATGTATTCTGCTTCCGCTGAACCGAGTGCCACAGATATTTGTTTCCTGTTGTACCAAGAAACTATCGTAGATCCGATATTGAAAATCCATCCTGATGTGCTCTTTCTATCTGTTGGGCTTCCTGCCCAATCTTCATCCATGAAGCCATGCAACTTCACCTCATCTGTCTATCTATACCATAAACCATACTCAGATGTGCCCCTGAGATATCTTAGGACATGCTTGCCTTCCTTCCAAAAGAGCTTGGTAGGCTTAACCATCGCTTGTGAAAGTTGGTTCACCACATAGCATATGTCCGGTCTTGTATTGACTAAATACATGAGCGAACCCACCAACTGTCGATAAACAGTGGCATCCACTACCTCTGTCGATGTAGCATCCTCTTTCTTCCAATTTCCTAGAAGAGGAGTGTCGATAGGCTTGCAGCCTTGCATGTGAAACTTCTCCAGTATCTCATGGGCATACTTGCCTTGAGACACAAACAGTTCACCTTCCCGCTGCCATGTTTCCAATCCAAGGAAATAATGAAGGAGGCCTAAGTCCTTCATCTCAAACTCCTTTGCAAGATCTTCCTTGCATGAGTGTATCAACTACTCATCACCTGTTAGGATTAAATCATCAACATAAAGTAAAATGATTAAAAGCTTACCCTCAACCACAATTTGGTACAGGTTTGCATCCGCCTCACTCTTGGTGAAGCCAAGTCCAGTGAAATAGTTGTTGATCCGAGTGTACCAAGCACGAGGTGCTTGTTTCATCCCATACATCGCTCTTTTGAGCCTGCACACATGCGACTCACTGCTGAAGATCTCAAATCATTCAGGTTGCTCAATGTACACCTCTTCCTCAATGATCCCATTAAGGAACGCAGTCTTCATATCCATGGATAGATACTAGGCAACTGTCATTTAAAGAGAGCAAGGATGGTCAGTATGGAAGAATACCATGTGACATGTACAAAGGTTTCTTCATAGTCAATCCCCTCAATCTGTGAGAAGCCCTGGGCAAAAAACATTGCCTTATACTTCTTGACACTCCCATCAGCATCTTGCCTTACCTTGTAGATCCATCTTGACCCTACAAATAATTTTCCCACCGGTCTTGGAACAATCTCCCAAGCACTGTTTCTGACAATGGAGTCATACTCCTCCACCATGGCATCTACCCATGTGGTCTGCCGCTATCTGTGAAAACAAAAAGGTACGTGCCTTTCGAGCCACTCAATGTATCCGATGCCTCGGTCGGGGTGGCTTGTCTGCGTACTGTATTTGTGATGTAGGGACTCCTACATTTTGTGCCACATCAAGCTTCAGTCTCTCAGCTTCTCTGGTATGCTTCCTGCCTTGTTTGATGTTTGATGCACGCAGTGAGACTCTGCTCCCTCTTGAATCTCCTCTGGCTGATCCACGTGGGAGGGTCATCTTTGGGAGCAAAGTTCCTCTCCGCATGCAAGTGTAGCTCCCTCTCAGCGACAACTTCATGAATTTTTTAAATCATTGAATTTATATCCATTATTGTGATCATTCAACTATCTCACAAATACACACGATAGTTATGGGGTGTTTCTGTGTACCCCAAAAATATCCCAACTTCTGCAGTCGGCTCCAGCTTCTTCCTGGTGTCCTTTGTCACATGAATGTAAACATGTGAGCCAAAAATCTTCAAATGAGAAATACCAGGCTTCTTACTAGAAAATGCTTCTCCAAGTGTACTCATGCCGATTACTCTATGAGGACAACGGTTTTGCACATAAACCGCAGTGTTGCATGCTTCCGCCCACAAGTTCATCGATAGGCCCTGGTCATGTAGCATCGCTCGTGCAACACCCACAATTGTTCTATTATTTCTCTCCGTGACCCCATTCTGCTATGGGTTATGAGGCGCTATGAGTTCTCTTCGAATTCCTTCTTTGCTACAGAAGTCTTTGAATTTTACCGAGATGTATTCACCACCATTATCCCTCTCTAGAGCTTTCACTTGCTTCCCCGACTCCTTCTCCACCAATGCTTTAAACTCACAGAACTTTGAGAATGTTTCACTCTTCTTCTTCATGAAGAAGATCCAACATCTACGAGAATAGTCATCAACAAATATAACATAATACCTGTGTTTTGTTGTTGAAGCAACCGAGAAAGGTCCACACATGTCTGTGTGAATTCTCTCCAGGATCACCGAAGCACGATTCTCCTTCTCATGAAAGGTGGTCTTCACAAACTTACCCATAGTACATCCCTTGCACTGATTTGACTGCACAAGAGTACCCTTAGGAAGTCCAGTAGAAATCTGTTGCAAAATCTTGAAAGCGCCGTGGTGAAGATGGCCTAATCTCCTGTACCATAATTCGCCCTCATCCCGGCTCACCACATCTTCTGCTTTACCCACCATTGTAGCGCAGCCATCTACCTCCAGCATGTAGAGATTCTTAATTCAAAACCCTATCTTCTTGTTTTGACCCGTTATTTTATGTCAAAGGAAGGTTTTTCCCTCACTGAAAATAACATCATGGCCTGCCTTCAAGCCATTTAGGTGAGGACCAGTGTGGCCGGACACAGAACATGCATGCCATTCTTCAACAAGAATGGATTACCAGACTCCCTCTCAAAGGTAATGGTTCCAATGCCTGTCGCACTGTACCGACCATTGTCGCCCATCTTTATATATGCATCTGGAGGTCCTTCTCCTCTAAGTCACTATACAACTCTTTGTCTCCCGTCATATGGAAAGACGCACCACTGTCAAGATATCACACTGATCCCATGCAGCTTGAAACCAAGCATGCGATCAAGGAAAAATCCAGCTCAAAGTGCGAGGCTAAGGCCTCTCCAGCTACAAATCCAGAAGCTTGCTTATTCTTCTTCTTCTGTGGACAGTTAGTGGCAAAATGTACATGTTCGTGACAGTGAAAACACTTCACTTTGGACAAATCTTGCTTCTTGCCTTTAGCACTGGATTTTGAAGAAGATTTCTTCCCCTTCCCTTTCCTTGCTTTGGCAGCGAAAGCACAATTCTCTTCATCTTCATTCTTCGATGAAGATCCATCCCTGGTACCTTGCCTTATCTCCTCCTGCACAAGATCCGACAAAAGTCGCTCCCATCTCGGCAGTTTCTCCCGTCCATTGATAGAGTCTTCGTAGCTATGCCAACTCTTCGGAAGCCCAAGGAGAGCCAAGCTCACCAAGTCTTCTTCATCAACAGTAACCCCCACACTTGCCAGTTCATCCTTGCGGTGGACAAACTTCGTGAGGTATTTTGGAATACTGTAGTCTGTCGCCTTTCTCCATTTTTATTTTTTTGAGCTTGTCTTTAAGAACGCTACTCTGGTCACTTCTGCTTTGGAAAAAGTCTGTGAAAGCTTTCCACATTAAGAATGGAGTGGATTTCACGTGAAGGCTGGACACAATATGGTCCTTCAAACCTTCCAACAGAATTCTCCTCATCTTTGCTGTCTTATTTTGCCATGCATAAAGTAATGCAGCATCGCTAGATCCCGGCTTAGGAACATCGCTATCGATGAACTCCTTCAACCCATTATCCTCCAGCACTACCTCCATCCTATCCTTCCAGGCTATGTAATTCGAGCTCCCATCAAGGGCATACTCCAATATCAACCCGTTGAAAGACATTTCAATGTATACTCGATTTCTGCACCAAGAATCTTCTGTAGAAAATTCGAATTGTCCACCAGCACAAACTCACTTCACAATTGCAATCTTCAATCAACAATGCTACGATACCATGTAGAAATTATATGCACTAAGCATGCATATGTCCAAGATCCACCTGATCTCACACTATTTAACTTTATGCAAGATACTGAATCTATTCCACTTGTTAATCTTTTGCGGAAAAATTAATTGTACACACATGTGAAGCATAAACAAAAATTATCAATCGCACATAACACAGTTTTTAACCAGGAAAGCCTGAAGCTAAAAAACCCCAACTATATATTGTGTAACATGGAGATCATATGACAATCTCATACAAGCATACAAAGATTATCACAAGCTCTCAATACAGGACAATCATCATACACTAATCTGGACCAATCTTGCAAATCCATGCACCGACCTTTGCCCCCTGCTAGCCTGCCTCCACTGCGCAATCTCTGCTGAAGAATAGCTTTGAATGAAATCTAATTACTCCATCCTTGAATGCTCAATCCTCATTGGCAACTCCAATGTGTGTGTGATGCAATCAATGCATCACTATAGTCACAACAGATAGTCCATCTTTCCCTTTCACCTATCTCTCCACTGGTCTCCACTAAAACTGCCATGCACTGTAGTTAACTGATGTATTTTTCAGTTTATTAATGAGTTATTATTTGTGAATTAATTAACTAATTAATTCACTCCACTCTCACTAGTGTATTAATCAGTTAGACTAGATACAATTAGCTCAATTTAATTAAATTTAGTTAAACTCATTTACAATTCCATAATTACTTTTTCCAACTGTGGTTACAATCACATTGAGTTTCTAACTTGTGTCCTCCATGTATTAGCTCTGTAACAAACCTTAGGAATTGCGTGAATTTTCCGCCGCTTGATGTACCATATTTTTGCACTCAAATGAAGTGCTCCAAGAGGATAAGATAATGTTTATAGTCCAAATATTATTAAGAGCTAATAATATTCAACATATCTATTTTTAGACTGTATTTATCATAAAATGTATCAACAATATTCTAAAAATAGAATTTCATCTATTTTTCCAACTTGATCAACCATCCACAAATAGAATCCTGCAACTTCTGAAATATGATCATCATGTCTAAAAATAGACATAGTATAAAAATAGACTTGCGCCAAAAATAGCCTGCGGGCCCACTTAGTGAAGGCGACTCTTTTCACTAAGCTCATCATCTTGTTGAATCTCAACAACATGATGACCCCCCACCGTTAACTCCGCTTGAAACCATTTGAAACTCTGCAAATAAAGTGGTATGGAACCTGGAGTTAAGGTTTTGCAAATGGTGGCATTACATGCCATATCATCGAAGCATGTGACAGTTACAACTTCCGCCGGAGATTACATTTTATTGCCTCCGGTTTATATAACATATGATGCCACAGTTTATTGTCGTGTGACCAATGATTTTGGGGCCACCAGCGAGTTTCCTCTGGCGGTCCCCTCCCCCAACACTTAAAATTTAACATGATAAAACAAAGCAGAAACCTATACTCGGTAAGAAACACATCGTAGGTGGGCTGGTCGAAGGTCTTTGCGGTGGGTCGGAGGTCGCGGGGTCGACCCCCGCCGACTCCAATAAAATTTTACCTCTGCATCCTGAGGACACATGGCAGCCTCCGGGCTTGCCACGTGTCGCTCATCCGACGGTCCAAAACAAAACCATCAAACAATCAGTACACATCTCCATACCACAAGATCAATGATCCACAACATGCTACGTGGAAAAATCTAGTTAACTTAGGAAAATGGAATATTGCAAGAATATACCTACTGACTACACCTGCATACTGACTGGGCATCCCAGTCACAAATTTTTTATTGTTTTGGAAAACGAACAGAATGCGATATATTCTTCATACGACATTGGTTTTTCGAACCGTTTGCAACGTCAGAATTGCAACAACGAGACCTTTCCGATCGCTCAGGTTCGGTCTTGTTTTGAGCACTTTCAATTTTGAGCATAACACATGATCTCCTGATTAGTTATAGCTAATAGATTGAAGCAGCTTCTCCCCATGCTCATCTCTCCGAAGGAAACAAGGTATGTTGAAGGCAGGCAGATCCTTGATGGAATAATTCTAACCCATGAAGTCATCCACTCCTTAAAAACCTCAAAATATCCTGGAATGCTCCTCAAAATTGACCTTTCCAAGGCCTTTGAGAAGCTCAGCTGGAACTAGATAAAGCAAGTACTTCTAGCCTTTGGCTTCAGTCAAATTTGGGTTCGCTGGATCATGAGCCTGATATCCTATCCCGTCATCTCCATCCTAGTCAATGGAATCCCCTCGGTAACATTCAAACCCTCTAGAGGTATAAGGCAAGGAGACCCTTTCTCGCCTTTTTTCTTTGTACTTATGGTCGAGGGTCTGGGTCACCTCATCAAGAGCTCAATCTGATCTCATTACCTTCAAGGTATCCCCTTACACAATCTTCCTCCCATTTCCCATCAACAATTTGTTGATGACAACACGATCATGGGTCACCCTTATGTGCAAGAAGCTTGCACCCTTAGAACCCTTCTTGATTGTTTCTCTGAAACCTCCGAAACCACTGTTAACCCTGAGAAATCTAAAATAATTTTTTTCAACACACCCCTTGTAACCCAATGCAACATAGCTCGCATCCTTGGCTTCACCACAACCTCTCTTCCATATAAGTACTTGGGGGCTCCTCTCACGGACTCAGCTATCAAACACTCATCCTAGAGAGAGCTGTTGGATAGAATGGAGACTAAATTGTCCACCTGGACCCACCACTCTCTCAACATACCCAGACGTCTTGTCCTCATCAAATTTGTTCATCAATCTCTGCCCATATACCTCTTTTCTGTTATGGCTGCACCAAAATGGGTCCTCAAAGCCATTTGTAACCTTCAACGAATTTTTCTCTGGGGGGGATCGAAAGGCAAACACAAATGGGCACTAGTCAAATGGAAAGAAGTATGTATGCCGAAAACTCAGGGAGGACTTCGTCTAAGAGATCCGGAGCACAAAAACAACATCATGGGAGCCAGTATATGGTGGAAATGGGTATCCAACCCACAAATACCGTAGGTGACCCTATGGGAAACCAAATATTCCGAAAATTGGCCCAAGGAGGAACTGATAAGATTCAAAATTTCTCTTGGAGGATTCCAAATCTGGAATGTAGCCAGTCAACAAAAATATCTGATCCAAAACCACAGCTTCTAGGAACTACGTGATGGAACTCAAGCCCGGTTCTGGGAGGATTCATGGTAACAAAGTCCTAGCCTGTCCTTGATCTTCTCTACCCCCACCTGGCGCACGGTCTTACAGGAAAGAGAAAAAAACTGTCTCTCGGAATTTTCAACTATTGATTCAACTTAAGGTTACAGGAATTGGCTCCACAAAGATAGATGGAAGGCAAACTGGAACAATGAAAAACACAAAGATATTTGGGAGGAATTAACAAAAAGGAGAATCAGAACTTAGCAAGGGCCAGGCCTACTCCATTGGGGTTGTTATCACAAAATCAGACCTGATATGATGCCAATCAAATAAATCTCATGTAATTGTTTCAAACCAATCTTATGATTGAGGTTTAGCCTCCTCAACCTAAGAGGGCTCTCTCAAGGGTTAATGATTTTTGATAGAAATATAGATGGCTAACTCTATGTGGGATAATAAGTAGATAAAAATGATAATTGGTTGTAAATCACATTAGCAAGTGCACATTGGGCTTGGGGAGTCATAATAGCTTCAGTAAAACCAAACAATATACTTAGCATGTAAGTCAAGGCATATCAGAGTTCTAGTCCATAGATACACATGTGAAACTATAAAACACACAGTTAGTTTGTATATGAAGGAAGTCAGAGCATTAATTATGAATTCTGAGTAACATAAGAAAACACCACTGCAATAGGATAGTAAAAATATGCCATTAGAACAAGAACACACTAGAACTTTTTATGAATCTTGAGTTGGCTAAGTAAAAAACTCTGTATTAAACTGAAAACTAGTCACTTACAATAAACACGATCTTTTTGCTAAAAATGTCCAACCCTTAGTATTTCAACTTCTTCATATTTTATAGATAATTTACAACATAAGATAACCTTATCCTGAGCTAAATACATCGAATTCCTGCTTTTGACACCTTTCCTAACCATATGACATGGTATTTATTACAAAATGACAGCTGCAAACCTAATGAACAATCCTATTACAAATAGGATTAAAACTCCTGAACTCTACTCATAACAATCTTATCTAAACTAGATTACATCATTTTCCAATTTTATTCCCATAAGGTCGAATCTAGATGATAAGCTCCAACACTTTATGACCTCAATGTTGATCTCCAATAAACTAGGAAACTGTCCCCTGTTTTCTAGGCATAGGATTCTTTGTTCTCTTGAGACACTTTGACTGTCATGAACCCATTACTTCGAGCTTATTTGATGTTAGGAATTGAATTAACACCTTTCAAAAACCTCAACAAGTCCCGGCTATTCAAAACCACCACCAAACTCTGCAAAATAGCAGAAGTAGACTTGCGCTATGAAAACATCACAGTTTCGTAGTGCTTTTCGTAGCGCAACATTTTTACCCTTTTATCTTAAAAAATTTGGCTTCTTTCTTCCACATTTATCTTTATATTCACTTAACACAACTTCCCTGTCAATTTCAGGACATAATACACACATTTTCCTTTCAAAAATTTATAGGAAAGGGTGAAAAAAGCTGCTACAGCAGTTTCGTCCAGATTTCTTCAAAATTCAGACCAAAAATGTGCCAAAATTTCAGAATACCACTAGTTTCATCAAAACAAATAGTCATATGAACTAAAAACACAATTTTCATGAGGTTTATTCTTCATTTTCCATTTGATTTAGCTTTTGACTTTTTAAATAATTTGTCATTCTGCACCTTTGTTTTTAGCTCATCTTGAGTCAGTTTCAGCTGCAGCTCCAAATCCTCCACTTGATCTCTTATTCTTCCATTACATGCTCTCAAGTGAGTATTGATTACTCTAAAAAAATTTGCTTTCTTGATGGCTGGAATTGTCCATGTGAAAAACTGTTCTGCATTGCTTGGAATTTCAGAGCTAGAACTAGTTTGGCCTTCCCATACTGCCTTCATTCTTTTGAACTCTATTTTCTCAATAATGTGCTTTCTGGCCCTCTTTCTCATCATAGCAATCTCTTGATTTGATAACCTCAATTTCTCCTCAAGATGTTGACAGTTTGTCATTTCTTCCTTTTCCTTCATTATTATGTTGGCTGCATGCTCCACTGTTGGTGATGAGAGGTCAACCACCTCTTCAGGGACTTTAACTGTTTCAATAGTTTCTTGGACCTCCTTGCTGCCTTCCTTGAGCTTCTTAGCATGCCTAGTTAAAGTTTTCCTTGCTTGAAAGATAAAGGTTGCATTTCCATCCTCAAATTCAAGTTTCTTTGCTGACTTAAATTTTTTCTGTTTGTGTTCATAAACTCCAATGAAATTAGCTTGCACAATGGGTGACTCTTCTATATCAATTGAATGAAGGATGTCATCTAAATTTCCCTTTATCACTGGTTTTTCCTTTGTACCTGAAACAAATGTTTTTCCCTTTGATGCCACTGCTTGGCTTCTTGTCACTCTCATGATTTCCTGTTTTCTGGCAATTTGCTTTTGTTTTGCCTCTTTGCCACTTTTCGACCTCTGTTTTGCAGGTGATGGAGTTGCTGCAACAAGAAATTGTGTCTTTTCTGTCCTCTTCTCAACTTGTTTCCTTGGTTTCAACTTTACAAACCTCTTTATTTTGCAACCACAGGCTGACTAGACTCTGCTACTGGTGTTGAAGGAGTTCCTTTAGGTTTAGGGTTTCTAGCTGGGGTTAGGGTTTCCAGTTCAAAACCATTCATAAACAAAAAAGGAGACCAAACCCTGCTTATTTTCTGAAACTCATTCAACACCAATAACTTTATCAAACCATGGTGAAACAAAGATGTTTCACAATCATCAGACTTGGCTTGTACTTTATCAGCCATTTTGGCAAGGCTCTTATGCAAGTAAAAGGGAAAATCTAGTGATATCATACTTGTGAAATGCAAAATTAGCTTGAAATGATAAGTATAAACTTTATGGTACCTTCCTTCACATGTAAAGTATCTTTGAATGTTGAACAACAACTTGGCATAGGTGTCTTTGATATAGCTTCTAGGTATTGTATTATTCAAGTCCATATTTGCATACTCAGGTTTCATGAATTCCTTGCATGGTTCCATGTCAAAATTAAAATCTTTAAACCAAGTCTCTTACCACCTTGGTATTTCTGTCATAGAAGCAATAATATTAGGTGTGAATGGCACATTTAACATCCCAATATTGGTAGTTGTTCCACTGAAGTGTAAGGCAAATTCTTTAGACAGCTGAGTGTGGCAACCCTGCAACTTTTCACAAAACCAGAGACAACCTGCTTTGCTCAAAGCCTCCATCACTGTTTGATCTTCAATTATAGCCTTCACATTTTCAGGCTCATATCTTAGGCAATTTCCCCCTCTGTGGACTTTCTTCTCCTTTTCCATGCTTCTTAGAAAAACTTGTCAGTTTCTCTTGAATCTGTAAAACAACCTCGCTTGATTAGGATATGACACAACCTCGCTTGATTATGAACAACCTCACTTTATTATGAAAAACCTCGCTTGAGAATATGGAACAACATCGCTTGATTATGGTGAATATAGCCTTTTTATAGAATAACCACAGGATTAGCTTGACTGTTTCAGAGCTTAGACACTCGTATGGAGGAAGATAAAAATGAGAATGACCAAATTAGGAAAAGATTTGAATTTGAAATGTCATTTCATAACTGAAAGATGCCTCATTCATGCCCTATCATGATGATGATGATTGTGAGATAGGTAAGTACATTGAATTTGATAACTAACTGACTCACCATACCCCTATCTTATCATTCCCCAACGGATTCTGACAGATTCCGACTTAATTGACAAGACTGTTAAGAAACTGCGCTTTCGTAGTGCTCATAGTGTATTTTTCGCAGTTTGCACTACGAAAGTAGTAGCGCTTTCGTAGCGCAAATCCTCTTTTTTGAACTAGCGGCGCTACGAAACAGTGGATTCTTGGCTAATTGCAGAAATTTAACCTGAAACCTTATAGAATGACCCCTAAATGGAAAATGTGAGTATTTGATCATGGAATGGGCCTCTAAAGACTTTATTTGAATTCAATGGTGACCTTTAAACTTATAAAAACTCTAACCTACCCTTAACCAAAACCTAAAATGACTTTCAAACCCATTTTGAGACCATGATAAAAAATAGAGTTTACACAATGATGTTTTGAAAAATTTTGGGTGATAACGGTGGCTCAATTTGGGATAGTGTGCCCCTGTGGTACACTAAGAACCAGTAGTTCCAGTGCTGCTATCCATTTTCTTGACTAAAACAGAAAAAAAATTTGAAATTTCCAAGCTTCCTCCTCAAACTCTAATGGCCTTCACCTCGGGCTCAAGCTTGATGGTTTAGCTTGTCATTATTAGCAGAGAAACTCATAAAATGGAATATGTACAATGACATGAATAATCAATCAGATTTTAAGAAGAATAATGCTTCAAAAACCTGCCATTGACAGGTCCTCCAGCATATGATTTTCCATCCATTTCCTGCAGTATGTGAGTATTGTTTCCATGAAAATCAGCTATCTTGAAAGGACCTTTCCATAAGTTCTCAAACTTACCATGTTTGCCTTTCTCTTGAATTTTGTCCTCCCATTTCAGCACTACATCTTGAATTTGAAAACTTTCTTCCTTGATCTTCTTATCAAATGTCCTCTTGATTATGTTTTGAGATTTTTGATTGCTGTTATAAACATCATTCCTCTTCTTTTGTAGAGTTGTTAGCTGATTAACTCTCCTCTGGACTGCATTTGGTTCCTCTTCTAGCCCTTGGAATCAACTTCATGACAGGTACCCCTAGTGATGTAGGAAAAATAGCCTCAGCGCCATATACAAATTCATATGGTGAAGTTCCAATTGATCCCTTTGTGCATATCCTATCAGCCCATAAGGCATAATTTAGCTTCAAATGCCAAGCCTTTTTATTCTCCTGCAACACCCTTTTAATGATCCTTACAATGCTGTTATTAGAAGATTCAGCAAGGCCATTTCCTTGTAGATAGTATGCAGTAGAATGCCCAAGAGTAATGTGATATTGATGACATAAATTTATCAGCTTCTTAGACTTAAATACCTGTGCATTATCAGTTATAATCTTCATGGGGCAACCAAACTTAGACAAGATATTATTTCTAAGAAAGAAATAATCACAGAATAATTTGCTTTCCTAGTTGGGATTGCTTCAATCCATTTAGTGAAGTAATCAGTCACAGTAAGAATCAAACGATGCTGACCTGATGATGATGGATAAATCTCCCCAATAAAATCTAGCCCCCACTGCTGAAATGGCGATTATACATAGATAGGCATCAACGGTAAAGGTACAAGCTTCTTCTTACCCTCGAAAATCTGGCATTCATGGCAGGCAACAACCCTCTTGTAGACATCCTTAAACATTGTAGGCCAATAATACCCTACTCTTAGAATCTTGTTCACTGTCGTCTTCCAATAATGGTGACCTCCACAATCTCCTTTGTGGAATTCTTCAATTACTTTATCAGGCTCCTCTTCTAGCAAACAATTCAGCAAAATTCCGCCAGTATCCTTCCAAAACAGATTTCTGTCAAAAATAAAATATCTTAAAGATTTCAGCTTAACAAAACTTGCTTTGGACTTTGTTAGATCAACAGGTGCTTTATGGTGCTGTAGGAAAAAAACAACCTCGTTGTACCAATATGAAATGATGATTTTTTCTTCAATAGGGACTAGTTCTTCTTCATCATCTGAAATTTCTGATATTTCTGCAATCAAGTTTATGTCGAGACAGTCAAATTTTGACTGCGCCATCAGCATTTCTAAGCCTTGCCCTTTGTCCAATTTTCTTGGCTTAATATCTATATCATACTCTATCAATTTGGAAATCCATTTCCCCCTCTTACCATCAGGGTCAGTTTGAGTGAGGATGTCTTTCACAACAATATTAGGAACAAACGCCACAATATGAGAATGCAGAATATAAATTTTGAAATCTTTGATAGCCTTCACCAAGGCATAGACCTACTTCTCTAAGATATTATACTTCAGCTCAGAGTTGGCTAATTTCCTACTAAAGAAAGAAATCAACTGCTCAATACCTTCATGTCCCTTTTGTAGTAGAACTCCAACGATAGTATTCTCTGATGCAAAAGTAAAAACTAGAAATTCCTTTGAGAAATCTGGGCTGATCAATATCGGTGCTTGTGTGAGTGCCCTTTTGATTTCTTCAAATGAGTGTCTTGCTTCTGCTATCCACTTAATATCAACTCCCTTCTTCAGCATCCTTGTTATGTCCTTCACAATCTCAACAAAATTAGGAATAAATCACCTCACAAAATTTACCTTTCCAAGGAAAGATTGAATCTCCTTCCTACTTCTTGGCAAATCCACCTTCTGAATTGCATTGAACCTATTTGGATCAATCTTAATCCCATATTTAGAAATGATATATCCAAGTAGTTTACCTGAAGTTAAAGAAAAAACACTTTTGGTGGGATTTAGAGAGATGCCAAATCTTCTACATTTCAACAGAATTCTTTCAAGGTGTTTCAAGTGATCTTCTTCCCTCCTTGAGAAGACTATTATGTCATCAAGATAAACAACCACCATATTGTCCTTCTCTTCAAAAAAATAAATTTCCATTGCTCTCTGAAAGGTAGCTCCTACATCCATGAGACCAAATGGCATCTTGGCATACATGAAAGTGCCCCATGGCGTAGTAAAGGCTGTTTTTTCCTGATCATCAGGATGTACAAGGATCTGATTATAACCTGAAAAACCATCAAGCATAGACATTCTCTGAGAACCAATAATAGTTTGCAAAATTTGATCCATCTTTGGGAGGGGATAATTATCCTTCAAGGAAGCTTTATTGAAATTTTTGAAGTCAATACATATTCTGATTTCTCCACTCTTTTTCCCAACTAGAGCCAAGTTTGCAAGCCAATTTAAAAATCTGATTGGAACAATGATTTTGGCATCAAAGAGTTTTTTGACCTCCTTCTCAATCAATGGCATGAGAAGTGGATTGATCCTCCTCAACTTTTGCTTGAAGGGCTTTTCATTTTCTTTTATGGGAATAGTATGCTGAATAATGGTGGGATCATATTCTTTCAAATCAGCGTAGTTCCAAGCAAAGACATTTATGAATCTCTTCATCATTTCAACATACTTAAACTTCATATCAGCTGAAAGAAACTTTGAAAGTTTAATCATTTTGGGCATAACTATTGTACCAAGGTTATAGCTATCAACTTCTTCATCACATTAGGGGAATTTTGAGGTCTAAAATGGGCCTCCTAAGGAAATAATAAAATAATAGCTACACCAATAAAATAATATTTATGAATTTTCAATTCACTTTTTTCACCACAATCCATATAACCATAGTTAAATTCAATTCAAAAGTTGTACCAAAATAAAATTAATAAAAAAATGTATTGATGTGACTATAAATAAAAATGAGATTTTCAAGAAAAAGTCATTATCATTTAACAACTAATGCATTTGTCCTTTGTACTTAAATAACTTAAAATAAAATATAAATATAAATTTATAAATTCTTAATTATATTATATGCTATTAAATAAAATTTATATTATTTAAATTGTATAATAACATGTAATTAATATACTATATAAAAATAAAATATAATAAAATAATATAATATAATAAATCTATAGGGATATGCATTGTTTCTTTCAAGAAATATAAAATGACAATAATATATTTTTATTCAAAAAGTGCGAAAGGAAATTTATTATGAGTACTTTACTTTGAATTTAAAAGTACTTAGAGCATACCATGGTTAACCATGAGTTTTTATCCACCATTGAGAATGTGACAAGTAGGTACTTTTAACTCAAGCAATGCCACCTTAACCATTATGGATGATGTCACCCCCTAAAATGTGATTGGTTCTCATAAAGTGAATTTTGATTGTACATTTTCCTTAGGAGGCCCATTTTAGACCTCAAAATTCCCCTAATGTCAGCTTGTATATTGGGGGATTTAAAAACATCATTCTGATCAAAACATTTTTCTAGAGGTATGAGTCCCTTTGGTATGGAATTGTTCTTTAGTTGCAAAACTTCAGAATTCCCTTTAGATTCAGCCAGCATGTTTTGGTGATCTACTTGTATATTTTCAAACTCTTCTTTGAGCTCAATAAAGTTCTTCACCTGTTGATCATCCTCAAAAACTTGCCAATGAGTAATATTATCAGGGATATATGGTCTATGGTGAATCTCAACCTCATATTTTTCTATGGAATGCATAGGAATAATGAAAATACTTGCAGAGACAGCAAGAGAGTTAGCAATGGAGTTTTGTTCTCTAGTTTTGACCATGAATGAATAGGCTTGAAAGTTTTCTAACATGTCTAAAACCAAGTTCCTATATTCTCTCATCCTTGTATATTTTGTTTGATAAGCACCTTCAACCTGTTTAATGACTAATTCCGAGTCTCCAAAAAGAGAAATGTTTTGAGAATTCATTCTTTTCAAAACTTCTAGACCCAAAATCAAGGATTCATATTCAGCCATGTTGTTCGTGCAATCAAAGTTTAGTTTATAGGAAAAGAACTTACTCTCATCACTTCGATTTTTAATCCAAATCCGTGCTCCTGCTCCTTCTCTACCTGCTGATCCATCAAAATTCAATGACCACCAACCTTCCACCTCCTTATCATTGACTTACTTATTTTCCACCTCCTCAACCTCTTCTGCTTCATTAGTCAACTCATTGAAAAGAATAGAAGAACCAAGTTCAGTATCAAGAGCATAAATTTGAAAATTTTGGGTTTTGTCTTTACTACTCACCATGTAGGTCATTCTTGTCTCTCGATATAATCTTATTTTCTCCCCAAAAACAGGAATGGTAGCATAAGTAAGAACCATCTACATTGTACCTTTAATGTTCGCTGCCCATGACCTTGACAACAACATACCAAACTTTGGTGGAATGTCTGCTAATACGATGTCCATGACTACAGTCTTAGAAGGAACTTGTGTTAGACCAACAACAATATCCTTGATTAAACCAATGCATTGAACTCTTTTCGAATCGAAAGAAAACAAGTCTTTATATGGCCTAGTTATTTCTAATCCCATTCTTTCCATGATTACTTTGGGCATAATATTGTGAGAGGCCCCTGAATCCAACATAGCATTATGCAATGTCATGTCGTGAATGCTAAGGTTCACATAAAAAGGAGGGACCTCCTCATTCTGTTCATCTTCTAGTCTTGGACCCAAATATATGGTTGGATGACCTTCTAATACATTCAAGATATCAGCAGGTGCTGGTGGTGAATTTAACCTTTTTACAATCTTGCTTCTATATTCATCTACCTTGAGAATATTACCAAAAGGGAATGATATTTTAATCTTAGAAATTTCATTCTCAAGGTTGAAAACAGAAACATATTTTTCAGCTTCTTTGATAGGAGGAATAGCTGGTGTATATTTCTTATCTTCTGTGACCTTAGGAGCATCCTTCTTGCCATCAGCAACCTTAGGTATATCTTTCTTAGGCTGAGTTTTGTTTGCAATGATAGGCACATTTCTATTTCCGAGATTGTATTGTTTCTGCATATCGAAAATAACATGTTGATACCCCTTTAGATAATTTGATGTTTCCTCTTCATGATTTCATTGGTCTGATTGATCGTGTTCTTCTTTTGTCAAGAAAATTCCAGACATTTCCTCATCAAAACAGTGAATAGACTCTTCAGGAATTTCAGGATCATCTTCTTCATCAACCAAGTTCTGTTGGAAAGGAGGTCTTACTGGAGGATCAAGCTGCTGATTTTTGTTTTCCCATGGCCTTTGTTGATTCTGAGGTCTCCTGAACTGAGGGTTTCTGAATTGAGTTTCATGTTGCATAGGAGGATCAGAGGTATTCCCAAGGGCTATTCTATCCATCAACTTTTCCATTATTTTCATCATTGAATCCAGCTTATCCTGAGAGGTAGAGGAGGAAGGCTTCTCTTCTTCTTTCATCTTAGTCTTACTCATTTTTGACTTTTTAGCTGCTATCAAGTTAACTTCCACCTTCACTGCATCACTTTGCATTTCAACAAGTGTAGGGGATTCCCTTTCTCTCAGCAGTATGGAAAACTCATAGTCAAAAGCTTCAACATACCTCATTTGAGCTAAGGAATAGAGTCTAATACCTTATTAAACCTTTTTGAAAAGTTTTGAACAAACTCATCAACAACTCTCTTCAAAGTACTATACTTGGTGAGGGCTTGTACTGGATTAGTTCTATTTTCCCATTTTCTTAGAAAATCATCTTCAAACTCATTCCAATTATGAATACTTCTAGGAGTAAGGGCTTTATACCACTTCCTAACCTCACAAGTAAAACTATGAGCAAACAACCTCAACTTAACATCTTCATCATCAACCTCCTCCCTATCTATAAAATCATTAAATTGATCCACATGTTCTTCTACTATAATGTCTTCATCACTTCCCCAAGTTTTGATTCTAGCAGCATATTTTCTAGGGAGATAATGTAACACAGCTGGAAGAACAAGAGGGGCATATCTAGCAGGTGCAACAGATGGAGGGGGTACATTTCCAACCATGGTTAAAGGGACTGTAGTAGCTTTAGGGATGGCAGAAATAGAGGATGAAAAAATTCTCTAAGGAGGACTATTTGGTCTTTGTGGTTCACTGATAATTGAACTCCAATTTGGAAGGGGAAAACCAGCTTTACTTTTCAACAATACTTCAAAAGGGTCAAGCTCTTTGAATTTATCTAAAGACTCTTTTTCCAACAATAGCTCAAAATTAACAACTTCCCAAAACTCTTCTTTGTCTTCCTGTGTTACTAGAGCTGAGGTATCAATACCTCTCTTATGCAAGTCCAAGATAATTTAAAAATGTTCTTTTTCACTTTATGATCTAAACAAAACCTCCTGAATTTTATCACCAACTCTTTTATCTTCAGGACTTCCTAGAATTTCAGAGGACAAGGATTTCGAATGTGATAGAGTACCTGATATTTCAGAAATGCCTTTACTGCCTCTGGAAATGGTGTTTGGATTGTCCACGATGGTACGTGGATCTGGGTCAGGATTACTCCTCATGTATCTCCTTCTCTAAGCCACCTTTAATCATATAAACTTTAAATGGAGTCACCAAGGTAGATGTAGCCTCGAAAAGCTTTCTGAGCTCCTGCTACCTTCAAAATCTCGGGAAAGTATAATCTTCAGGCTCCCAATAGACGCACCAAAATGTTATCACAAAATCAGACCTAATAGGCTGCTAATCAAATCAATCTCATGTAACTGTTTCAAACCAATCTTTTGATTGATGCTTAGCCTCCTCAACCTGAGAGGGCTCTCTTAAGGGTTAATGATTTTTGATAGAAATATAGATGGCTAACTCTATGTGGGATAATAAGAAGATAAAAATGAAAATTGGTTGCAAATCACATTAGAAATTGTACATTGGGATTATGGAGTCATAATAGCTTCAGTAAAACCAAACAATCTACTTAGCATGGAAGTTAAGGCATATCAGAGTTCTAGTCCAGAGATACACATGTGAAACTGTAAAACACACATTCAGTTTGTCTGTGAAGGAATTCAGAGCATCAATGATGAATTCTGAGTAACATAAGAAAACACCACTGAAATAGGATAGTAAAAATATGCCATTAGAACAAGAACACACTAGAGCTCTTTATGAATCTTGAGTTGGCTAAGTAAAAAACTTTGTATTAAACTGAAAACTAGTCACTTACAATAAACACAGTGTTTTTGCTAAAAATGTCCAACCTTTTGTATTTCGACTTCTTCATCTTTTATATATCATTTACAACATAGGATAACCTTATCTTGAGCTAAATACATCAAATTCCTACTTTTTGACACCTTTCCTAACCATATGACATGGTATTTATTACAAAATGATAGCTGCAAACCTAATGAATAGTCCTATTACAAATAGGATTCAAAATCCTTAACTATACTCATAAAAACCTTATCTAAACAAGATTAAATCATTTTCCAACTATATTCCCATAAGGTCAAATCCAGATGATAAGCTCCAACACTTTATGACCTCAATGCTGATCTCCAGTAAACTAGGAAATTGTCCCCTGTTTTCTAGGCATAGGATTCTTTGTTCTCTTGAGACACTTTGACTGTCATGAATCCATTACTTCGAGATTATTTGATGTTAGGAACTGAATTAACACCTATCAAAAACCTCACCAAGTCCCAACTATCCAAAACCACCATCAAACTCTTCAAAATAGCAGAAGCAGACCTGCGCTACGAAAACAACACAGTTTTGTAGCGCTTTTCGTAGCGTAACCTTTTTACCCTTTTACCTTCAAAACTTTGGCTTCTTTCTTCTAGATTTATCTTTATATTCATTTAACAGAACTTCCCTAGCAATTTCAGGTCATAATACACACATTTTCCTTTCAAACATTTATAGGAAAGGGTGAAAAAAACTGCTACAACAGTTTCGTCCGGATTTCTTCAAAATTCAAACAAAAAATGTGCCAAAATTTCATAATACCACTAGTTTCATCAAAACAAATAGTCATATGAACTAAAAACACAATTTTCATGAGGTTTATTCTTCATTTTCAATTTGATTTAGCTTTTGAATTTTCAAATAATTTTTCATTCTGCACCTTTGTTTTTTAGCTCATCCAGAGTCAGTTTCAGCTGCAGCTCCAAATCCTCCACTTGATCTCTTAGTCTTCTATTACTAGCTCTCAAGTGAGTATTGATTACTCTAACAAACTTTGCTTCCTTGATGGCTGGAACTATCCATGTGAAAAAATGTTCTGCACGCTTGGAATTTCAAAGCTAGAACCAGTTTGGCCTTCCCATACTGCCTTCATTCTTTTGAACTCTGTTTTCTCAATAATGTGCTTTCTGGCCCTCTTTCTCATCATAGAAATCTCTTGATTTTATAACCTCAATTTATCCTCAAGATTTTGACAGTCTGTCATTTCTTCCTTTTCCTTCATTATTCTTCTGGCTGCATACTCCACTGTTGGTGATGAGAGGTCAACCACCTCTTCATGGATTTTAACTGTTTCAATAGTTTCTTGGACCTCCTTGCTTCCTTCCTTGAGCTTCTTAGCATGCCTAGTTAAAGGTTTTCTTGCTTGAAAGATAAAGACTGAATTTTCACCCTCAAATTCAAGTTTCTTTGCTGACTTAACTTTTTTCTATTTGTGTTCATAAACTCCAATGAAATCAGCTTGCACAATGGGTGACTCTTCTATATCAATTGCATGAAGGATGTCATCTAAATTTCCCTTTATCACTGGGTTGTCCTCTATACCTGAAACAACTATTTTTCCCTTTGATGCCACTGCTTGGCTTCTTGTCACTCTCTTGATTTCTTGTTTGCTGGCAATTTGCATTTGTTTTGCCTCTTTGCCACTTTTCGACCTCTGTTTTGCAGGTGATGGAGTTGCTGCAACAAGAACTTGTGTCTTCTCTGTCCTTTTCTTAACTTGTTTCCTTGGTTTCAACTTTACAAACCTCTTTTATTTTACTACCACGGGCTGAATAGACTCTGCTACTGGTGTTGAAGGAGTTCCTTTAGGTTTAGGTTTTATAGCTAGGGTTAGGGTTTCCAGTTCAAAACCATTCACAAACAAAAAATAAGACCAATCCCTGCTTATTTTCTGAAGCTCATTCACACCAATAACTTTATCAAACCATGGTGAAACAAAGATGTTTCACAACCATTAGACTTGGCTTGTACTTTATCAGCTATTTTGGCAAGGCTCCTATGCAAGTAAAAGGGAAAATCTAGTGATATCATACTTGTGAAATGCAGAAGCAGCTTGAAATGATAAGTATAAACTTTATGGTACCTGCTTTCACATGTAAAGTATATTTGAATGTTGAACAATAGCTTGGCATAGGTGTTTTTGATACAGCTTCTAGGTATTGCATTATTCAGGTCCATATCTGCATACTCAAGTTTCATGAATTCCTTGCATGGTTCCATGTCAAACTTAAAACCTTTAAACCATGTCTCTTGCCCCCTTGGTATTTTTTTCACAGAAGCAATAATCCTAGGTGTGACTGGCACATTTAACATCCCAATCTTGGTAGTTGCTCCATTGAAGTGTAAGGCAAATTCTTTAGACACTTGAATGTGGCAACCCTGCATCTTTTCACAAAACCGGAGACAACCTGCTTTGCTAAAAGCCTCCATCACTGTTTGATCTTCAATTATAGCCTTTACATTTTCAGGCTCATATATTAAGCAATGTGCCCCTCTGTGGACTTTCTTCTCCTCTACCATGCTTCTTAGAAAAACTTGTCAGCTTCTCTTGAATCTGTAAAACAGCTTCGCTTGATTAGGATATGAAACAACCTCGCTTGAGAATATGGAATAGCCTCACTTGATTATGGTGAAGATAGCCTTTGTATAGAATAACCAAAAGCTTAGCTTGACTGCTTCAGAGCTTAGACACTCGTATGGAGGCAAATGAAAATGAGAATTAGCAAATTAGCAAAGATTTGAATTTGAAATGTCATTTCATAACTGAAAGATGCCTCATTCATGCCCTATCATGACGATGGTGACTGTGAGATAGGTAAGTACATTGAATTTGATAACTAACTGACTCACCATACCCCTATCCTATCATTCCCCAATGAAATCTGACAGATTCTGGCTTAATTGACAAGACTGTTAAGAAACCGCGCTTTTGTAGTGCTCACTATGTATTTTTCACAGTTTGCGCTGCGAAAGTATCAGCGCTTTCGTAGCGCAAATCCTCTTTTTGAACTAGCAGTGCTACGAAATGAAGGATTCTTGGCTAATTGCAGAAATTTAACCCGAAACCTTATGAAATGACCCATAAATGGAAAATGTGAGTATTTGATCATGGAATGGGCCTCTAAAGACTTTATTTGAATTCAATGGGGACCTTTAAACTTATAAAAACTCTAACCTACCCTTAACCAAAACCTAAAATGAATTTCAAATCCATTTTGAGACCACGATCAAAAAAAGAGTTGACACAATGATGTTTTGAAAATTTTTGGGTGATAACAGGGGCCATACAATAAGTGGAAATTACTCAACTAAGGAAGCCTACCATCTCATTCAACCTCTGAACCCTTTCCCCACAAATGAGCTATGTAAGAAGATATGGATAGCTAAGCTCTGGCCCAAAGTAGGTACATTTTTATGGCTCCTAAGTAAAAGACGCATCCTCACATGGGAGAATATTTTGAAGAGAGGCTTTGTGGGTCCTTCGAGGTGTCCTTTATGTCAGAATGACATCGAAACCATCAATCACCTGCTGGACTTTTGCCCCATGTCCAACACTTTTTGGGACATGATTGAGATCTTATGCAGAAGATCCAACCGATATCGGGGCAACATCACCAACACCATTAGCCGGTGGCAGCACGACCCCTACTCTAGCAATATGCTAAATCATCTCTGGAAACTCATTCCGGAACTACTCATATGGAATCTCTAGAAAGAACGAAACAACAGGATATTTAAAGATGCAACTTTAAATCAAGAACAGATCTAGGCCAAGCTACACAAAAACTTAGAAGAAACTCTTGCCATGGCTCATTGGGGGAAGGATGAATTCTCGACAACCATATCTGAATGCACCATATGGATCAATTTGCATATGAGTATTTAACCCCTCGTGGAGAACTCCCCACCATGCATAGGTAGGATCAACGCACCTGAACACTCAAATCCTCCCCCGAACAGATTTTTCAAATGCAACTTTGATGGAGACTCCAAAGGCAACCTAGGGGAAGATGGATTTGGGGGCATCTTCAGAGATTCCAGAGGCAACCCCTTACAGGCCTACTATGAAAAACTAGGGTGGGATAGCAACAACTCCACGGAACTGGAGGGGATTATACAAGGTATCTCCATAGCCATTGAGCTTAATTTTTTCCCACTGGAAATGGAAGGAGACTCTCAACTCATCATCCAAGCATCCTCCTTGGCTCTTCTTCCACAAAGGTCTTCACAAGTTGGTGGCTAGCCAACTGCCTCAATCATATGGGATAGTTGCTGCATCATCACAAAGCCATTACATTCCGACATGCGCGCATAAAGGCAAATACTGTAGCAAACCTCCTGGCTAACAAAGGAGTAGATAGCCACTTAACACTCTACCACTATAATTTTCCTCAGATTTAGGACAAAATCCTGCGTGAGAGCTACCTCACTCTCCTCCAAAAGGATCGAATTTCCCCAGATCCAGGTGACACGTCCAGATTATGCGAGGATAGATCCTCCCATGCTCAGGCTAACACTACTCTGCAACGCTAGCTCTAACATGATGAGGAAACTCATTTTTTCAATAGTTCATAAAGGTGCTCTACCACACCTGACCTCTTGCCATACTTTGTATCACATGCAGTCACACTTGGAATGTTGCTCATCGCATCTAAGATCGTGCCGCAGCCCCTCACCGCATCTGCGCTCATTCCATAGGCCTTCAAAAGGAGCTGAAGCTCCTCATTTAGGCATCCCTATTATTTCCCTCACCATCACGTTGATCCTCCAACTTCCCTCACACATCTCCACTTCCATTTCCCTTCCCGCTGCACTCTTCTGTTGTTGCACGCCCCCTGCTACGAGCCCCTTGTCGCACGTCCTCCTGCTTCATGCTCCTCCCTATGATATCCTCCTTTCTGTGTGCCCACTGATGTGCGCATCCTTGTTGAAATCCCCTCCTCCTGTGCCTCTCCCTAGTGCGCGCTATCCGCATTATTCTCCCTTGCTGCACCCCCCTACTGCGCGCCTCCCCTCTGTCCACCTCTGCTGCACGTTCTCTAGTTGCGCATCTCCCTGCTCTTGGCTCGAATTCCCTCTCTCTGTTCGATAGCCTCTCCATGGCCCCATGACAATGTCAAAATCCCATCAGGGGCAACCACAAATGTGTGTTCTCGGGGCACTATCACCGCGGCCAAGACCAGCATCTGGGATCCATTGAAGGTTCCTCTTCAGGTAGCCACGAAAGAGAGGCTACTCAAATGCCTGACTGCACCCAGGTAGAGATTGTCTCAACTGTGGAGAAGCCTAGGGGAAGAAGAGGCCCCAGAAAATCTACCATAGCGCACTATGAGATGCCCACTTCTTAGAAAACCGAGCCATTCCCTATTCACGAGCTTGCGGAGGAGGAGACAGACGTTTGGATCATAGATTTAGATGGAGTCTGGACCAGAGTTTTAGATGCAGAGTACCTTGTTGCTCCTATCATCCGCACGGCCCCTACAAAGCCCCCGCCTGAGCCTACAGCTGAGGAGGAGTCCATAGCATGTGAATATGAATGCCTCATCGAGGAGGAGGACCCCGCAACAAAGGAAGAGGAAGGAACACCATGAATGCATGGTAACACGGTTCATTTATGTTTTTTTTCAAATCAGGACATACAATAGATATTTTATTTTTATATGTGTTAAGGAACATTTTGTAAACATGACTGTATGACTCTATTAAGGGGTTGGTTTCCTCCTAGGAGGCAACCCCAAACCTACTTTATTTTGAAAGCTACCAAGGCTAGGATTGGCTAAGCACCGCTTGCCATCTCAGGCCAATGCCTATGTAAATTTTATTTTATGATCTAATATAGTTTAGCATAACTTAAAAAAAAAAATGATACTAAGTATGGGTAGAATAAAGCACTGTGAGAGAGAAAAGAAGTATTTAAATAAAAAGGAAAAACACATTTTTAGGAAGAAAACAGAAAGAAAGAAAGCCTAGACAAGTGGGTTGGTATATTCAAAAGCGGGACACCACTCAAATATGTTATGGAAGCATATTTATAAAACACATCATTGAGGAATCAAATAGGTTTTTGATTCGTTTTGCAATCATATCTCAACTCGATCGGAATTGGTGGATCAATTCATGGTTGGGAGGAGAGTGTATTTTCCCAAGTGCAATTCCAGCAACGGACACAGTTAGAAAATTTGTTTACACGGGTAGAACATTTGTTACATTTAAGTTTTGAATGTATGGGTCGAATATTTGTGTATGTAAATAAGCGAATTAAATGCATGTCTGTGCACATACAATACTAAAGGAAAGGAATGCATGTGGCTTATGAGTATGCTTTGTGTATTGTGTCTAAGTCATTAGTATGTCTGTGCATTTTCTATGATTTATTTTATTAAGGTTCATGTATGGGTTTCTGATATTTATTTGATTAAGGTTCATGTATGGGTTCTAGTATTATATGACTATGGACGTGCATACTTAAAAGGAAAAATATGTAGAGAAAATTTTATTATTTGAGTGCGAGGAAAATTTGTATACAAAAATATATACTAATTTTCTTAGAAAGTGGAATGGTTGAAATTAGATCGAAAAAACCATAGTTAGGTGCTATCGTAGGATGAGAGGATAGGGAAGACTTAGCTCCAGTCCACATTCCTTTTTTGATACAAGAACTATCTTAGAATTTTTACTGTACAAATTCTATTATATGTCATGTTATACACCTGGTCTAACTCAGGATATTTTCGAAACCAAAGCTCGAGCTGTGGTAGTATTACTAATAAATATTATATAGTAAACTTATAGTAAATTGTGAAAACCTTAGTGGGAAACAAGAACCGCAACACTGAAATCTATACATAACTTTAGATGGGTAATTATATTCTAGCTGCAAAGGATTCTAAATTATATACCAATAAGAAAACAAAAAGTGTAAATGAATGAGAAATTATATCTCAGCTGCACCATTTTTAATAGTTGAATTTAGTTTCCGAGTAATTTAAAACAAATATAAAAAGTATACAGTCCTAGATTATTTACTAGCATATGAGACAAAAGATATTTCAAGATTTTGAATTGTCCCCAATTACAAGCCTACACATAATTTCATATTTAGGATAAGTTAGATCTCATGATAACAGTTTAAGGAGTTACAGATTGAAAGAACTTAGTCTCTATTGAGAAGCCATAGTCAAAACATAATAGAGGGTAATTCTTTCATATGGAGGAAGTCGAAAGAAGTGCACCCTTTACCACAAAACATTCTATATTAGTTATTCCTTCGAAAAAAATAGAAAAAAAGATACAATGCGTCACTAGGGCATGACCCTTTCCAAATAGACTGGTTGGCCATAATAAGGGAATTAATATAGAAATACTAAAAAGGTTACAACATTGAAACCACATGAAATCATAGTCACAAAACATTTCCCAAATAAATATTGTATTATGTGTATGAAATAACGCCATAGCAAATGTCATACATTTAATAATAATGAGGTTCAATCATCTAAGCATCATAGCTGGAAGTGGAATGTCCAACCCCTAAAAGTAACTCGAGTTTCTCATAAATATTTTAAAACGAGGACCTTCGACTACAAAAAAAAAAAAAAAATTAGGCGTAGTAGGTTGCAGATATCAGGAACATGACGAAAATTCCAAACAAATGTTGCTGACCTGAAACATGCATTTTGATAAAGCAAATCACTCCAATGTGAATAAGAAATAAAACCTCTTGGGTGCATACTCATGGGTGTAATTGGGGCGACATGTACCTAGAGGAAATGAGGAGAGGAACAAGGGTTAGAAGAACCCTTGTGTAAAAAAAATCTCATTTCAGAAGGTTGGGTAAAATTTCAGAAAATAAACAGAAGGTATATACCTAAAATATTGGTGGGCAGTCACCCCCAGGTTGTGTAACAACCCAACAAGGAATAGCTTTAAATTTTCATACCAAAGGAACTTGGGTAAGTATTTTGAAAAAATACAACGTTATTATGAAAGTAAATTGTTAGAAACCCCAACTGAAAATATGAAGTATTGAAGAATAATTATATGAAATGGAGAACCCCATTAGAATAAAACCATTTGACACCACTCTAACCAGAGTCGAGGCATGAGATCCCATACATTCCCTATTGGGATTGTCCTGGATAAGAACCAATACACACATAAATCCATATAACATATACAATATGGAAAGTGGAGAAAGAGAATTACCTGAGGGTATGGCAAAGAAGTGCAGCCTCAACATCATTCCATAGAGATTTCGAACCTCCATGTCCAACTTAGAGAGAAAGGGAGTAAGAAATAAATGAAAGAAGAAATAAATACCTATAGGAGTCAAATATTTTTGAAATCAAAGAATAATATCTATTAAATAGACATACAAAGTAACTAGAGGCTGAAACACACCCTAACAAACCACTGAAGTCGAGATAAGCATGTCTAGGACATGCGTCTATAGGGCGAACGAAGAGTTGGTGCAAAAACCTGACCCCTATCCAGTTAAGTTTAGAGCATTCTAGCAGAAAAATACTAGCAATCATGAACCCAAGGGTAGTAGGGAGTTTCACAAAAATTCTGAGTACACAACAGAAGCTAAGTTAAATAAGGTGAATCATGATATCATGGTAAATCATAATTGTAGCTGTAAGAGACTTGAGCATGTTTGTCTATGGGAAACCATTAGAAACTTTAGAGATAAATATCATTACCATGACATAACCAAACATTAGAAGAGGGACGGTCGAGTGAATGGAGATGAGCTTAACCGTAATAGTCATCGTCACAATGCTTGGAAATTCCAGCAATGATTCCAATTCAGCATTGAACTGAAGGTCATCCCTTGGACCTCAGAGCACCATGGAGAAAAAATTAGGATTAAGATATCAAATTCTTAGTGAAAAAAGAGGATTTTCAATTACCATACAACAAACGAACAACTATGTCAAAGTTTAGAAAATATAACCTGACAATATCTTCTGCTGAGCATAAACCCATTTCGATGAAGACTAGATATAATTGCCATGAAATCCTTAGTGGAATGCTATAAAGGCTAGATGCGTGTGTGGGTCAAGTTGGCATGTTAAAATCTTGACACCACACCCATTGGAAAAAAAGAGCTAAATGAGGTGTGAAATATCGAGAACATAGGTTAGGGTTTGTGGATATGAATCGTCTTTATTGGATCAAGGCAAAAAATCCTCACCGCCCATCTGATCCTATACAGAAGCACCTGAAGGTCACGTGAACAAGGGTACATGGTTGACATTGATTCAAGTACACAACTCGTCCAGGGTTCGAAACCTTAATTCCATGCACGCGATAGAATTAAATGGTTCTTGTGATAAAGGTTAAATTATCATGTGATGTCCTTAGCGCGTTAATGCCAAAGGCATACATATTTACCATATGTCTTCCCTCGGCGCATTAGAATGAATAGAGTGTATGAACTGTATAGTCCCTTTTAATTTCAAGAAGCATTAAGGAATATGATAAAATGATATATAAAATATATTTCAATACTTTTAATATAAAATACAATATTAGGAATAAATGCAGAAACAATATTTTTTTGGGGAAGGAACTGAGGTATATGACAGAATAATATATATGATGTTATATCGCTTGGAAAAATAAAATTTTAAGCTAATTTCTCTTGAGAAAAGAATATGAATTTATATGTACAATTATCATAGCTAATGTGATAGTTTCCTTTAAAATAATATGAGTAGTTGTGTTGGTTTTTCTTTGAAAAAAATAATGTGTTTTTGTGTAAAGAAAGTAATTATAGTAGTGGTGTTTATTTTGGAAATATTTCTCTCTTATTTTGCGAAAAGATGGTAATAACCATGGAAATTGTTTTAAATATTGCCATGTTCTTATGGGTAGAAGTAGAATGTAACTATTTCTCTGTCTCATGATATATGTGAAGTAGGAATAATGAGCATGCCTTGGTAGTTTTTATGTATTTTACTTTATTCATGTAAGATTTGGATGGATATACATGTGTTCTAACATTTACATGTAAAGACAAACAAACATATTTGGTGGTTATGTGTTTTTAGTTATTGCATATGGGATGTCAATAGAAGAGACATGTCTTAATACTTTGTATACATTTTATTTATGCACATGAAAATATGTTTGAATCATCACTAGTAAATATTTATTATTGGTTTGATTAATATTTTTTCTGAAATTGTTGGGTTCTGTGTTTATAAATTGTTATCCTATACAGACTATCTCATAAACCTTGCAGGATTTGATAACTGGTGGCTCCTAATCATCAATCAGAACAATGAAATAGGAAAATGATAGGAAACAAAACACCAGCCAAAGGATACAGGGAAGAAAAAGCTGGCGGAAAATAATGCTAGTATCAGTAAACGAGGAAGAAAGTCGAAAAAGGAAATTATGCAAAATCTGTTTGATGTTTATGCAGAAGGAAACTCTTCGAAAATAAGGAATGTTATTCAAGGGTGGGAAAGAGACAGTGGTAGTAAAGAAAAAGATATTGAGGTTCAGGAAGACAATATGGACTTTCTGGTTGATCCCGGGACTACAAGAGGATGCCTTTCTCTCTTTCACCATTCAATACACACTTCCTGGACTTTTAAATGTGTTCTTGCTAAAGCTGTTCAAAGCTTTCAGATTAATGAAGGGAACCCTCATATACTCTTAATACTACAGGAAATTAAAGAAGATATTCGAGAGATAAAGGTGTCACAGTATTATGCCACTGCTCATGTAGGTAGGATTGAAAGACAATTACAGTAGCCGCAACAGGTTGATATGACGGGGTCTATAGGAAAGGACCAGGCACCATTAGATTCCTCTGATGGTTAATACTCTTTAAGTTTACATGTTTTTTGTGGATAGCTTCTATGTTTTATGTTGTTTAATAGGCTTGATAGTAAACAGTAAACAGGCCATGGCGACAAGTAAACGAATGAAACTATTGCAATTTTGGATGGAATTTAATGCCTTAAGGTGGCCAACAGACCTGGTTTCCTATGGGCAGGTTGAGGCTACCAACTGTGAATATGTTATAATTTGCTCTATCTTTTTTGAGAAATAGAAAATGGGAAGGAACTATCAAATTGATAATATATATATATATATATATATATATATATATATATATATATATATATATATATTATCTAATCATAATATCAAAGTTGTCTTATGTTAACAATAAATGATTGTGATGTATGCAAAGGATATCTTATATTTAACATTATGGCATGCATGAACTAATGGTCCATACAAATTGAGGGAATGTCAATTGCAAGATGATATATTGCTGAGAACAACCAAGTGACAAAGACCGATGTTCAAGGAACTGTGGGGTAAATGATAGCATGATTAATGTAATAGCTTCTAGCTAGTTATGTTGAATTTAAGATGATATTTCTTTGTAGTATTTTTAACAATTTTCAAGGGATGGACTCCCTTACAGCCATTCAGCGAAGGGTGAACACCATCACGAAATTTTTAATAAAATAAAGTTTGTTGTTTTTTCCCTTCGAGGTTTGGTTTTCACAATATATCAATGTCCATTGATCTATTTTCTTATTATGTCATTTTAATGATGTTTCTTCCTTTATGAATTATCAATATGTGATTAATTATCATAATTAAACGAACAATGGTAATGATGTAAAGTACAATATGGAGCTTTATTGCACGGAGAGGTGCATTCTACAGCCCAGTATGACCCCGATGTGTAAGTATGTCGGAAGCCAAAAAAAAAAAAAACTAAAGAAAAAAAAAATCTAAATAATGTCTGCTTAAACAATAACTTACATAAACATATATATTAACAATTAAAAATTCATTAAAATTCAATTTAAACGGTATAAACTTAAAATATGAAGAGGTTTACTAACACTCAAAAAAGAGATATGGTAAATAAATAAAAATATAAATAAGCCATAGGTATGGTAAATAAATAAAACCTCTTTTTATATTATTGAGGAGGTGTGGTAAATAAATAAAAATATAAATATACTAGAGGTATGGTAAATAAATAAAACCGTTTTTTATATTTACTCAATAAACCACTTTATATTTACAAAAAATCAAAAAGAGGTTTTATTTAGGTGAAGCCTATGGGACAAATTATTATTAATACCATGGACCAAATACCATGGGACAAATTATTAATAATACCATGGGCCAAATAACATATTTATAAAAGAGGTATAAAGAGGTAAGGTAAGAAAATAAAAATATATCAAATACTATTAGAAATCAACATCTAATTATATATGAAGTATATGGGCCAAATACCATGGACCAAATTATTATTAATACCATGCAAAAAAACCATTATTAACCTTAACATTAATATTAAAATATTAATATTATTAAATTTAATAAATTTAGATTAATACATTATTAAATTTATTATATTGTAATATATATTAATATATCATGATATATGATAGAGGTGGAGAAATAGGGGGAGTGACAAGGGAGATACGGAGATAAAATGAACGAGAGGGGAGAAGAGGAATGAAGAGAGAGAGATGGAGAGAGAGAAATAAGGGGGAAGGGAGAGGGAGGTAGGAGAGAAAGGGAGAGAGAGGAAGGATGAGAGGAGGAGAAGAGAAAGAGGGATAGAGAGATGGAGCTGGAGGCGGAGCGAGGAAAGGAAGAATAAATACATAGAGAGGGAGTGACAAGGGATAGATGGAGAGAGAGTGTGTATTCTTATGGGTGAGATAAAGATGCATAGGAGTGATGGAGACAAGGGGGGAGAGAAGGAGAAATGGGGAGTGATGGAGACATGGGGGGAGAAAAGGATAAAGGGAGAGAAACAATAAGATAGTTGGAGAGTGAGATAGAGTGATGGGGGAAGGGAGAGGATTGGAGGACAGAGAGAGAGAGAAATAAAGAGAGCTGGGGGGTCAAATAGAAGGAGGTGAGGGAGAAAGGGAGAGAGAGGAATTATGAGAGAGAGGATTTTAGGGGAGGGAGGGAGAGAGAGAGAGAGAGAGAGATGGGGTAAGAGAAAGGGGGGTCAAATAAAAGGAGGAGAGGGACAAAGGGAGAGAGAGGAATTATGAGAGAGAGGAAGAGAGTGAAGGGGGAAGAGAGAGGATTGTAGGAGAGAGAGAGAGAGAGAGAGAGAGAGAGAGAGATGGGGGAAGAGAAATGGAGGTAGGAGAGAAAGGGAGAGAGACGAAGGAAAAGAGAGGGGACTAGAAAGAGAGGAGGAGAGAGGGAGGGATAGAAATATGGAGTTGGAGGGGGAGAGAGGGAGGGATTGAGAGATGGATTTGGATGAGGAATGAGGGAGGGAAGAAGAAAGACATAGAGAGTGAGTAGTGGAGAGAGAGGGGGAGTGACAAGGGAGAGATGAAGATGGAGTGTGTATGTTTTGGGGTGAGATAAAGAGGCAAATAAGGAGATATGGAGAGAAGGTGGGAGAGAAGGAGAGAGAGGGGCATATGGTAACAAATTTCGAAGGTGAAGATAGAGAGAGAGAGGGGGGGAGAGAGGAAGAGAGAGAGTGAAGAGAGGTAGGGAAAAAGAGATGGATATGGAGAGAGAGAGAGGGGGAGGTAAGAATAAAGACATAGAGGATGAAAGGCGGAGAGAGAGAAAGAGAGAGGGGGTGATAAAGAATATGGAAAGAGAGGGAGAAAGGGTAGCACGAGGGAAGAGAGATAGAAGCGAGGGAGAGGGAGGGAAGGGGAAGAGAGAGAGAGAGAGAGTTTATGTTTTGGATTTGATATAGAGAGATAGAGGTAGATAGAGATATAGATGTAAGGTGAAGAGAAAAAGAGATAGATGGAGAGAAGGAGGGAGGGAGAAAGAAATTGATAGATATGGAGTGAGAGAGAGTGTGTGTTTGGTGGGGTGAGATAAAGAGACAAAGGAGAGATGGAGGGATATATAGATATAGATGGGGGGAGAGAGGGAAGAGGAGAGAGATATAGTAACATATTTCGAGAGTGAGAAAGAGAGAGAGAGAGAGTTGGGGGGAAAATAGAAGGAGGCGAGAGATAAAGGGAGAGAGAGGAAGAGATTGATGGGGGAAGAGAGAGGCTTATAGGAGAGAGAGATATAGAGATAGAGATAGAGAGAGAGAAAGAGATATGGGGGAAGAGATAGGGAGAGAAAGGAAGGAAAAGAGAGGGGACTTGAAAGATAGGAGGAGAGAGGGAGGGATATAAATATGGATTTGTAGGGGGAGAGAGGGAGGGATAGAGAGATGGAGTTGGATGGGGAGATATGGAGGGAAGAAGAAAGACATAGAGAGTGAGTAGTGGAGAGAGAGGGGGAGTGACAAGAGAGAGATGGAGAGGGAGTGTGTATGTTTGGGGTGAGATAAAGAGGAAAATAAGGAGATATGGAGAGAGGGGGGGGGGGGGGGTAGATATGGAGAGAGAGAGGCATATGGTAACAAAGTTGGAAGGTGAAGATAGAGAGAGAGTGGTGGGAGAGAAAGGAAGAGAGTGAAGAGAGGCCGGGAAAGAGAGTTGGAGATGGAGAGGGAGAGAGGGGGAGGTAAGAATAAATACATAGAGGGTGAAAGGTGGAGAGAGAGAGAGAGAGAGGGAGTGATAAAGAAGATGGAGAGAGAGGAAGAAAGGGTAGCATGAGGGAAGAGAGATAGAAGCGAGAGAGAGGGAGGGAAGGGAAGAGAGAGAGAGAGAGAGAGGAGGAGGAGGAGGGAGTGATAGATAGATAGATTGGAGAAAGAGATTTTATGTTTTGGAGTTGATATAGAGAGATAGATGGAGATATAGATATAGATGTAAGGTGAAGAGAAAAAGAGATAGATGGAGAGAAGGAGGGAGGGACAAAGAAATTGATAGATATGGAGTGAGAGAGAGTGTGTGTTTGGTGGGATGAGATAAAGATACAAATAAGGAGAGATGGAGGGATATATAGATATATATGGGGGGATAGAGGGAAGAATATTTCTTGCAGTAGATGCATTGATTTAAGTGTAGATGGTGATTTCTAATCCTATTTGATTGCTTGCACTAGATGCATTGATTTTGGTGTAGATGTTGATTTCTAATGAAATTTGATTACTTGCACTAGATGGATTGATTTTAATGTAGATGATTTCTGATCCTATTTTTTTTCTTGCACTAAATGCACTAATTTCAGTGTAGATGATGATTTCTATTCCTATGATTGATTTCACTAGATGCATTAATTTCAATGTAGATGTTGATTTCTGGTTATATTTGATTTCTTGCACTAGATGAATTGTTTTCAATGTAGATTATTTTTAATCCTATTTTATTGTTTGCATTGTATGCATTGATTTCAGTGTAGATGGCGATTTCTAATCCTATTTGATTGCTTTCACTAAATGCGTTGATTTCAATGTAGATGGTGATTTCTAATCTTATTTGATTTCTTGCACTAGAAGCATTAATTTCAATGTAGATGTTGATTTCTAATTATATTTGATTGTTTGCACTAAATGCATTGATTTAAATGTAGATGATTTATAATCCTATTTGATTTCTTGCACTAAATGCATTTATTTTAGTGTAGATGGTGATTTCTATCCTATTTGATTGCTTGCACTAGATGCATTGATTTTAGTGTAGATGTTGGTTTTAAATCCTATTTTCCTACTTGCACTAGATGCATTTATTTGAGTGTAGATGTTGATTTCTAATTATATTTGATTACTTGCATTAGATGCATTGATTTTAGTGTAGATGTTATTTTCTATTATTATTTGATTTCTTCCATTAGATGCATTGATTTCAGTGTATATGTTGATTTTTGATTTGATGTAATTAGATGTATGATGGTACATTAATTTTAAAGTCATCAGATTAATAGTGTGCAATGATTTCAGTGTCAAGACAAAAAATTATTGACAATGTACATTGATTTTTGTGTTATAGTAATTAAACCTATTAATATTGGAGAGCAAGAGAGACAATGTATGATATTTACTACAACAGCTCGAGCTAAATATTTAAATGGTTTACGATTCCAACTGTCCTTTTCGAATAATCAATATGAAAAGATGAGAACACTAACAAGGGTGAAAATAATAATAGTAGAAGAAAATAGTTTGAAATCGATCACAATGAAGACTATTAGTAATTGACTACATTCTTATTATTCACAATTTCTATCATTCAATATTATTACATTGTCACTTTGCATTCAAATTTTTTATTTCATCAGTAAAGTTATTTTACAATATTTATCATCTCAACAAACTGAGGTAACTAATCAAATTTAAAATTAAAATGACTCAATAAATCTCAAACATATTTAACATATTTAAAATGGTTATATTAACATTAGATGTATTTACACATTATTGATAAAATCAAGCCTATGTTCCTCATATTATTAATAGATTTTCCTTGGTCGCAGAGGAGTGAAACCAGCCTAGATCCATCTTAACTTCGGATTTATCAAGCATCGAGAGGGATCAAATCTCTCGAGGTGAAAACCTTTCCTCAAGTTTTGCACTAAAAAAAAAGGTTTTCACCTCAAGAGATTTGATCCCTCTCGGCGCTTGATAGATCCGGAGTTAAGATGGATCTAGGCTGGTGTTAATACACTCCAGCAATGGTTGTTACATTATATGACTTGCTATTCCATTTCTAAAGTTACTTTATGTAATGATGAGGACTATGTCTAATGGTAAAAAGTATCCTATAAAACAAGAACTGTACTAAGTTCTCACTTTTTTAGATTTGCAAAAAATCATCCGATTTTGAAAAGTGTTGATTTTGAATACATATTTTTTTTTGAATATTTTTGACACTTTAAGTATTAAGTATGCAATTTTTTTTTTAATTTCAGAGATTTTCATGCCAATTTTGAAAGGTGTTGATGCAACATTGACCCTTTTTTTTTGCGAAGTATGGATAATTTTTTGAAAATGTTAGTGATTTTTATGCAGATTTTGAAAGTAGCATTAATATTTTTTTTGGGCATATTTTTAACAATTTAAAATTTCTTATGTAATAAGTGTTCACATTTTCTAAAAATTTTGATTATTTAACCATTTTTCAAGTTGTCTTATTTCTCTTCTTATTTTTCATCCTAATATGTTTTTTTTAAAGGTTTTCCAAACTAGTGTCTTTTTTTCTTTGAAATGTTTTTTATAATAAAATTTTTAAATTGTTTTGCAAAATTAAAAAATTAAAAATAAAAATATTTTGAAGTTAATATTATATATATATATATATATATATATATATATATATATATATATTTATATATCATTAATTAATACTTCAAGACAAAAACTAATTGTCAAAAAAAAAAACATTTATTTTAAACACGACAAAAAATGCATATTTTGCATATAGATATAATTTTAAAAAATATGTATTTCAAGGCATTTTACTAAAAATCATATGTTAAATAAATAATTTCTATGAAAAAAATGAAAAACTAGTTGAAAAAATAACAAATTTTATGAAATTTTGTATCCAAAATAATGACAATTGAATTTTTTTTTAATTGTTTTCAAAAATCCGATTCACATAAATTTTTAAGTAAAATAAAATAATAAATACCATAAAATTTAAAACATAAACATTAAAAACAAAAAACACACACAACTTTAAAATAAAATAATAATATATATATAACTAACTTTAAAGAAATAAATAAAATTCTAAATAAAAAATTAATTAACAAAAAGCATTGGAAAATTGAAAAGGAAAAATTAAAATGAAAATAAAGAAAGTAAAACCTAAAAAACATTAAAATAAAATTTTAAAAATAAAAAACATTATAAATATTAAAAAAGAATTAATTAAAAAATAAAAAATAAAATCATAAAAAAAAATCAACTACAACACTTTGGCCCTCGGGGAGGGGAGGGCTGAAGGGTCACCATAGGGCCATCGCAGTGGGTGATAAACTCCATTTCGCTGGTTCTCTAACGACTTCTAAGCCATTGGCTAGTGGAGGGTTGATTCGTGAAATTGGCCTTTGTGAGCAGGGACAAAAGTACCATTAATATATATTTTTTTATTTATTTTTAATATTTTGTTATAATGTTTCTTTTTTAATAATTTTTTTATTTTAACATTTTTTTCTTTAAATAGACTATAACATTTTTATTTATTTATTTTTAATTATTATTTTTTTACTTATTTTTTTTTAATGTTTTCTTGATTATTTTTTGATGTATTTTTTAAACTCGTTTTTTTTTAATATATATTTTTAAAAATTATATATATATATATATATATATATATATATATATATATATATATATATATATATATAGAGTTTACTTTTATTTTTTTGTTTTTCATTTGTTTTGATTATTTAAAAATAATAAAATTATGTATTTTTTGGATTTATTATTATTATTTTTCATTTATTTATTAATTTATTTTTTTTATTTAAAAAAATCTTTTAAATTTGTATATTTTATGAGTTAATTTTGTTAATTTTTATGTTTGATTATATATATATATATATAATCTTTTTATTTGTTTTTTCTTCCAATTTTTTAATTTTAATTTTGTTTTTATTTTAAATTTTTATCTTTTAATTATTTTGTTTTATTTATTTGTATTCTGCAGTGTTCATGTCGATCATCGACTAGCAACCCGACTCTATGATGTGTTAATTTGATAGTTTATTTTAAAGTTTTCTTTGCAATGGATAAAGTCCGCCCCCACAATATGTCAATTTCATATTTGATTTTTAAGATTTCATTGTAATGGGTCAAGTTTGCCTTCACTATGTATCAATTTGATGGTTGACTTTTAGATTTCCGTTGTAATTTGTCAAATTGTCTTAGGCTAATATTTTAAAATATCTATACTTTTAGCATTAAAAAAAAATACTCTTCGTATAATGACTCGTTCACGCACGTGTTCATTTTTAAAGTTTATTTTAGTCATATAATTTTTCCATAATGCCATAGTTGAAATATATTGAAAACTTAAGGTTTTTTATAGTCATGATATTTGGTTTTAACCATGGTTGAAAAATTGTCAAAAAAATTCTAAGGTTTCTCTGAGTCACGATATTTTATCTTTAATGCTATGGTCGAAAATAGTTATACGTATTTTATCTTTAACACCATGGTTGATTTTTTTTGGAATTTTAAGGATTTTCAGAGATGTGACATTTTATCTTTAATGTCAGACTTGAAAATTGTTGGAATTTTAGGCTTTTCCGGAGTCAAGATATTTTATCTTTAATTCCATTTCTAAAACATGTTGAAAATTTACCCTGGAAAAAAGAAAGACATTGTTTCACCATCAACACTTTTGATTTTCAGGGTGTTTTTTCCATGGAAAATTTTAGGGGCTAATATTTGCAAGTGGGCTAATTTTCCATGATTTCCCCCCAAAAACGATTCACCATTTTTCATTTTCTATAAAAATATTAGCCCAAATTTTACAACATAAATTTATTTTACCTTCAAATATATATATATATATATATATATATATATATATATATATATATATATATAGACCATATATAAAGTATTTATAAATTTGAATATTTTTACAAAGATGTCAACAAACATTTTATAGCTTGCATATTAAGGACTAGTGATATTCTCTAATGTTTCTAAACTTTGAGATAAATTTCCATTCTTAAAATTTTCCTTGGTTTTTTCATGTTTAAAAATTGGTTTTTGTTGTCATTTGTACAAAATGTTGAAAATTTGCCCTGAAAAAATGAGTCATTTTTGTATACACTTTTCTTTTTTCGGGTTTCTTTTTCATTTTTTTGGGGTTTTTTGGCTAGAGTTCTTGTTTTGAGGTTACAGTTCTCATTTGATAGGTTACTTTGTTTGGTTAGTTAAGGAGTATGGAATAAGTGATTTAGAATATTACATGCTAGTAAATTTCACAATAAATTTTTCTATTCCTATGTATTTTTACACGAGGCTTGTCGGGGGATATTACAAAGAAGAGACTCTTTATTATACAAAATGGGAGAACATAAAGGGACACAACATTAAATATGCCGATATGTCCACATTGAAAAAAATGCCTTGTTTTTAAAAAAAAAACACCTCAAAATATACAAATTGTAGCATATAGTTATAATGCTTCTCATTCATCACTCGAAGTGCTATCATTGCTTAAGTTAGTTGGATGACGAATTTTTGTATCACATTTATGGGATATTGTACTCAGGTTATTCATAATTTTTTTGTTTATTGACTTCAATTTGACATTACACTTTCTCATATTCCATGTATAAACATAAAATATTAAAGAATTACGAGTATATCTACATTTATTGTGCCGAGAGGTGCATTCTATAGCCTAGTATGACCCCAATATGTAAGTATGTCGCAAGTCAAAAAAAATCTAAAGAAAAAAAATAAAAAATAAAATCTAAACAATGTCGGCTTAAACAATAACTTACATAAACATATAAATGAACAATTAAAAATTCATTAAAAATAAATTTAAACGATATAAAATTAAAGTATGAAGAGGTTTACTGACACTTAGAAAAGAGATATGGTAAATATATAAAAATAGGTAGGGTAGATAAATAAAACAACTTTTTATATTACTCACGAGGTATGGTAAATAAATAAAAATATAAATAAACTAGAGGTATGGTAAATAAATAAAACCACTTTTTATATTTACTCAATAAACCACTTTATATTTAGAAAAGCTCAAAAAGAGGTTTTATTTAGGTGAAGCCTATGGGACAAATTATTATTAATACTATGGGCCAAATACCATGGGACAAATTATTAATAATACCATGGGACAAATATCATGGGCCAAATAAAATATTTATAAAAGAGGTATGGTAAATAAATAAATATAAAAGAGGTATAAAGAGGTAAGGTAAATAAATAAAAATATATCAAATACGATTAGAAATCAACATCTAACTATATATGAAGTATATGAGCCAAATACCATGGACCAAATTATTATTAATACCATGCCAAAAAAAACATTATTAACCCTAACATTAATATTGAAATATTAATTAAATTTAATAAATTTAGATTAATACAATATTAATTTTGTTATATTATAATATATATTAATGTATTAATATATCATGATATATGATAGAGGTGGAGAAATAGGGGGATTGACAAGGGAGAGATGGGGATAAATTTAAGGAGAGGGGAGAAGAGGAATGAAGAGAGAGAGAGGGAGAAGAGTGAGAGAGTTAGATAAGGGTAAGAGAGGGAGAGGGAGACATAAATATGGAGGTGGGAGAGAGATAAGGAGAGAGGGAGGGAGAAGGAGAGAGGATTGGAGGGTAGAGAGAGAGAGAGAGAGAGAGAGAGAGAGAAGGGGAAAGTGAGATGGAGGTAGGAGAGAAAGGGAGAGAGAGGAAGGATGAGAGGAGGAGGAGAGAAGGAGGGACAGAGAGATGGAGTTGGAGGCGGAGAGAGGAAAGGATGAAGAAATACATAGAGAGGGAGTGACAAGGGAGAGATGGAGATAGAGTGTGTATTATTAGGGGTGAGATAAAGATACATAGAAGGAATGACGGAGACAAGGGGGGAGAGAAGGAGAAAGGGAGGGAAATAGTAACATAGTTGGAGAGTGAGATAGAGTGATGGGGGAAGAGAGATGATTGGAGGGCAGAGAGAGAGAGAGAGAAAGAGAGAGAGCAGGGGGGGAATAGAAGGAGGCGAGCGAGAAAGGGAGAAAGAAGAATGATGAGAGAGAGGAAGAGAGTGATGGGGGGAGAGAGAGGATTGTAGGAGAGAGAGAGAGAGAGAGAGAGAGAGAGAGAGAGAGAGAGAGAGATGGGGGAAGAGAAAGGGAGTTAGGAGAGAAAGGGTGAGAGAGGAAGGAAAATAAAGGGGACTTGAAAGAGAGGAGGAGAGAGGGAGGGATAGAAATATTGATTTGGAAGGGGAGAGAGGGAGGGAAGGGGAAAAGGGAGAGAGAGAGAGAGAGAGAGAGAGAGAGAGAGAGGAGGCAGTGATATATAGATAGATTGGAGAAAGAGAGTTTATGTTTTGGGGTTGCTATAGAGAGATAGAGGGAGATAGAGATATATGTAAGGTGAAGAGAAAAAGAAATAGATGGAGAAAAGGATGGAGAGACAAATAAATTGATAGATATGGAGTGAGAGAGAGTGTGTTCTTGGTGGGGTGAGATAAAGAGACAAAGAAGGAGAGATGGAGGGATATACAGATATAGATGGGGGGAGAGAGGGAGGAATATTTCTTGCAGTAGATGCATTGATTTCAGTGTAGATGGTGATTTCTAATCCTATTTGATTGCTTGCACTAGATGCATTGATTTTGGTGTAGATATTGATTTCTAATTATATTTGATTACTTTCACTAGATAGATTGATTTCAATGTAAATGATTTGTAATCCTATTTGATTACCTGCACTAAATGCATTGATTTCAGTGTAGATGGTGATTTATAATCCTATTTGATTTCTTTCACTAGATGCATTAATTTGAATGTAGATGTTGATTTCTGATTATATTTGATTTCTTGCACTAGATAAATTGATTTCAATGTAGATGATTTTTAATCCTATTTGATTGCTTGCACTGAATGCATTGATTTCAGTGTAGATGGTGATTTCTAATCCTATTTGATTTCTTTCACTAAATGCATTGATTTCAATGTACATGGTGATTTCTAATCTTATTTGATTGCTTGCACTAGATGCATTAATTTCAATGTAGATGTTGATTTCTAATTATATTTGATTGCTTACACTAAATTAATTGATTTAAAAGTAGACAATTTATAATCCTATTTGATTGCTTGCACTAGCATTGATTTCAGTGTAGATGTTGGTTTTTAATCCTATTTTCCTATTTGCACTAGACACATTTATTTGAGTGTAGATGTTGATTTCTAATCATATTTGATTACTTGCATTAGGTGCATTGATTTCAGTGTAGATGTTGTTTTCTATTATTATTTTATTTCTTGCATTAGATGCATTGATTTCAGTGTATATGCTGATTTCTAATTTGATGTAATTGGATGTATGATGGTACATTAATTTTAAATAATAGTGTACAATGATTTCAGTGTAAGCATAAAAAATTGTTGACATTGTACATTGATTTTTGTGTTATAGTAATTAAACCTATTAATATTGGAGAGAAAGAGAGACAAGGTATAATGTTTACTACAACAACTCGAGCTAAATATTTAAATGGTTTACGATTCCAACTGTCCTTTTCAAATAATCAATATGAAAAGATGACAAAACTAACAAGGGTGAAAATAAGAATAATATAAGAAAATAGTTTGAAATCGATCACAATGAAGAAAATAATTTGAAATCGATCACAATGAAGACTATTAGTAATTGACTACATTCTAATTATTCAATCACAATGAATACTATTCATAATTGACTACATTCTTACTATTCACAATTTCTATCATCCAATATTATTACATTGTCACTTTGCATTCAAAATTTTTATTTCATCATTAAATTTATTTTACAATATTTATCATCTCAACAAACTGAGGTAATAAAATTTAAAATTAAATGACTCAATAAATCTTAGAAATATTTAACATATTTAAAATGGTTATATTAATATTATATGTATTTACATATTATTAATAAAATTAAGCATATGTTCCTCATATTATCGATAGATTTTCCTTGGTCGCACACTACTGAAACCAACCTAGATCCATCTTAACTCTGGATCTATCAAACGCTGAGAGGGATCAAATCTCTCAAGCTGGAAACCTTTCTTCAAGTTTTGCACTCAAAAAAGAGGTTTTCACCTCGAGAGATTTGATCCCTCTCGGCGCTTGATAGATCTGGAGTTAAGATGGATCTTAGTGTAATATACACGATTCTATAAATTGAAAGACATGTCATAGGTGCTAATGCTTAAAAAAATACACATTCTTTTGAAACATGGTTCATGATATATCCCAAGATATATTTCTATCAGGTCCAATATATAATTTTTTTGTAATGAGTTTTATATGAAATGAAAAAGCATATATATAACTAAATGTTTCTTCTTTTTCTTTTTGCTAGAGGAAAAAGTAAATCAACTATGCCCACACTCAAATGACATATGGTCAATTATTACTTCTACTAATACATGTCATAGGTGAACCAAACCACTCCCCAACATATGGCCATGGTTAAAAACCAAGGATTTAAACATGGGACCTGGTACTCCCATTTACTATACATATTCAAAGGCTTGCCAAGTGAGATCCCCAAGGGGGCTAGGATTAATGTTTTTTTGTTGCTTCATTAACTATAAAATAAGGGAATTAAAAAAACCTAGATACTTACATATTATTAAAGTTTTTGAGGGAGGGTTGGTAAAATTACTATTCTATCGACATAAATTTAGATTGTTACATAAAGAGGACAAGCAAGATATTCTACTCTACCCATGGGTGTCAATATGAGCTTTGTTAATATGCTTATCTTGAATAGAGAGATGATTAAAAATAAAAAATAAAAATACTAAATGAAGTTTTAGAAGCCCACCCATAGGGAAACCTGTTTGGAAAATTTTCTTGAAAGAGATTGACTAACTTATACATACCATTTTTAAGGATAAATTTCCCATAATGGAAACCAAAGTTGCTTGAAAATAAATATTATCAGAACCATATAATTTGATAAAAAAAAACATTGTGAAACACACACATAAACCTGATATTACATCTCTAAAGGAATTGATCTTCAAGGCATATCCACAATACTATTGATGGGGTGTTATTTGGTACCAATTTCTTATTTTGAAGAAAAGTTGTCACCATGCTTCTTAGCCATCCATTTGTAAAAGGTAAGGATATGTTGTCCCTATTTTTCTTAACCTGTATAGGTGAAAAAAAAGTTCCTAGCATTCTAACTCTAGACATGTAAATTCATGCGCTAGTGGAATCTTGGTATGTTAATACAATTCTTAGGCATTTAAATTTTTGGTGTTGCAGTTACATGTCAAACCCATGTTTGGAATGAAACATTCAATTTCAACATGTAGAGTCTCATTGGGGATGGAGATGAGACTCATTCTATATTGACTTCTTCATCCAAATTTTCAATTTCTTGTGAGTTGCGGGAGAGACAACATGGTGAAGGGAATAAGAAATGTCCTTCATAGCAAGCTTATCCTTCATGTAAGGAATGGGAGGCCATAGTCAATCAAATGGATTGGGAGTTATAAGGGTGAGTAGAGACCAATGATGATAAACCATAGTGTGGGGAAAATCAAGAATGTCAAAGTGGGAGAAATCAAAGTGACGTGGAAGAATATACTAGAAAGTCAAGAGTAAATCCATCGTCATATCACAAAAACTAGAATGGCTAGAAAAATAACATGCCATGTAGGGTAATATTACGTTTTATTATCATTATTGTTAGAGGTACATATATGATCATTGGGTGAACTAGACATTAGCATAGTGGAGGAACACTCAAGAGATCAAGAGTTGCATTATTATCATCCAAGTTGACTACATGCACTAGAGTGGGATGGGAGAAACACATGTCTCGACCATGATCATCTCCCAATCCACTGCTATCCTATACGATTGTAAAAACAACCACTTGATACAAGGATTACATATTTTTCAATTAAACCTTGATATATTACAATTTTACAAGGTTTCATTTTACAATTTGAGCTACACCATCAATTTATAATGGTGAAAAATGTTGATTAACATGCATCATTTAATAATTCTCTTTAATGTAATTGTACTAATATCAATACCAATAATTATTTTTTTGAAAGTGCTAAAATTTACAGCAAAAATAAAAATCAAATTTAAACATATTATGTTATATAAAAATACCATTCCATTTCGTTAAAAATTATATGTAAATATATGATACTTTTATTCACGTAAGCATTATAAGAAAATATTTAGGTTTAGTGAATGAGAAGAACATTTATGTACTCAGGAGTCTATATTTCTTTGTGATTCAATCAGTCAATGCAACACAATTCTCTTGAGGATGATTGTTTCGATGGTGAAGCCTTGCCTGAATCTAAAAATAACTCCCACATCTAAACCTTCTCCAGTTCTCGAACACCCTTTCTACAAAGAGGACTTTCTTATCTCATCCAGCATGAAGTGCACACACACGCTCAAAAATTTTCACTAAACTTCAGGCTAGTTGTGAGATATCCTCCCCTGCATCCGGAATTATGGTATACATGTTAAGTCCTAGGTCCTCACAGTCTATCCTTCCATATTTCATTCAATATAGTTGGTTAGATACTTGAAAAGTTCAAGCATCCACATGGGTGCATGTTATTGATATGAGCATTAGCTGGTAGGAGGGCCAATAGTTGGAATCCATTGAGGTCTTCTAGAATACGTCTACACTAGGATTGATGGTTTAATGATGGACTTATAATTCTCTTATTGGCATTGAAATTATAGAGTTATGGATTTGGTTTTTTAGCCTAAGAAATTGGTCTTGTATGCATGGAAAGAGGCATAAAACTATTATTTATTCTATGGAGATTACTTGGCTCTTCTCCAGTGCAAAAAAGATCCTCTGATTCCTAATTTGGTTCCATACACATCCGTGCAATCTCCCTAAATCTGACCGCACTTGACTTCCCTACCCTTAAATATTTTCTTTTTACATGCTTTGTGTATGCCCCCTCTAATCTTCATTCCCCTACTTTTCTCTTATCTCCTATGTCACCTCTAGTTGGGAACTAGCATTTCCTTAGTTCCATTCCATGAAAATGAAATAAAGTTAGACACGACTATGGTTGTCATTGTCATACGGGTAGTTAGGCCCAATTTACAACTGAAATTCATCATTCAACCACCCCACTAAAACTTCAGGATGAAATTTGTTTACAAAAAATTTGGGTTGTTCGTGACTAGAATGCCCATTCCATCTTATAAGTTCAGGCTGAAATTTATAATTGGATCTCGGATCTCGGCCATACTAGGGGTTGTAGGAACCAATACTTCCGGTCGATCACTTAATATTGGCATATGAAAAGAATGTTGGGTCATGTCATAAAGAAATAATAGAAGGACCATAGTGAAATTGCTATTCATCTCAACGATATAAAGTGGGTCCAAAAGCATTTGTGCTCTTGTAGCATCAGCTAATATGCTTAGTTGGCATATACTAAGATGCATCCTCGATGTGGGAGACAATCTCCACCTTGGCCAGACACACAAGATCCCACCCCTGCTATTTTTTTTAAGAATAATAAATTATTAGGTTTATTTTAATTTTATACTTATAGCTTATGAAATTCATTTTAATATTTTTTGAACTTTATAATTTTGGTCTGTCTCATAGACCTAGTTGATATCCTCCATGAGAACCTTACCTACGATGGCCCAGTGATAACCATTTTGTTGTTATGACTTCGTTTATTTGGGTAGACATAAGAACTTTCAATATCTTCATTGTCATTGCTCTGATTTACCTTGTGGTAGGTGCTATTTTTTATAATAAAATTACGATTTAATAAAAACCAACAAATTAACTAATAATTATAATAATAATAATAAATAAAAAATGTAAAAGTAGTAAATCTTAAATATATAAATGATGAAATTATAATTCAATTATATTTTAATTATTTTTATATTATAAAATTATAAAAAATAATATGTTAATAGTCATTTATAAGATTATCATAGCTTAGATTTAATTGGTAAACACTTTTAGCTTAATTATTTAATTACTAGTGAAAATGTGAAATTGGGAAACACTTTTAGCTTGTTTTTGACATAGAAAAATGTGATTTTTTATGTTTTTTCAACTTCTGCAGCTAGAAACTCATAATTTCTTTGACATTTTTTCTTTACAGTAAAAACAAGTTTTGTAGAGAATTGTCTTGCCTTCATACTCATACTTTTTTTTTATTTTTTATGGACATATAAATGGAGAAATTTGGTGGATACTTTGATGCATATACTTGAAAATTTCAAGCAAGTATAATGAGTGACTTAAGTATCCACCATGCTTTGTAGAGATGATAATTCATTTTGAGAAAAAAAATATATCATCATAATCTACACAAATTGCACTCGACCATGAAATATTTTTAGGGAATTTTCAGATTAAATCATTATGTTTAATCATTTAATGAAATAGGGTAAAGACGAAAAAATGATGAGTTTTTAACACTTTCGTGATCTATCAATTTTCATTTTAATGTGATCATCTGAAAATGTTTTTTTGAAAAAAACACATAGAAGAAGTGTCCAGTAATTTTTCAATTGATTTAGTGTTTCAATTTTTAAATTATTGATTTTTCATTTAAAGTAATTTTGAAAAGTCTCAAAATATATAATGAGGTGTAAAATTAGTAATAAATATCATTTCTTCATCAAAATGAATAAGAATTATACCATTTGAACTGGATTCCAAGATAAATCCAACTGTACCAAAGGCGTCAAATAACTCTTAAATTGGGCAGGGATTTGACTCCTATGTAGCTGTTTCCTGAAAAATTGACGAATTTGTCCTAATTTTTGTTGATTGAAAAATTTTAGCTGAAAAAAGCGGAGTCGCAAAAAATCTCAGTTGAGAATCATAAAAATATCGACCAAGATTTCTTTGTAACTCTGGTTTGCGCTAACGACACTGGGGTATCACTGCAAAGTCTTGCGTCCGAGAAAATTTTGAACTCTTCAAATTTAAAATCGCAGAGAATCTTTTTGTACCCATACTCTTGGCCGAGAGTTTGCACATGGAATCTTCCCCTGTCAAAACTCTTGGTTAAGAGTTTTATATACTTTCGTCTGAGAGTTAAACCCCGACAAAAATGTTAACCGTGAGTTTGGGAAGAGAATATCTCCTCCTTCCGACACCATTATTTTATCAATCGAAGCCCATTTCGATGTACAATTTTAGCCAAAATTTTCCATTGAAGAAAAAAATGTCTTAGTGCGAAGTGAAAAACATGGATTTCATCTTTGGATAAAATTTCTGTTCAAGGAACTATAAACATTGTTTTTCTGATATGGGAAAGAAGAAATGATTTATTTATTTATTGAAAGAGATCTTATTTTATCGTTTTTCTATGAAAAACGAATATCGTTATGTTTTTTTTTTTTTAATAGAAAACTAATGTAATATTTTTTCCTCGTAGAAATCAATCATTATTTTGAATGTTTATTTATTTATTTTATATATTTAATGATAAAAATAATGGTTTTTTTTTTTTTTATAAATGGAAAAAAGAGATTCAATATAAATGTAAGGGAGAAAAGAGATTATGTGTGTTCTATGGGAAAATGTTTTTTTTAGGGGTGATAAGGATCCTTATTTTATTGTTTTTCTATGAAAATTAAATATTCTTATTCTTTGCTATGGAAATTAAATATTAATTCTTTTTTGTGGAAAAAGATATTTTAATGTTTTTTTTTTTTTTTTTTCTAAAGAAGAAGATATCTCGAAATTTATATTTTAGATTATATTATGAATCACTATAAAAAAAAATTCTTTGAGATATTTCAATTTGTCTTGAATCATTTGTAATATTAAAAGCTTGAACTCATTTGCTTTGTTTTAGAATTAGATTTTAGATTTCTAAATTTTTTAATATGGGAAACCAAAGTAATTGTAAATGAAAGCATAATCACATTAGAACCGATTTAAAGGAAAAAATGAGAAACTAAAAGCAACGAGGAGAGTGCTAAGGGAAAATAGAGAGACTGAAATAAATGTGGAGATTTCAAATAGAGAGCTTGAAGGAGATGTGGAGGTACCAAATATAGCACTTGAAGAAGATGCGGGGGTACAGAATAGAGATCCTGAAGGACATGTGTGGAGGTACAAAATAGAGAGTTTGAAAGAGATGCTTATTTACATGGACATGATGAGGAAATGAGAGATGTTGAGGAACTTGTCAATGAGAATATCGATAGCACTCGTGAGTCATTTAATTATTAAATTTGGAATAAATTGTAATATTTTTATTAAATTATATTTCAAAGTCATCATTATAATCTATTTTAATAATTTTAAATGTACATATGTCAAGTACAAAATAAACATTTATATTTTTTATGCAGAGACAACATCCAACCCGAAAGAAGATTCTACCACATTTAGAAAAACACATAAATTAATTGGAAGATAGAAGAACATTGTCTTTGGTAGTAATTTTCTATAGAATATGGATCCAACTAAAATGGAAGAAATTGGGCTATTAATTCATAAATGGAAGGTTCGAAATAAATTAAATAAGGTGATCATTTTTTTTGAATGATCCAAGAGGATCTTGTTCAGTGCAGATTGGTAGAGAGGTCCAGTCAGCTCCAAAAGTCCGATGTCCGGTTGAGTCTTCATACTGTCAGTTTCACTAGTGAAGAAGTCCTCAAGATGTCATGTGGTTCGAATTTCGTAATGTGATGGTGTAATTTGGTCCTAGGTCCTCTATGGTGAAATACCTTACAAAATGTAAAAAGACCTAATAATAAACCTAAGGTCTAATCCTGGCATTATGTGAAAACCTAGCGCATGACCCATGGTGAAAAACCTTATAAAACATAAAGCTTAGTGTTAAAAACCTATGGTATAAACCATAAGGTTTCGGGTCAAACATTAATGGGTTCAAACTATATAATAAAAACCACATTCAGACTATGTAATAAAACAAATAAATCACAATACAGTCCTAAACCGTTGGATGTAACCACGTCGGAGCTCCTTAACGTGTGAATAGGCATAACAGTCACCGCAAGGAGTTGGAGTTTCTATTGTATCAGAATTGTCGGGAGATGTTAACTGTAATCATGTTAGCACATGTGAACATTGCAATGTTAAGTTTTATGCGAAGGTTAAGGGATAAGACACAACATTTCCTTCGGCGAAAGTTGTCACATGAGCATATATTGTAACAGTTAGCGCAACAGCCGGATCCAACCGCGAAGATAATCGTCTACAGTCAATTCCCGCCCGTTCACATGCCATCAGTTACTCATCCTCCACGCAGTTATGTTGACCTTCGGGTTCAAATTATTATTCAAATTATTATTTTGGATTTTAATTTAATTGTCGCTAAGGTTGTATTTATCACACCTTATCCTTTATCACTAGGTGTCATTACATGAGAAGACTGAGACCCCAATCAAATATTTTACTCAACCAAATGCCTGATTTGGCATAAAGGAGTTTGAGTTCAACTTTATAAAGCCATGACATTTTCTTCATGAAGGACATGAGAGTTTTGGGGTTGAGATTCAGAGGGATAAAGGATGTTTTTTTTTCAGCATTGCTCGACAGTCCGAAGGCGGAATTGAGTGCAGAGATAGGCATTGGAAAGGTGAGAGAGAGAGCTTCATGTTTTCAGTGACCAGAAGTGCCTGCAAGTACAATCAGTCTGGTGTTTTTTCTATGTAAAGAATTCATTGGATCAATCGTAAGAAAGCGGATGCCCATCTTGAAAGCAGACCTAGAGACGTAGTCCACCAGGGACGAACTCCATAATCAATGTTTTTTGTTTCTTCTCTCTATTATTTTTGTGTTTTCATTCTTGATTTTCTGCTGGTTTAAGTTGTAAATGATTTCCTTCATTCTTCCACATTAAAGCATTCATCAGTTAATGATCAATTCACTTAATGGAAACTAATCAAACTATCTCAACACCTAATCGATCACATTCAGATCATATATTTTGGTATCAGAGCAGGTTGTGCTTTGTAGTATTTTTGCCAGTGGATGTTAACTAGGTTGGGATTGCAGTGTGGAGAAGGAAAGCTTGAGGAGTTCGATCCAGAAATTGGAGAGCAGAAAGTCGTTCATCAATTGACGATGGAAAGGACTGAAAACATTAAAACCAGTGAAACTCCTGAAGTGAAGCACATGGATGAGAATCAAATTCAGAAAATGTTTTTGACCATGCAACAAATGTTGGGAGAACTCTACGAAGATAAGAAGGTGAGAGATGCAACTTCTTCATCGAAGGCATCAAAGAAGGACAAGGGTAAAGGAAAATAAGATAAACCTCCTTATCCTCCATCATCTCCATCATCATCATCATCTTCTTCTTCTAGTTCTAAATCTGAAAAAGAAAAGAAACCTCATAAATCTCTTTTAAAACTTGATGTAAAGTTTGAGGTACCTGTTTATGATGCAGAAGTGAACCCAGAGAAACTAGGTAATTGGATAAAACAATTGGAAGTGTATTTTCAGATTCAAAACATTTCTAATGATAAGACAAAGTTCTAGTTAGCTACTCTTAGAATGGGGGGAACTGCTTTAATCTAGTGGTAGAGTAAAACATAGATAGATTTAAAGCATAAAGGTAAAGTCATATCCTCATGGTATAAGTTTTTGAAAGCTCTAAAGAAACAATTATATCCATTGGGTTACACACAACAAGCTGTTATTGATTGGTAGTGTTTGCGACAAGGTAAGGGATAGAATGTTCAAGAGTTCACTCTGGAGTTCAGGAAGAAAGCGTTGGCGCTTGGTAATCCTTTGGATACATGAGAAACTTTGCTAAAGTACATTGGTAGTTTACATTCATATTTATAGCATACACTATTGATGTTCAATCTTAATGAATTTGATGAAGTATGTGTTCAAGCCATACATTTCGAATCAGGTGGCAGGCCATTCAAGTTTACACCAAAGACATCCAAACAGTTGGAGTCCAAAGACAGCAAGAATAAGGATAGTTCAAAAGGAAAGAAGACAACTACAGCTCAAAAGGAAGATGAAAGACCTACCTGTACTCATTGCAAGAGGATCGGGCATGATGAAGCTAGATGTTGGAAACTTCATCGAGAAATCAAGCCAAATAAGTTCCAAAAGAAGAAAGGTGAAAAGAAGGATGATACAACAATCCAACAAGACTTGGACTCTGATTCAGGTGATGAAGGGAAAATCACCGCAATGGTTATGACAGGTAAAAATTCTGATGCTAGTTCAAGTTCAAGTATTTCTTCTTCTTCAAACATTAATCACCTGGATGAATATAAAATAATTGAGTTATTTCATATAAGGGTAGCTTCTAAGCACACGAAAATAGATACATTGTTTGACATAGGGTCACATGAAATTTTTAAATCTAAATAATTGGTTAAGAAATTGGGTTTAAAAACACATAATCATCCAAAACCATATCCATTAGGTTCGTTAAGGAACAAACTCAGATTCATGTTACCAAGCAGTGTCGTTTAAAATTTTCCATCGCTGCTAGTTACATTGATGAAGTGGATTTATATGTGATACCGTTAGACATATGCGGAATAGTTCTAGGGAGTCCTCATCTCTATGATCGTGATGCAGTATTTCATAGGAAAGAGCATAAGTATCATCTTAAGAAATATGGAATTGAATACATCATACGGGCACATAAAATCAAAACTCACTTGGATTTAGTTAATGATAATCAGATGAAGCGCTTAATAAGTTCAAGTAAGAGTTATATAATCATGTTTTTAAAAGAACAAAATAAGGATCTTAATGATGCTTGTTCAGGTTGTGAAACTAATTTTAAAGATAGTTTGGTTAAAGTGGTAGATTCATTTCAAAGTCTATCTAAAGAACCAAAACATCTACTTCATAAACGAGAAATACAACATGAGAAACAGTTGATGTCTATTGCCCCTCTTCCTAATATTGGAATATATCACAAGTCAGTTATAGAGCATGAAGAAATAAAGCAGAAAATTCCAGGGATGGTTGGAAAAGACTCCATGCAACCCAGTTCATCTCCATGTGGTTCACCCATAATTTTGGTTCCTAAGAAAAAAGGGACATGGGGAATGCGTGTCAATTTTAAAGTTTTTGATTCATTTAGGCAGAAAAATTTCACAACACCAATATTATCTTTATTAGATCATCAAAAACCATTTGAAGTTAGAATAGATGCTAGTGGTTATGCAATGGTTAAGGAAACAATGATTCACATAGATCATCAGTCGCTTCAGTACCTTCAGTCACAGAACAAGTTGCAACAATCTCGCCACTACATATGGATGGGATTTCTTCAAAAAATTCACTTAGTAATTAAGGACAAGAAAGGTGTAACAAATAAATTAGTTGATGTGCTACCTAGATCATCTTTGAATGCTTCAATAGTACTACAAAGTAGTTCATTGAAACACAAAAGTTATGTAGAATAGTATAGTATTGATGATGATTTCGAAGATATTTATGAATCACTAACTCATGATACTCAGATAGAGGAAGTCAATTTTCATATTCATTACAGGTTCTTATATCATCTGGGTAAGTTGTGAATACCGCAGACAAAAAGGGCGCAGGTTATTCAGGAAGCTCATCCTTCTCGGATTGCAGGACATTTTGGCATAAGAAAGACTATGGCACAAATTCAAAGGTATTGTTACTGGCCTCATATGTATGAAACAATTACAAAGTACATTAAGGGATGTTTGATGTGTTTAACAAGCAAGACAAGAAATCAAAAGATCGGTTTGCCCGTGCCACTTCCAGTTCCTTTGCGACCATGGGATAGAATTTCCATGGATTTTGTTGAAGGAAAAACAAAAATGGTGAACAAGATGATTATACATATTCTTCGAGGATACTACAGTAAACATCCTAAGTTGTGGGATGAATCTTTACATTATGTGCATCATGCTTACAATCAAGCCTTACAGTCTTCTCTAATTGTGCCATGACAAGCATCGAGTCAGGCCAAGTACAAATTGTGCCATGACAAGCTTCGAGTCAATCATCATTTTCATGTCGGCGATTAGGTATATTGTATATCAAAAAATACATGTTGAAAGGAGAAGGTAGGAAACTGAAATCTATCGGGTATGTTCCTTTCAATATTGTTGAAAAGGTTGGAAACAATGCATTCTGATTAGATTTACCACCTTACATGTGTATTTATTCAGTTGTGAATATAGAAAATCTGAAGTTGTATGAACCTCTAATGATCATTGATCCTGAGGAAGATACACAGGTTCCTACTATTGATGATTAGGCACCTGAATATATGAATGAGTTGCAGGAAGATACCATCTTGGACATGCGAGTTTGTACTTTCATATGAGGAGATGTGGAATATCTTTGAGTGGGACTCAAGGGCATGAATCTGAGCAAGGAAAGATGGATATAGATCAGAAAAGTGAGGGAGTTGTACCCTCACTTGATATCTGTTTAAAATCAAACATTTGTGGTCCAAAAGATTTCAAGTGGAGAGGATTGATCCAGGAGGATCTTGTTCAGTGCATATCAACAGAGAGGTCCAGTAAGCTCCAGAAGTCCGATGTCTAGTTCAGTCTTCATACCATCAGTTTTTCCAGTGAAGAAGTCCTCAAGATGTCATGTGGTTCGAATTTTGTAATGTGATGGTGTAATTTGGTCCTAGGTACTCTATGGTGAAATACCTTACAAAATGAAATATCTAATCATAAACCTAAGGTCTAATCCTAGCATTATGTGAAAACCTAGCGCAAAACCCATGGTGCAAAACCTTATAAAACATAAAACTTAGTGTTAAAAACCTATGGTATAAACCATAAGGTTTCAGGTAAAACATTAATGGGTTCAAACTATATAATAAAACCCACATTCAGACTGTGTAATAAAAAAAATAAATCACAATATAGTCCTAAACCGTTGGATGTAACCGTGTCGGAGCTCCTTAACATGTGAACAGGTGTAACAGTCACCGTAAGCAGTTAGAGTTTCAACTGTATCGGAACCGTCGAGAGATGTTAACTATAACTGCGTCAGCACATGTGAACATCACAATGTTAAGTTTTATGTGGAGGTTAAGGGATAAGCCGCAACATTTCCATTGGCGAAATTTGTCACATGAGGATATATTGTAATAGTTAGTGCAATCGCCAGATCCAACCGCAGAGATAGCCGCCTGTAGTCAATTCTCGCCTATTCACATGCCATCAGTTACTCATCCTCTGCGTGGTTATGCTGACCATCGGGGTCAAATTATTATTGAAAGTTTATTTTGGGTTTTAATTCAATTGGCACTAAGGTTGTATTTATCACACCTTATCCTTTATCACTAGGTGTCATTACATGAGAAGACCGAGACCCCAATCACAGATTTTACTCAACCAAATTCCTGATTTGGTATAACGGAGTTCGAGTTAAACTTTATAAAGCCATGAAATTATCTTCATGAAGGACATGAGATTTTTTGAGTTCATATTTAGAGGGATAGAGGCAGTTTTTTTTTTAACATTTCTCGACCGTCCGAAGGTGGAATTGAGCGCAGAGATAGGCATTGGAAAGATAAGAGAGAGAGAGATTCGTATTTTCAGTGACCAGAAGTGCCTGCGAGCATGATCAGTGTGGTGTTTGTTCTATGTAAATACTTCCTCAGATCAATCCTAATAAAGTGGATGCCTATCTTGAAAGTAGACCCAGAGACGTAGTCCACCATGGACGAACTCCGTAATCAATGTTTTTTGTTTCTTCTCTCTATTATTTGTTGTTTTTTCATTCTTAATTTTCTGATGGTTTAAGTCGTAAATTATTTCCTTTAGTTCCACATGAAAAAATTCATCAGTTAATGATCAATTCACTTAATGGCAAACTGATCAAACTATCTTAGCACATAATCGATCACATTCAGATCATTGAAGGTAAATATATCATAGCACAAGCTCAAATGTTACATAAAATTTTCAAACACAAATATCTTAGAGATGCAATTCAATTACCGAGCATTAGATATTCCAAAGAGGTGTGGGTAAATTAGTTGGTATAAAAAAATTATGGCATTGGCCCTTGGAACACTTGCAAAAAATCGATCTCGAGATGGAAAAAATTCACATAGAGCATTGTTAACAATTATTATCGGAAAAGGAACTGCATCACATCGGTTGATGTTTGTGGTATAAATAATATACAAAACATAAAGTAAAATTCTATGGAGGCATAAAAAGTTTAGTATTGTAGTAGAGGAGAATGATGATTTTTCATGTTAGGCTAATATTTGTAGGAAATCCTGTCAAGATATACTTCTCGATAATGTGAGAGACATTGTGAAAGTGTTTTTGAATTTGAATTCTTGCGTGTTTCCAAATGAAAAGGACGCTTTGAGACATTTTATATCTAGAAGAATTATGAAAATCATGCCAAAAAAATAGTGGAGGTCAGTCAAGTTGAGTTATTTCAGAAATCTATGGAGAGTATACGTAATGTTGATGTGAAGATTTTCCTTATCACATTTGTGAAGGTTAAACAATGATATATCAGGCATGTGACTGTTATTGACACATGTTCTTGTCGATGCCATGTAGAATTACAATTATATTATGAGGCATTTCTAAAAATTGGCATAAAATATTGGTCTAAATATCCCCTCCTTCAAGTGTTCATATATTTAATCAAAGATATTATGTGGTCGAGAAAATGACCAATTATTGTATAAGAAATAATATGTTGGGGGGAAGAAAATACACAAAATGTTCTCATTTTTCACTCTTTGATGCTAAGTATCCCATTAATATGAATGATTCACAATTGTAAAATGTCATTCTGAAGGGGAGAATATATGAATATGTTATGTACACTTCCATTGTTGATTTGAAGTTAACATCAAGAAAGATTAATTTAATTGAATATGGCATTTCTCTAACATCTTTTATGGAAATTTTTAGGGAGAATATATATAAATATATTAAGCACTCTCATATAGAAAAATGGAAAGACTTACAATTCAAATAATCACCTTATGTTTTCCCAAAGGGAAGAATATTATTGGTTGTTGATTTTGCTAATAATTACACATTCACTCCACACAAAGAAATACAAAGTGAATATTATCATTCCAACTAGGTCTTTATACTTGTGCAAATTATGTATAGGCATGCAGAGCTTAGTACCAATGGTTTCGATATTAATGAATATAATCGTGAAGTGACTAAAGATTACCATTTCTACATTAGTGATGATCATACATATGATACATGTTTTTCTCAAAATTTTTGTAATATTATTTATAAGGATTTATCATAATGAAAAATCACTTTTAAATAACATTGGGTATGGTTGGATGGTTGCGTTGGTCAATTTAAATCATCATGATCATTCATTTGGTTGTCTCACCTTCATAAAAAAATGGCATTCATCATACATGGAATTTATTTGAGACGGGGCATAAAAAAGGAGAGCATGATGGTGATATGTCATGCGTAAAATGTGCACTTAGGAGGCATCAATTGAATCGAGAGACCAAACCAAATTGAAACTCAAATTTTTACAAATTATAAAATTTTAGTGCATCAAGTTTTCTATAAGTTCCATATACTTGGAGAACATATTTAAGGTATTTTAGATTCATAAAAATTGTTTCAAAAATCTTAGTTCTTTAATAAAACATTTTGGCGAATCCTCTAAAATATGATGAAATAACAAGATTGTGGACTATTTTAAGTGCAATGTAATATGTGAAAGAAATTTTTTTAGAATATTTTAAATTATTAGATTTATATCAAACCTTGATTATAGATGATTGGAGGATGAGATGATGTATAGTGCACTATAATTGTCTAAATGAAAGCTGATGAATATGATGGATAAACATATGGATACAGGTTTCAGATTATATGTAATAAAATATAATATTAATAATTAACCATTTCAAAAAGAACTACATATTTATCAATTAGATTGTGATATAAGTGAAGAAATAAATGCAACACATTTCTCTATTGAACTTGATGTAGAGCATAATTTTTTGGATGATCAAAATGACAATGTATTGGAGAAAATCATGCTAAGAATACATAAAATGAGGACCAAAATGAGAATTTAAAGCATTATATACCCAAATATTCTTTCCACCTATTATGCATGAGGGGGACTCTTATTTTGGCATAGGTGTTTCATCAGTGGTTCACAACATAGTGAGGATGATCCATAAAATATCGTGGATATTCCACTAGACAACTCATCACAACAAATCTGATAATATTGTATTAACAATATGAGATTATACACTATTACAATGTTATTAAACTTTAAGATATGTAGATTTAATTGTAATTAGTGCATGCATGTGAATGGAAATTATGAAGAAAAATATAGAACGATAAATAATCTCATACACACACATAAGACACAAAATATGATCTGGGAAACCATTTCGGGAGAAAACCAAACTGGAAGGTTAGGCTACTTCACTCTTTTTCTCTGTTTGTAAATATGGTTGTAGGTACAAAGAAGTAAGGAATGTGGCCCGTGGGATGCTACAGTGCACAAATACTCCCTGTGTGCTCTACCTCCTAGCCCTCGTAGCTATATTTATTGAGTTATGGAATAAAATAGTCTCGAAATAATGGAATGCCTCTTCCTCATAGTGGCCCAGTTATAACACAACTCGATAGCCTGCTATTGGTTAATTTTGACTACATCAACTCTTAACTAAAGTTACAATATAAAATCAACTAGAGTATTTTACATTAAAAAAATGTGGTTGGCCCCTTTTTCATGAATACTGGGGGTTGACGTGACATCCTCCTGAATTATAGGTGTAAACACAAGAATGTCAACTTCTGAGTGGCATATCTTTTGCATACAAAATCTCATTGACACGCTTCTTGCACCGATGGAAAGATGTGTCTAGAATAACATGAATTGGTGCATGATCAATTGGCAAAGTTTTACCCTCCAAAAATGTCGTTTGATGCCTAAAAATGCTCCTAGAAAATTTGAGATCACGTTTTTCCAAACCGTGTCCTACTGGTAAAAACATCCCTGTGAGATGATTCCTCTAATTTTTCCACTCCAAATGCATAGATATGGATGAGAAAAATATAATGATCTAATATGTATCACACCCCGCCATTTTGGGAGGATTTTGGTCCCCAAAAGCTTTTAATGAATGAGGTTAGGAAATTTTTCCTCCACCTTCTCTCTGGTGTACCATTTAGCTTTCCCTAGAAGTTTTCCCTTCAATCCAATCAACCAAAGGTCATGCTACGCCTGTCTCGTAGTTCTATACCTATTTTACAAAACCGTATCTTCCACCATCTCCTCCTGAGCATCTAGTGCCAAATCATCCACATAAGGTAGGACCTATTCCTCTTCCTGATCTAGCATGGAAGGTGCATAGAGTTTCAAATTCTCGACATTCCCAATTGAGTAAATGCGCACCTATGGTGGTAAATTGAGTCAATAGGAATTATAAAACACCCTTTCCAGTATCTCAAAGGGACAATATCACAGAGCCTTGATTTTCTTACCAGGCCCCTACATCCTCTCCTTGTTCAATTCTAACCATACTCTGTCTCTCACCTTGATTGATTTCTTTATTAGGTGTTGATCATGCCTGACCTTATACTTCTCCTACAACTTCTATAGTGTTTTGTGTACCTGTATATGGGTTTGTTTGATTTTTTCTATAAAATTTTCAGCTCTCAAAGCATATCTTCTAAGATATTCCCTTATTCCTCCTTGTTTCCCATATGCAATGTCTAATGGTGAAGCCAAAAAACATCCGAAACAAGTTTCAAATGGTGACTTTCTTATAGAAGTGTGGAAATCTCTGTTGCAAGAATGTTGTATATATACTATATTTTCATCCTAGGACTTCAGATGCTTCTGGTTATATCCCCTTAGAAGTCACACCAAAGTATTTTTGACTACTTCTGTCTTCCCATTTGTCTATGGATGGAATGTTGTAGATCTATTCAACTTCATTTCCATCTTCTCCCACAATATAGTCTAGAATGCAGTTATAAATCTTGTATCCCTATATGAAATGATGCTCCTTGGTATCCCAAAGTGCATCTAGAGCTATCCAATGAAAAATTTTACAGCTTCTTGCACGTTGATGCTATTTTTACATGGCATCAATACACACATCTTGTTGAACCCGCCAACTACCACGAATAGGTATTCATGTCCCTTGCTAGTTTTCAGTAACCCTCCCACAAAGTACATGGAAATTATTTCCAAGGATGAGTAGGTACAGGTAAAGGATGAGATAGAAACAATTTCCCGTTACTAGGCTTGTTGGTACAAAAAACCATGCATCCTCTTCTGAACCTAGCTACATGCCTCTACAAGTTATCCATGTTCTTCCCTACACCAAAGTGCCCTGCAACCTTGGAGGCGTGAGCCTCTCTGATTAGCTTCAATCACTCACCTTTATGAACACATAGCTTATCCAACATGTAGAGTAACCCATTTTGGAGATGGTAGTTAATGGTGATGTCAACATCTTGCACATGAATATGACTCTACAACTATTGATACACCTCCTTAAAGTCCTTGTCCTTTGAATATGCCTCTTTGTATGCATCATGGATGAATGGCTCCATGTGGATAAGAGTCATTAAATATGTAATATTTGATGTGGGTGGCCTTGAAAGCATGATGGCCAACTTTTTTGTGTGTCCCTTATTATATTTTATCACCAAATGAAACTATTGCTAAAACCCCATCCATTTGTAATTCCTGATATGATGTAGCTTAATCTAGTCCTGCAAGTACTATAATGACTGGTGATTTATGTGGATTATTGTCTCCTTTCATATTAGATGTTGCTTCCACTTCTTCACAACTTGCACCATGGCATAAAGCTCCTTGTCATATGTACGGTAGTTAAGAAATTGCACATGAAAAACTTAAGAATGGTAGAATACATGCTTTCCTCCTTCCATCAAGACAACTCCCATAGTGTACCCACTCGCTTCTGTCTCCACTTCAAAGGGTCACTTCAAGTTTGGTAATGTCAGAACTGGTGCTTGAATAATCTTCTTTTTTAGCTCCTTGAAAGCCCTATGCCGACCTTTTCCCCACTGGAAACCCTTTCAACTTGCTATTATGGCATGGAGTGGTGTTGCTACCATTGAAAATGAGGCTATGCATTTCTCAGGTAATATGTTTCCCCAATGAAAATCTTGACCTCAGAAAAATTAATAGGCACCCACCATTTCATGATGGCCTTCATCTTGGAAGGATATATCTTCAACTCACCTCCACCAATCACATACCCCATATACACTAACGATTGTTGCGTGAAATCTCACTTCTTGAGATTTTCTAGCAGCAAGTGTTTCTTCAATGTTTCTAGCACCTGCATCAAATGTGAAATATGCTCCTCCCAGGTGCACTACATACCAGTATATCATCCACATATACAATAACAAATGAATTTATAAAAGGGTGAAATATACCATTCATTAATCTCATAAATGTATATGGTGCATTACATAGGCCAAATGTCATGACTTACCACTGATACAAATATTGCATGGTTTTGAAGGTGGTATTCCAGGTATATTTTTATTTGACTCGAACCTCATGATATCCAAACTTCAAGTCCAGCTTGGTGAAGTATGTTTCTTGTTGCAACTGATCCAAAAATCCACCTATCCTTGGAAGGGGGTAGATATTCTTGAGCGTGATTTTTTTCAATGCCCTATAATCTATACACATCCTCCAACTCCCATCCTTCTTCAACACAATGATCATGGGTGACCCACATGATGATGTACTCAGTTGAATGCCACCCTGTTCTAGTAGTTGCTGCAACTGTTTCTTCACCTCACTTGCTTCTATAACAAACTGCTTGTACAACCAAATATTTGGAAATGGGGAGTCTGACAATAGTTGGATCTCATGTTCCACTTCCGTCTTAGGTGGTAGTCATTTAGGATCTCTGAACACATCATTGTATGTGTTGGCTCGAGGAGTCCTAACCCAGGTTAGGTGTGCAAGGTTTGCCAACAAACCCCTATACTATTGGCCCTTTCGGTAGTGACCTGCTTGCGCAGGTCAAAGTCTCACCCAAAGTAGTATGGGTGGGTGCTAGAACCAGGTTTTCGCACCTTGAGAAAGGATGGGTAAGGAAAGCAGAGTTGTGCTAGGTCTTGTAATTCCCAGATTACCTTGTTCTGCGCAGGGTTAATTAAGTCTCTGTTCGCATCCACGTGCACTATATCTATAATTATATGCTTTTATGACATTAACATAGCATTACATAAACATAACGGAATAGATCCAGATCCAGAAACACACTTACATAGATCTTCGCAGCTAAAGACAGAAAATGCACAATACAGCAATTATCAACAATTCGCAGAAGAGTACTCACAGATTCAGTTCTCTATCAATATTTATTACTCATTCATTCATCAATTCTTCCTTACAATTCCCTTCCCAATATGTGCATACAGCAGCAGGGTCCGCACACAGCTGGACTCGGATCTCCGCGCACACAGCCAGTAGGAGTCCTTTCCCAAAAAACCCAAACAGATAGCTTAAACCAAAAATCGCATCAATAGCTCATCATTCTTGTTCTTTACAATACAAAATGCTCCTCTATTTATAACAATCTAGCCTAGACTTTCCTATGGTCCGCAAACCATGGTTTTCGGACCCCTAGTTTACCCTTTCACCCATTACAATATGTTCAAGGCTTTGACCCACCCTAAAGTGGGCAGAAATTCTTGTTGACGCAAGGTCTGATTGTACCCTATAAAAGTTCCCACGATCCATCATCAAGTCATAAGTACGACAGTTCTGCTCATCGTGTCCTACTGATCGGCAGAATCTGCACCATTGTTGCTTTAGTTCTGGGACATATGCACCTAGCCGAGGGCAGTGGTTCGTATCATGAAGTCCTACTACCCGACATTCGTCACACCATAGCACAGGCCCACTCGAACCTGGTCGTGACAGGATGGGTTCCCTACTTGCTCCTGCGCGTACTGGACTAGGTCCTCCCACTTGCATGTAATCTGTCAGTAGAGGGCACTGATCCTTCGTATGGTTAGACACTCAACATCATATGCACCACATATCTGCGCAACCATCCTTTTCTTGCTCCTTTCGCAGGTTCTGTATTTCCATATGCATAGCCACAAGCCATTCTTGGATTTGCTGTACCCCCACCGATGTATCCTCTCTGGGTGCAGCTTCTAGTTTCATAGCGACTTCCACAGCTTTCTCCTGCGACTCAAAGGTCTGATGACTCATCGGCATGCGCAGGTGAGGTAGCAACATAGCGATGAAATATTCTGTATGCTGCCTATCATCATACTCAAATCCTCCCTCCCTGATTTCCTTCTTCAATCATTGATCAGCCTCCCATACTGACTCAGATGCACCTTGTTTGAAGTCCTTTACTTCCATTACCAACTGGGAATAAGATTTTGGCTTTCGGAACTGTTGCTTCAGAGCGTCTTTGATATCTTGAATGGATGCGCTCCCATTCTGGGCACTGTATCGCATATACCAGCCCAGGGCCCTGTCCTAGAATGCCAAAGACAGCTGCGCCCTCTTTACTGTATCCCTCGCCACATTCTGCGCAGTCCAGACGGAGTCTGCAACAAACCAAAACCGGTCCATGTCTTCATCCCCTACCCCCTTGAAGGTAGGAAGTTTTAGGTTCGCAGCCATATCGCTGCTTAGTGGGGTTGGTGGTATGGGTGAATTCTTACCTTTGTGTGGCTTAGGTGGCGGTGTAGCCGAGGGATCTTGCACAACTGGTTCTTGCAACAGATTATAGGCGGATCTCCCTCCGTCAATGTTGGTCCGATAATATTTACCACTGCGTGTCGCACTCCCGTCTAGATCTGAGGTCATTTAGCTAGTATGACTACACAGAATGCTCTTTTCACACAGTAATATCTTAATCAACCATGGTAACGTCCTCAGAAATTTTCCCCAAAACCCCTTAAAGAAGCGTTGTTCGGCCTCAAAGTATGAGACAAACTGATCAATGGCAAATTCCGTCACAAAGCCTCCTAGAACACTGTCCACCCAGTGATCTACCGTGCGCGTGATAGTATTATCAGTCTTATCCAACTGCTGGATTAGCTCTGGGGTCCATTGAGTGACTCGTTAGTCCTTCCAGCACTTCTGTAATTCTATAAGTTTGGCCAGCCACTCCTGGATCTCGATTGCAAATGTCACAAAGAATATTTCGTAGCTCTCTGTAAGGATGTACCTATTTTTTCACCTTTCCGCTGTTAACTTCTCACTGCGATTTTATTTTACTGTGAATTCTTGGATCTACCTTTCAAACCAGTCTTCGATCTCTTTTCTTTCAGGCTTCCAATATTCTCTTGTCATTACCTGATCCCTTCCTCAGACTTCTTCTGGTGCTGGCAACGGAACCATTTGTTGGCTCGAGGGGTCCTGACCCAGGTTCGGTGTGTAAGGTGTTCCAACAAACCCCTATACTACTGGCCCTTTCGGCAGTGACCTGCTTGTGTAGGTCAAAGTCTCACCTGAAGTAGTGTGGGTGGGTGCTGGAACCAGGCTTCCGCACCCTGAGAAAGGATGGGTAAGGCAAGGAGAGCTGCGCTAGGTCCTGTAATTCCCAGATTACCTTGTTCTGCACAGGGTTAATTAAGTCTTTGTTCGCATCCACGTGCGCTAGATCTATACTTATATGATTTTATGAAATTAACACAACATTACATAAACATAATGGAATAGATCCAGATCCAGAAACACACTTACACAGATCTTCACAGCTAAAGACAGAAAATGCACAATACAACAATTATCAACAATTCACACAAGAGTACTCATAGATTCAGTTTTCTATCAATCTTTCTTACTCATTCATTCATCAATTCTTCCTTACAATTCCCTTCCCAACCTACGCACACAGCAGCAGGGTCCGCACACATCTGGACTTGGATCTCCGCGCACACAGCCAGCAGGATTCCTTTCCCCAAAAACCCAAACAGATATCTTAAACCAAAAATCACATCAATAGCTCGTCATTCTTGTTCTTTACAATACATAATGCTCCTCTATTTATAAAAATCTAGCCTAAACTTTCCTATGGTCCGCAAACCATGGTTTTCGAACCCCTAGTTTACCCTTTCACCCATTACAATGCATTCGGGGCTTTTACCCACCCCAAAACCCCTGTGCTATACTAAATCTAATAAAAAATATTCAAAATCGACCAGTTTCGCAGCTTGTAGGAGACCCTGTTCCAACAGTATGGTTGTAGAAACTCCTATAGTTGTTGTTTCTGTTTCTTAGTACACCCCTTCAAGGATTTCTTGCCTCTTATTAACTCCTCTATAGACTCCATTTCTCTTAAAAACAATAAAACATACTTATTGCATGAACTGATCAACTTCTTGGCTTGGTTGACACTTACCAATGAAAATTTTGACTTTGCTTTATGCACGTTCATGATGAATTATTTTCCATCCTTGATGAGCTGATACTTGTTGGATATCCTCATGAACATTGCATCACACATCACGCATGGAACCACATCGATATATAATTCATCAATAAAATCAACACTGATAGAAAAGCTAAATTTTCACTATTTTTTTACCTTCATCTCTACACCCTTATTTACCCATCCCAATGTCTATGGGTTTGGATGATCGCGAACTTCCAACCCATAGTCCTTGACCATCTCTGCTACAATGAAATTCTCTTGTGATATTGATTCAGAGAAAGCATCAAAATTTGTCTTCTTGACCTGTATCTTTATATGGAAGATTTTGGTCATTTCTTTCTCTTCCTACTACTGAAGGCTACTCAGATTCACCTCCTTCTACACTTATGTACATACGATCTTCTCATACATGTCTGTGTTTCTTTCAACTTGCTTTCTTGAATCAGTGGCCATGATATTCTTCTTCTTCTTATCTTTCTTATTATTCTTGGGGTTTAGCTCTAGATGAAACTTCCAACACTTCTCCTATATATGGCCATCAATGTTACAGTGGTTGCTGGGATATTTATTGTTATATTCCATTTTGTCACATCTAGTCATTAGGCCTCCTAATGGGATAAATCAAAAGCCTATTCCCCACTTTTCAACATCATTGCACAAAGTCCTAATTGTACCTCCTTCATTTTCCAGAATTTATGCCTGAAACCACGTCATCTGAGCCAATTTTAGGAACAAATATCCCTGCCTTCCTATGGATAGTGCTCACCTATAGGTTTCTCCACTATGGCCAGTGATGATCACCTACATATTTCTCCCCTTTTCACCAGCATTGGTTCTAGAAATTCGGGAAAAAGAGAGAATATTTGAAAGCTTCCTCTTCAAGAAGCTTCCAGAATTTGTTACAACCATTTACCTTAGAAAAAAATTTCAGATCCTATGCCATATTTCCTTGGAGTTTACATCCCTTATCCTTTGATCCCATCCTTCCATCAAAGGTGGATCTAAAACCTTATATCGGTAATTGATAAGGACTCCCAACTTACCCCACTACTCTATATATTTAAAACATTCCATATGCAAGAGGTTGGATTTTGGAGAGTGATTCTACCCTTATGCTACTGAAGTGAAGAGGTATTATTCCATGCATTTAGGGTGATTAGAGGTGCATACTGTGACAAGGAAAGGAAAAGATAAATTGGAGGATCTCTTCTACAAGATCAACACCTATTTGGGGTTGTAATCTCTCATTTATATTAATGCAAATAATTCTCTATTTTCCTATATGTGATGTCATTATTTCATGTATTTAAATACCATGTTGATATATTAAATATTGTACTTAGATGATACTGCATATATCTCGTATTTTCTTCACTTGTGTTATCTGACTGTGCAGGCTCTAATTTGGCCAATCAGAGCTGAAATTAGAGCATTCAAGCTAAAGAAGGAGCAAATCATGCGAGAGATTCTAGGGAGGCTTCATTCTTTCATCTATTTAATTTAAGGAAAACATTGGTTTCCTTGTCTCTCTATTGTTCTAGGGTGGCTATTGAACAAATGGTAGATAATTTTTTCTACAATCGTAAATTCTGCATAACAAATTGGTGACTCAACTAGGGAACAGTGTATTCCCTTACTGTTTTTCCTCATCCATTGTGTTTAATTACCTCTTTGATATACCTTTTCTGCTTTGATCAGTCAAGAACAAACCCAGGAAGCTATTTCATTGAGTCTCTTTTTGAACTTTTTGTGTCGGAATCTTCCATCCCTGGACTAGCACTCCCCCCGTTCCTCTGACGGAGTGTTGAACCTCACCTAGGCGCACTTTGTACCACCGGGGCCTCTTCTGCACCAGTGTAGGCCCCTATTTTTTCATAAAATTTTCCTTTGTTTCTAAGTGTCTCTTTGATCAGTCTACTTCAAGTTAACCTTCCCTATGTCTTGAGTGTCTTCTGGTCTCTCTAAATCCTCCATTTGATTTTCATTTGGGTTTGATTCCCTTTGGTAAGAATTGGTTTTTACTTTTCTTTGTTCTTATCATTTGGTCGCTTCGAAACTGATTTCATTTGGTCATTGATTGCTTAGATTAATTTTTGTTCTAGTCCTCATTCTAAAAAGTGCATTTGAATCAGTTATTGAACATTTTTCATCTTAGTTTTCTTCATTTCGAAAATTATGTGTGTTGAAAAGAAAAAAATTGCATTTGGCATTTAGGGTTTTGTATGTGCATTGATATAGGAATAGTCATATTGAAAGGGAAATTGCATCTTTCATCTTGTTTGCTACATGTTGTATGCTACATACTGATTTTTCTTCCCTTCCTTAGCTATATTTTCATTGGAAGAGAAATATTTCCATTTTCTCATGCTACATTTTCATTTTAGGATATTTAGATGACATCTGTGGTGAGCCCAAAAATGAAACTTAATCAAAGTTAAATAGTAAAATTTATTGATTTAACCTAAGGATAATTTATAACATTAACACAAACACATAGAGGTCTAGGCTAGAGACGTGTTTCAACATCATTAAAGGTAGGAGTTTTCGTTGTTTTGCAGTGTTGCATCTCAGGGGTGAGATATCGTTCCACGTATGTGATTGTATATGATTTTTCTCCACATATATTTGGGTATATTGGATGAATCTCCACACACATAAAGTATAAGGGAACACTCTCACGAATGGTTATGAATTAGACAACACTACTACAGATTGAACTCCGACGTACCGTCGAGTATAATTTTGGAGTCCCCTGGTGGTTGTTATCCATCCATAGGTAACCGAGTCTTCAGCCTTGTATACCATGATATGCCTAACACAACGTTTGGGGAGATTTTCTGTCATACGTTAAGTCCTTGGTTTTCCAAGGTGTATATTGTAGTTCATGGTTGCTTGGTAATATTTTATGCCTAGATTACCCTCTTTTTGTGTTAATAAAATTTATTATCCAACGTGGAAGAACAAAATCCCCCAACTCTTCGTTCATGTAGAATGAAAAATAAGCCTCCTCTTCCACGAAAGGCCACTCCTGGCCATCATGTAAATCATAATAAGGTGCAAACTACTGAATAGGGAACATCAGGAACTACATCTATCCCTCCTCTTGATATTTATCCACTAGAATAATCTGTCTCTTTGAGTTCCCAACCCAAGATCACATCTACTACTGACAATGATACTGACACAATCAAAACAGAAGTCCCTTAAATTTTGTTGCCTCGAGTTGTTGAACCTAAATTTCCCAAGTCAGACACTTTAATTTCTAAGGTTGTTGAAATTGAGGAGCCTCAACCATATTTACCTATTACTTCAGGACCTTCCTCTTCTCTTCCTTTGTCTCAAACAAAACCTATATATCTTAGACCCAATGGTGAACCTCTTTCATATGGAATTGTAAGTATTGAAGAGATCTCGCAAGAAGAACCTCATCCTTCTACTCCTATTCATTGGGAAGGAAATAATTTTTATCAAACCTAACCTCTTCCTCTTCAAACTCCAACACAAACTCCTTTTCCTAATTCTTGGACTTACTTGTGGATCCCTCGTGACAATTTTCATCGGAGTTGTTAAGCATAACTAGAACTGATCCAAATTCTCATCCTGTGTCCACCACTATGGTTGAGACATCAACTGTTTCTTCCACATATATGTTTGCAACATAACCAGAAACACATTTGTAAGGTAGCTCATCCATCCCACCAAGCTATCAGAGTTTATCTAGTACCCTTATTGGTGTGGATTCCAGTCCTTGGACCTCTCCCATATCATCCAATTCTATAATATCATATGGTACTTCCCTTATGCGTACGACACAGTCTGCTCCTCCTCCTACTCCACTTATACATACCGTTGAGCAGCAGTCTGGACCTTATGTTAGTGGGAAAGGTCACCTTTAACAACCTAACTCTCCTTATGTTAGGTACCCTCTACCTGGATCATAGTTTACTCCATCATTCCCTCCTCCTTTGGCATGGGGGAAACATCTTACTGGTATACCTCAAATTGGTAATCAGCCTCATTATAGTCCTCCTTATCCTGGAATGACTATAAGTGTTTAGAAAACTACTTTTCCTGTTCAACTTGGTTCATATTGGGACTTATTGTTGAATCCTCACCTGTACCATCTTCTCAAATTCACATCCATCCATCAACATACAAACAAGCTCAAATACATGTGAGTCAACCTTTACAGGTCGTCGTTGCATCAAAATATTTCCCAACAGTATCTGGTACTTCTCAAGTCCCACTTACCCAGCCTATACAAGGTATTTCACACTCTCAACTGCTTGGACATGGTACTCCTAAAGTCTTGATAAGACAAATTATTCATAGTATGGCACAATCCAAATAAAACCCACCTTATCATTGGACAATGAAAACTCACATCTGGCAACAGTATGGTCCATATCAATGTATTCCTCAAGCACCTTTTAAAGGCTAACAAATGAAAACCCAACCATTCCAACAACTTTATCATCATCCCGGGGATGGGCAACAAGGTCACTTATATACTCGTTATCAGAATCCTCATTATCGTGGTACCCAGGTTCCTTATTATCATAATCCCCCTTATCCAAGAATTCAAGTGCATTTTTCTCAAGTTATTCCTTCATATCTAGGTCATCCTCCTACGGAATTTGATTGGAAGATTCCTTTTGTGTATATTCTTGAATTACTAGACTTTAATCGACTCATTAATGAACCCATGGTTTATTCACCATGGTGACCAATTATTCCCACTAAATTTCCTTATGATATCCCAAAATTCAATGGGAATCTAGGAGAAGACTCGTTGATGCACGTTATGACATATCATCTATGGTGTTCTTCGAACCCCCTTAAAGATGATTCTAGATGACTTCATCTTTTCCAACGAACACTTACATGTACCACATTAGATTCAATTCACATCCCAGGTCACATTCATGAATGAAGGTATCACCGCCGATTGGTCAAGACTTATGTTCCTAATCAGTTGTTAGTGGAATGGTCTACCAAATCTCTATTTTCGTCGATAACAGAAGATGTGGCTAAAGGTGGAGTCGTGACCTAAGAGAAAGTTATTTCTCATGCATAATATTTGGATCTTGTTTACACCCAATCAGACATGAACTACGATAAGATACCAAATGCTTTGAGACCTTCAAATACTATTCCTCCTCCACCTGGAAACGAATCTCATGCTACTAATGGCATGATTGATTCTGCTAGTTCGCATTCGGTGAGTAAACCATCTGGTGTTTCTCTTAATGCATCTTCTCAAAACCCTCAATCCCATCCTACTATGGCGTATTCCTCCGAGACAAATGTCATTTCATCTGATGAGGGGAATTCTCCACAAAAAACTGGAAGCAAGAATAAAGGAAAATTTATGAAAAATAAATATCCTTCCCCACAGGATAAACAAAAAAATCAGTCTTCTGATGAGAAACGAAAGCCTCATTACCCATGCTTAATATGCAATGAGGATCACTTTACATGTGATTTTCCACATCACACTTAAGTGAATCATTTCCTTAAATATTCCACTTCTCCTGGCATGTTGACTGACCTTTTTCCCAATCAGGTTACCCACATGGTCAACAGGGACCCTTATTCCTCTAACACGGTTTTGATGCTTTCATCCTCAAAGAAAAAATCCGATGTTATGGTGGCCACTCAGAAAAAAGTACATGGTAATGTGAATCTATAGAATGGTCAAGCTACTAATAAAACTTCCAGTTCTGCATCACCTTCATCTTATCCTACTCCACCTCTGATTCCTATGGAATTGACTTTCAAACCTCCGAAGGGCATTATTCATAAGTCTGATTTCAACCCTCGTTCAAGACTTTCCCAAAATTATAATGTAGTTGAAGACTTGGCTCCATCTCCATTAGATATGTCAACTCTTGAGGTGTTGCAAAAATACCCCACCCGAAAGAATGCCTTGTTGTCAGCTATTGGATGTGTCGATCAATCAAATTCCAACCTAGTGGTTTTATCTCATGAAAACTATACCCCTTGGCTTCCAGCTCATTTCACTTTTATAACACAGGTCATCGTCCGTGGTAGGAACATTAATTGTTCTATTGCAAATGAGAGAGCCTCAAATTGCATTATGTCCATGTCTTGCTAGAAGGAAATTTGGTTCGCCTCAACTAAGTTAATAGACCACCACATTGAAATATTTCAATGGAAGAAAATACAAACCTTGTGGGATTTTGAATTCCCTTCAAGTATAGAAGTGTCTGTAGAAGTATAAGTTATTAAAATACATGGGTTTATGCCATGGTTGTCATCATTTCAACTTACTTCCGTATGATCGCCTTTCCTCATAAAATCGGGATTGTAGCCATAGATCAACTCACCTTTTTTGCCTATGATTCTCATGTTACTAGAAGTGTCCCTATTGTAGGGGGAACCCTACAATCCTATCAAAATTTTAGAGTTGGATTATTTAAGGATTCATTGCTCATGGGAACCTTTTCGTTCCCTCCTCCTCTCCTACCCGAAAACTCATCTTCAATTGCTTATATCATCATCTACTGTCTCGGTTGATCCATAGATTGTATCTGATGAAACCAACATCCAAGGTTTTGGCGACTAAATTTCGCTTAGACCCATTGAGGTCGATTATGAAGCCATCAATTCAACTTTTGTGGCTTATACCTTCTCTTCGATCAATTTGGTATATCGATCACTAGATTATGGAATGCCTTCTCATCCTTTTTCTTGTGTGTTATCTATAGATGAAAGCATCTTGGATATCATGATGCCAGATGACATGCCATGGGACAAACATCACCATCGTTCATCCTTGCCAGATTCAATTGAGGATAATCTCATTGATGTATATTTACCTAATTTTTTCGAATCTTTTACGAGTTCCATCTCTATTCATGAATTCGACTCCGAAAATAACCTTTCGAATATCGAGGAGACGATACCTCTCGATATCTCTATCAAGCTAGTTTTTTTCAAAAATATACAGATTGGATCATCTTGTTCTCCATCAAATATCAATATTTATAGAGCCATTTTTCATGAAGTTCGATATGTCTTTGCCTGGACGTAAACATAGTAGTGCAAGAGATTAGAATGTATCATGATCCCATACCTGTCTGAAAATGCACTATCAGGTCCATCCCAAGAAGGATGTTAGGATTAAGGCTGAAGTTGAAAAGATTATTCAGGTTGGTTTCATATACCCCATTCTTATAATTTATTAGGTATCGAACGTCATCCCTATCATGAAGAAACATGTCACGATCCAAGTATGTGTCGATTATCGGGATGTGAATCGTGCTTATCCCAAGGAAAACTACCTTACCATGTTTATTGACTAGATTGCTGATGACTACGCTAGATGTGAGATCTATTCATTCATGTATGGATTCTCAGGCTATAATCAAATCAACATTCTCCTGAAAAACCAACCTAACACTGTATTTATTTGTCCCTGGGGTACCTTTTCTTATCGCAAGCTCCCATTCAACTTAAAGAATTCTGGGGCCACGTTTCAACATGCATGACATTACACTTTTCATGAAATTAAACACATTGTGAAACCATATTTGGACGATCTCCCTACTCATTCTAAACATTCGATTGATCACCCAATGCATCTTTGTGCTATTTTCCTCCATTGTAGACATTATAACATTTAACTTAACCCAAAAAAATATGTGTTCTATGTTGGTTATGGTTGAATGCTAGGTTTTTTCATTTCAAAATAAGGAATTCGTATTGATCCTCTGAAAGTGCAAGCAATCATTAAATTTCCTACACCTTCTTCACTTGTTCAGTTACAAAGACTCCAACGGAAAGCTAACTTCCTGCAAAGGTTTGTCCTTAATTACGCTGAGTTAACCAAAGGATTCACTTTATTACTGAATAAATGGGCACCCTTCCATTGGGATGATGCTTCTCATAAAGTGTTTGATGCCCTGAATATGTACTGGTTCGGGCATCTCTTCTAGACCCCCTGATTATCAACGCAAATATTTCCTGTATCTAGCTATTGCCATTTATACTATAGCAATGGTATTGACCTAAGAAGACGATGTTGGGACTGAAAATCCAATTTAATATTTTAGGCAGAACCTTAATGATACAGAAATCAGAAATACTCACATAGATAAATTGCTTTTGGTGGTCGTTCAAGCCATCCAAAGGTTTTGCCATTGCATCTTGCTTCGGAAAACTAAGTCATTTCGAATTGCAACCCTATGACATATATATTGTCATGTCAAAATTTTGGGGGAAAGTACTCTAAGTGGATCGTTATTCTCCAATAGTTTGACCCAGAGTTCATCAAATCCAAGTCGAAGAAATCCCTATTTTTCACCGAGCTTATGTGCAACCTTCCTTCTGTTGATTTCGAATCTACATATGAAGATTCTATCCCTGAAAAGTCATTGTTTCTTATTTCTTCATCTGACCCATGGTATGGATATTTTATGATATATCTCCAGATCTTGACTTTCTGACCCAATACCTATCCCTCCGAGAAGAGACGTATTTGATACCAATCCCGAAAATACATAATTATCGGCAAGACCCTTTACTGTCGTGGTATTGATACAGATTTATGAAGGGGCCTCACCCTCGAGGAAGCCAAGAAAGTCCTCAATGATTGAAATTTGGGGGCTTGTGAAAGACATCTATCTGGTTACGCTATCGCGTAGAAGATATTATGTGCTAGTTACTTTTGGCCCAATATCTTTTGTGATTGCATCCTCGTTGTCCAAAAGTGTCATGCGTGCCACATATACTATCGTAAAATCTGTGCTCCATTGCATCTTATTGTCACTATTGGTCCTTTTTCAAAATGGGGCATTGAATTTATGACATGTAACCCTCACTCGGCCGAAGGGCATGGTTATATTATTGTTTTTGATGACTACTTTAGTAAGTGGGTCGAGGCGATGCCTACATTTAACAAAACTAGCGAAATGACTGCATACTTTTTCTTCAATCACGTTATTTCTAGGTTTGGTATATCACAAGCGATATTTAGGGATAATGGAAAGCATTTACGAAATCATATGATGTCTGAACTAGTTGCTAAGTTGCGACTTTTGCATGAAAATTCTACTCCCTACTATCCACAGGACAAGTTGAGGCTGTTAATAAATATACTAAAACTATGCTTCAACATATGATCGGGGTCCATAAATCGGACTGGCACTTTCTTCTTTACGCTGCCTTATGGGGATGCAGAACCTCAGTTAGGACTGCTACCATATTAACACCCTTTCAGTTGGTCTATGGTCTTGAAGAAATCCTCCCCATTGAATGTGAAATTCCATTTTTGAAACTAGTTGTCAAACTTCTTCCTATCACTTTCGTAGAGGGGGAGCGTCTTTTACATCTAAATTGTTTCGATGAAACTCGGTGTGCTGCTGCTTTAGCCAACAAATCTCATAAAATACATGTCAGGGTCCGATATGAAAAAAGTTTCAAAGCTTGAGTCTTCTTGGAAGGATACCTGTTTCTCTTATATGACCAGGAGGCCGATACATTAGGTTTAGGGAAGTTCCAACCTATGTGGTTGGGTATTTACATTCTCAAGTGAGTCCTTGCAAAAGGGGCATGTGAGTTAGTAGATTTCAATGGAGTTCCAATGGTTCAGCGTAGAAATGGGTTATACCTCAAATTTTTTTATGCTTTATATCATGCATAGTACACTGTGTACATACTCTCTATAAGTGCGTTTGAGTGTGTTTGTAGTGTGTCTTTTCAAAGTTTCCCATGGTTTTTGTTGATCCCATTTATGTTTGGTTTGCAGATGTTGACATCTCTCGATTCGTACATTGGTTATGTTGATGGTGCTAGTCATAGTACTCGGAACCTATCTTCTGCAACATGGGCTATCTTTCCTCCAAATGGCGAGCTAGTGAGTATGCAAGGGTTTTTCATTGGTTGCTCTACTAAAAACATCCTTGAGTATAGCACAGTGGTTGAGCTACGATCTGATGCTATTTCACATGGTATCTACCATTTAGTCATCAAACACGACTTACAATTCATAGTACTACAACTTGTTAATGTATATTCAGCTAGAAATCCTACCATCCTTCATGGTTTTGAGAGTGTGTCTTCTAGAAATACATTTCGATTTCATATAGTATGAACATATTTATAGAAATACAAACACATTAGAAGATTCCCTAGCTAATCATGTTTTAGATATACATTTGCAACGAACGTTATAAGCTTGAATTCACATCACATCATATTGGAAGTATAATAGGAACTAGGAAACATTGAAAACATGTATATATATAGAGTTTGGTTTTACAAATACTTTTTCCCTGAGACACATATGGCTACATATTCCATATGAAAAACTACATGCAAATATCTACGTAGACTAATAAATGGTGCTCATGATAAAATGATACTTCACGAAGCATCTTGCACTGTAATCGACCAATATGGCTAGGCATTATGATAGTGTGTCGCTAAAGTTGCATGGGAATTTGATTGACCACAGTTTTATCAATCTCGTGTGTCAATCCCTCCACGTGGCACTCCACCTCTCATATTATCTTAGCTACCTCAAGATCTCGTAGTGCATCTCGTCTTACCGCCACGGCCTGTAGTTGTTAGGTCCCTATAATATTAGTGTAGCCTCCTTGTTGTTATTGTTGTACCCATGCAGTCCCCATAATTTTATTATTGTTCCCCATTGAAGCCCACTATTGTTATTTTTGTGTCCTTACATTATTATTGTTATGTAGGCTCTAATTATATTGGGACCCCTTAGACTCCTATATATAGAAAGTAGGTTTTTGTTCATTTAAAGGATCAAAGATTTGTTCATTTATATAATGTAAAGGACGTTTCCCCCTTGAAAAAGCTGATTTATAAGTCATTCATCTATATTTTATTCTATTTTCTAAGTTGGTTGCATAACATTTGGTATCAGGGCTTGGGATTCTGGGGTTTTTCTTCTTCAAACAAGCCATCTTGGAATTTTCGCTATAACGTTTTTTATACGAGGCTTCAGAAGATAAAAAAATTACCACATATATATGAACTCTTGATGAAATTCGTGTAAAAATTTTAGACCTTGTTTCACAACATTTTCGGAGATATGATCTATGGAAGTTAGTGCTTTTTCAGGTTCCAGAATTTCATCTCAAACAGGCGACTGAGGGAAAATTTTCATAACTTTGGTTTCAGGCATCAAATTTGAATTCTTTAAAAAGTGGCTGAAATCAAACACACTTAAGTTTATTTTGAATCTATTTAAGAGATGAAGGTAAAAACAGTGACACATTGAACATCATAAAAGTTCGGTCTATAGAACGAACCCATAATTAGGTCATCTTGGGAGATTGGGCATAAATTTGTCTTGAAGAATTCAAATTAGGTCTAACTTGTGGCATTGGAAATAAGACTCATAAGGCTACGACAATACTGAATTTCAAATATTGGGGATGTGAAATCACAAATATACATCTGGTTCAATATCGAGCGCCTCAAAAGCAAGAAAAAAGTGTGTTTAAAAAAAAAATTGCATAACTCATGTTTAAAAAAATCAGTTTGAAGTGATTCCAAGGGCATATTGAAGCATTGGGTTTTATAATTCCTCCAAAAAATAATTCCACACCCATTAAGCCCTCAAAAATCTCTTCTATGACGCACGAAGAGGAATAAGTGCAACATGATATATCAAAATTACGAGACCAAGTGAAACAAATTTCGCTCTCTCAAAAATCAACAAAAAATGAAATGGAAGCTAAGATGGATGATTTGAAGAAAGGATGGAAGCAAAGATGAATGGTGTGGAAGATAAGATGGATGGTTTCAAGAATGGCATGGAAGTTAAGATGGATGGGGTTCAGATATTCAGACACATAGGAAATAGTTAAGTATAACGTGGTCTAGCGTATAGTTGGGTAAAGTGTGTTTCTTTAGTATGTACTTTTGTAACTTATAATCCGACGGTCACGATATGTAATGATCCGACAATTCATTCTCTCCTTGATATTACTGACACTTGATACATGACTTAACACCTGATTGGTCCATGATCTCTATTTAAAGAGCATGGAGGGTCATTTGTTCAGTGACCGTTTATGAGAGAAGCTTATGTAAATTTTATTTCTTTATATTAATAAATTTCCTGAAGTGGCAATGTTGGCTCACGCCATGGACTATTTCCATATTTGAGGGTTTTAACCACATCAAATGTTGGTGTACTGATCTGTGATCTGTTTGTGAGCGGTGACCATTGGTGTTTGATTTAAGCATCTTACCCTGTAAATTCCTACATGGTATTAGAGTTGTTTGAGGGTCGCATTCATTGTTGATCCAAATTTGAAGCCGGTTTAGACTGCATGTGATTATCATTTTCCAAATCTACTGCTTCTGACCACCTTGGGGCCAGGAGAACTGCTCTGTTGTGTCCGGAGCCTCTGTTCCAGTGAACAACCCCTTTCGTGTCATAGGAAAATGTTTATGGTTTGCTATAGGAAAGTTGTAGTAGATTCAAAGTATTTTTTTTGTGGATATATTGATTTATATATCTGTTTATTTCGGTTTATAGTCATTTTATTATTATTGGATCTACACTCTCTTCTCTGTGTATGCTCTTTGCTCTGCGCTTTGTGTGATCGGGAAAACCAGAAACATGAAGAAGAGATTTTTCTCCTACATATGCTCTTTCCCTGCGACTTTGTGTGATATGGGGAAATCAGAAATAGCAAGAAAATTATTTAGTTTCCAGTCAGACTAACCAGGAATCTAACATCAAGGCAGAAGACTTGTATTTTTTTCTACAGGGAAAAAAAAAAAAAAAACTTCCCCCTTTCCAACAATTACTAAATATTTTAAATAGCTCACTTGGTCTAAAGTTACTTTATGAGAATAGAGGTCTTGGGTTCAAGTCTCTTTGTCAAGTTACATTTTCTAAAAAAAAAACAATTCAAGTTACGTTTTCTAATTTTTTTTGTCAAGTTACTTTAAAAAAAGGGCATTTTTTCAAGTTATTTAAAAAACAAAACACATGTAACTTATGTTTTAAAGTTACTTTATGTAATAGTGTTTCTCACACATTATAAAAAGTGATTCAGTTAAAGTCTAAGGTCAATTCATCTTTTATTTAAGTTACATTTTACTTGGTCATTAGCTCATAAAGTAATATTGTAAAAGTGACTCTCTCTTATTTATAAAAGTGGGTCACATAAAGTAGTTTTTTTTAAAAGTCAACTTAAAATATTAAGTTTGGAAATGGGGAGAATTTAAAAAAAAAAGGTACAACTTCATCATTAACTTTCAACCTATCACGTGACTACTTGGAATCTACTACATCGTTTCTTTAAAAAGGCATAAATTCTTCATCCGAAAGCCATTTTCAGAGACGTTTTTTTTAACTGGCCTAATTTTTTGAGATCTTTCCATTGGATCAGTTAGTTTCAACCTTTACAACTCTAGTTCTTAAAAATGGAAAGTACATGCCTCATTACTCTAAACATCACTAATTATTTCCAATGGCTATCCTACATGGTAGAATTACTTAGAAGTAAAGGGCTTTATAGAATAGCCTCAGTACTAGAATCTAGACCTACTGATGAAGATAAAAGGGCTAAGTGACAAAATGAACAAGATCAAGAATGAGGGTTGATACGAATGTCCATTGCTCAAGTTATTAGATTTCATATCAAAGAATTTTACTCCCCAGATGAAACTTGAAAAAGCTAACTATTGTTTTTGGTATTCAAAATGAAATCAGATCCTAGTAGCTTGAAAATGAATTGCTTACTTTGGACACCGATAATTTATTCTCTATTGAAGATTTTTTTTCCAAATTCAAGACCCTTAGACTTCTCTTAGAAGGTTGTAAGGTCAAAAAGGAAGATGGTAGTCTTATTTATTCCATTCTTTCTAAGTTAGTCCCTAAATACTGTTGGCAATATGATTATTATCTCTTAATAGGTTGTCCTTGATGGAAACTCTCTGGCAAATGATGGAGTATATATCTTCTGGAGAAGCTTAGTAATTTGCAGAAGTTCTATCAGAAGAAATGTGTAAAATCTAGCAGAAGTTGGTTAATATTTGAATTGAAGGTTCTATACGCAGGTTAGTACATGAAAATTCGCGTATACACACTTATAAGAACGATCCAAGTCACGTATGCCTTTTGCGCTCTAAAAATATGGTTCCAGGGGGCATTACTGTGGTATTAGCCCATAGTATTCAACGTTGTGTCGTCTATTTGATTCCGTCCAAGAATACCATCGGCAGTTGTGTGTTTTTGACTCATGGTATTGGTAAAGGCTAAATCTATATAAGTAGAAGAAGATCATAATGCAAAAGTGTGCAAGTGTAAGGGAAGTCACTGAATACTTCTCTCTGAAATATATCTGCATGAGATGAACTCTGTTTTATTGGTAGATCTGAATCTATGATGCACCCTTGGATACAATGATGGATCAGGATCCCTAGACTTGAAATGACTATGTTCTTGCATGATCTATTAAAGCAATGATTAGATCTATGACCTGGCGCATGTATGCTAAAGTGAAGTGAAGAAATTTGGGTAAGTTCTATAGATCTGAAACATTCTACAAAATTAATATTTACATATCTATACGCTAGTTCATCTTGGTAAAAGCGCGTATATATGCGGCTTTTTCTTAGAAAAATTGCGTATGGAAGTCAAGGTTTTATGAAGCTTATTGCAGAGGTTATCTGTTTATTGCTACTGTATTTCTGTTGTCTGTCAATGAAGTATTCATGTAGATCTGGGTTGTTTGAATACTGTATATGTTGCTAAGTTAAATATGTACAAATCTAATCAATGAGTGAGTAAATATGTTTAATGATGACTGATTGATTAAACGTTCTGCAATAATGAAAAGATATCTGACCGAAAGCCTCAGGTCTGGTTCTGAGACTGACCATATTTTGGAAGATCAGTATTTACAGATCTATACACAGGTTGGTGTGAAGGAAAGCGCATATGCACATGGGTTCAGTAAATAGAAGTAGCATATGCATTTTACAATAATGAATGTTCAGGGTTGAGTTTGATTCTACATATTGATTCTAAAATTTGAGTTATTACTGTATTCTGGTTACAATGATCTCACTGTTCTGATTGAAGTATTGGGTGAATTTTATCATTATTGATCTTTATGAAGATTTGTGTTCAAGTTGTGTGATCCAATATGAAAATTTGATGAAACATGGTCTGCAGTGTTTCTAAGGATTGAAGCCTTAAATATGGAAGTAGAAGCTTCTTGCCAGTGGAAGCTGGTGTTCTGACAGGGAGTTGAAGCTCCCTTTCAGTAGTGGCTAGTAAACGAGATCAGGGGGTTGTAGCTCCCTTCCAGCAGCAGTTGGGTAATGAGAGAAGGTTGCAGCCTTCTGCAAGTAGATGCCTGCGTACTGATATGAGTTTGCATTAGTAAAATATTATAAGCAGTTTTCCATATAATAAATATTGTAGATAGAGATGACAACAACGGTGGTTTTCTCCCAAATTGGGTTTCCACCTTAAATCTTGGGGTTAATATGTGATGCTCTTATGTGATGATTTATTCTACTGTTACTGCACATATTTACTGCTTAACTAAGTAATACATAACTGATAATTTGAGTTAAATTTTGTTTCTGAAAGTTTATCTAATAATAAATTTATCTCAGTATACACAAGTTTCTTTTGGTATATCTGCGTGTATACGTGAGTTGGGTTCATTAAAGTCTCTTATGGAATTCAGTAAAGAAAAAGTAAAAGTTCACAGTGAGCTCTAAATACTGATTCCCCCCCACCCCCTCTTATTATTTTTTTTTCCAACAATTGGTATCAGAGCAGGTCCTTCTGATGAAGGTTAATCACTAGAAGGAAGATCAGCTAAGATGAGAAATCAAGAAGGGACAACATCTATCAGGCCTCCTCTCTTCAACGGAAACAATTTAATCTTCTAGAAGACAAGGAAAAGATCCTATCTTTAGTCTCTTGGAGCATATGTTTGGGCTATAGTTGAAGGAGGTTATCAATATCCAGGTTCAGTTCCAACAGATTCAACCGCAAGAAAGAACTATGAAACCAATGAGAAGGCGGTCAATGCATTATTGGGAAGTTTGACTAAATCAGAATTTGTCAAAGTCATGTAGTTGAATAAAACAAAGGAGATATGGGACAAAATAATTATGAGCTATGAAGGTGATGCCAAGGTAAAAAGTACTAAACTCCAAATCTCAGAATTCAATATGAAAAACTCAGGATGCATAATGAGGAAATCATTGCTAGTTTCTTTTTACATCTAGATGATATTGTAAATCGTATGAGAAATCTGGCTGAAACCATAACTGACACTACTCTAGTAGAAAAGTTTTTAAGATCTATAACTCCCAAATTTGAGTCAAAAGTGTCCGCTATTGAAGAGAAGCAGGATCTACAAACTCTTACTGTTGTTCAACTTCATGGGATTCTGATTGCATGTGAAATGAGGAAAGGAGGTCCATTTGAAGTCAAAGAGGTTGTCTTTAGATCTCTTGCAAAGGGAAGGGAAGTAGAAGAACTTGGCACTGGAAGGTTCAGAGGTAAGCTTCCTTTTAAATGTTTTGCTTGTGGAAGAGTTGGTCATTATGCTACTAAATGTCCCCATAAAGATAATTATGAAAAGTGAAAGGAAGTGGCAAAAGGAAATAAGAAACAGTCTATCAACAAAAAAAACTACTATACTCATGAAGATAGTGATGGTTTATCAAATAGTGAAGAAGGAGAATCTGATCAAGATAATAGACTACTCATGGCTTTTGAAAAACACTCTAGTGAGGCTAAAGAGACTTTTGTGGATGCATTAGAAGAAAATTATTTTCTTGAAGAAATAAATCATCTCAAAATATGTTTGGAAGAAAACAAAATTACCATAGATACTCTAAAGAATCAGCTTATAGAAAAGGAGAAGCACAATGAGAAATTAGAATGTGAAATAGTAAGTCTAAGAAAGGAAATTGAGAAAGTGAAAACTTTAAATATTATATTTGCTAAAGGAACTGAAACCTTAGATTAAATTATCAAGGTACAACGCTCTCCTCTTGTAAAGACAGGTCTTGGATATATCAGATAATCTTCTTAGTCTTCAGCACCAAGCTATCTAAATGTAGTTAAAGCCAGTTTGCAACATTTTGACACTCAGCAAAAGAAAAAAGAGACTACACAGGTAAATCATGACCACTTCAATACAAGGAAGAACAATAAAAGAAATATCAATCAGTAGGTAAACATAAATAGAAGGTTTCATGATCGCAAAAATTTCTTCTTTAATGGACAATGTTTCTCATGTCATAATTTTGGTCATAACGCTGCTCAATGTGTTGCATACAAAACCATCATGACTAGAGAATCAAGAAAGAAAATAACTGAGACTGTAATAAAGAATAATAATTATAACAACTTTTCTCCTCTTCAAAATGAAATTGAATGTTCTTATTGCAATAACTTTGGACATGAAGAATCTAAATGCAGGAGCAAACTTCAATCAAAAGAGCATATACCTTCAAATTCAAAGGTATGGAGAAAGGACTTACAGGTTTAAAGCTATGGAATAGCTTTATTTACTGAAGGGGAAGAAAATCAGTGGTACATTAATAGCGGATGCTCAAAATACATGATAGGTGATAAAAATAAACTCCTTTCATACAATGCTCTAGAGAAAGAAAAGAATGTTACCTTTGGAAATGACTCTCCTGCAGTCATTAAAGGAAAAGGTTCTGTTTTTCTAAAATAAAAGTTGAAAGCTAACAATGTTATGTATGTGGATGGATTAAAGCATAACCTGTTAAGTGTGAGTCAAATGTGTGATCAAGGAAATGAAGTTGTCTTTAGTTCAAAATAATGTGTAGTACGTGAACTTGACATAGGAAAAACATTGATAAAGGGAACTAAAACACCAAGAAATCTGTATGCATTGAAAGGTGGCCAAGAACAATTCTACTTGGGTAAATCTTCAGAAAATTGGTTATGGCACAGAAGGTTGGGACATTTGAGATTCTCTCAAATAATCAAATCCAACAGACTCAAATATGTTTGTGATCTTCCTAGCATCACTCTACCTGAAAGTTCCATATGCAAATCATGCCAATTTGGTAAGCAAACCAGAGTACAATTCAATGCTAAAGAAGGATAAAGAAGTAAGCCTCTTGAACATATACATACTGATCTATGTGGTCTTGTAAGGAAAAATTCACCTTATGGAGAAAAATACTATATTTTATTTACTGATGAATTCTCTAGAATGTGTTGGATCGGTTTACTGAAACATAAAGATGAAGCATTTGAAAAATTTAAGATCTTCAAAGATTTGGTTGAAAATGAATTAGATCTAAAAATCAAATGTATTAGATCTGACCGAGGAGGAGAATATATATCAGATGAATTCTTTAATTTCTGTGAACATTATGGAATAAAAAGACAGTTTTTTGTAGCTGGAACCCCACAACAAAATGGTGTGGTAGAAAGGATGAATAAAATAGTTCAACAAATGGCTCTGGCTATTCTTGTTGAATTTGGAACTCCTGATACCTTTTGGGGAGAAGCATCACATATTGTAGTAAATATTCTTAACAAGGCTCATGTTCGAGTAAACAGTCATAAAACGCCTTATGAACTCTAGTATGGAAATATTCCCACTGTAAAGCATTTTAGAGTTTTCGGAAGGAAATGTTTTATCAAGAACTATGATGAAAAACTTGGTAAGTTTGAACCTAGAGCAGATTAAGGAATATTTATTGGTTACTCTTCTAGAATTAAATCATATAAATGTTACAATAAAAGACTTCGGAAGATTGTTGAATATATTGATGTTGTAATTGATGAGTCTCTCACAGCTCCTAGAAGGGAAGTAACAACAACAAATGAAGATGATGATGATGTATATTTTCCCCAATCAAACATAAACAATATAGAAGGAGAACCCAATGAAGCACCATAAGAAGATCTGTCTGAAAAGGCTCCGTCCAGGTAGGTTCAAAAGAATCATCCAGAATCTCAAATTATGGGAGAAAAGGGTTCAGGTGTCCAATGAAGAAGAACTCTTGTAGGATCCCCTGGATATCTGGCATTCTTATCCACTATTGAACCATACTAGTAAAGATGAATGTTGGATTCAAGCCATGAATGAAGAACTTGATTAGATTGAAAAGAATCATACTTGGGACTTGGTTCCAAGACCTCATGATAAAAATGTTATTGGAACAAAATGGATATTCAAAAACAAGTTAAATGAAAATGGAGATGTTATTAGAAACAAAGCTAGACTTGTTTGTAAAGGGTATGCTCAACAAGAAGGTATATACTTTGAAGAAACATTTGCTCATGTAGCCATACTTGAAGCCATAAGAATGTTTCTTACTTTTTCAAGTTTTCAACAATTCAAAGTTTATCAAATGGATGTTAAATTTTCTTTCCTCAATGGTGATCTAGAAGAAGAAGTTTATATAGAACAACTAGAAGGATTCATTATGGGAAATGATGAAAAAATTGTTTGAAAAATTAAAAAGGCTTTATATGGTCTCAAACAAGCTCCTCGGGCATGGTACTATCGTCTTGACAAATATCTTCATCAACAAGGTTTTACAAAGAAATCTGTTGATAGTAACTTATACACAAAAAATTGAATGATAAACTATTGATTGTAGTTGTGTATGTTGATGACATCATTTTTGGAAGTAATGAAGAGTCCATGAGTCAAAAATTTGCTTCTGTTATGTAGCAAGAATTTGAAGTGTCTTTACTTGGGGAACTAAAAAATTTTCTTGGCTTACAAGTGTAACAAGCAACAGATGGCATATTCTTATCACAAGAAAAATATCTTAAGCGAATTCTGAAGAAGTATGGGATGGAAGACTGCAAACCTGTGAGTACTCCAATGGTAAATGGATGTAACCTCAGTTCTCATCATTATTCTCCCACGGTGAATCAACTAGAATATAGATACATGATTGGAAGTCTGCTTTATCTAACCGGGACAAGACTAGACATTATGCATGCAGTTGGGATTGTTGGACGATTCCAAGCTAATCCAAAAGAGTCTCACCTTCAGGCTGTAAAAATAATATTAAAATAAATACAAGGGACTCAAGAATTTGGTCTATGGTATCCAAAGAATGTTTATCTTACTCTTCATGCTTACACAAATGCGGATTGGGCTTGAAATTTTGATGATCGAAAAAGAACTAGTGGTAGTACATTCTATATGGGGCCTCGATTAGTATCTTGGTTTAGCAAGAAATAAAGTTCTATTGCCTTATCTACAACAGAAGCAGAATATGTGGTTGCCGCATCATGTTGCACACAACTTCTATGGATGATGCAGACACTACAAGACATTCAAATCAAATTTTCACCTCCCATCTCAATTCTATGTGATAATGCAAGTGCCATTAGTATCTTGAAGAATCCTATTATGCATTCCAAGACCAAGCACATTCCTATCAAGTATCACTTCCTACGTGAACAAGTGCTTGAACAAAAGGTTAAATTGGAGTATGTTCCCTCCAAAGAATAAGTTGCAGATATATTTACTAAACCTCTTCCCAGGGAAGCATTCGAATATCTCAGACATAAGCTGGGAGTTGTCTTTGCATCTCTGATCAAATTTTCTTAATTTCAGAAAATTAAATTCGATACGCTGGTTTCATAAAGGCGAATCATGTATATACACAAGTTTATATGCATACAACCGCGTATGGTATGTGCTGACAGAAATTCTCTGGGTTAGCTTTCAGAACAATTGTGGTGTTGTTGGGTAATCTCTGTTGTTGTTCCCGCATTCATCTTACTATAACATTCTTTGATATTTATCTCCTTGATGAAGATGCTTTGATGAATTGGTTGTTAAAGGTGGTCAGGATGCACAAGCTTAGGGGGAGCACCTGCCTTGTTGAAAAGGATGCATTGTTGGCATTTTATTGGTTTTTGATTTATGATCTCTCTCTTGAGATTTTTTGGTCCTGATTATGAAAATTTATTTTTGTAGTTTGATGAAAAGGGCATGTTGATACCCATGATGTAAATTGTTATATTCCGTCATGTAAGTACTTTTTCAAACTTGTAAACCCACTTGGTTGGGTAAATGAGTCAATTATGTAATTCCACTTGGTTGGAGCTTTTATGTAAGTATGAATCCTTGGTGATAGGAAAGGTCATACTCGGTTGAGTTATAGAGCCATCTACTTCATTGAAAAATCTGTCTCGAGATTCAACATGACCTCAGGGGGATCATGGTCAATATAGTGCCCTCTTCCCTTGATGTCAAAGGGGGAGAGTATTTTGGGAGTTATGTTTAATGTATCTATCTGTTTTGGTGATCAAACACCATCATGGGTGGAGATCAAACACCATCATGGTTGCCATCAAGTACAAAGGGAGAGATTGTTGGAAATATGATTCTTACGTCTTAATAGGTTGTCCTTGATGGAGACTCTCTGGAAAATGATGGAGTATATATCTTCTAGAGAAGCTCAGTAATTTGCAGAAGCTTTATCAGAAGAAATGTATAAAATCTAGCAGAGGTTGGTTAATATTTAGATTGAAGGTTCTATACGCAGGTTAGTACAGGCCAAGTCACGTATACATGCTCATAAGAATGATCCAAGTCGTGTATGCCTTTTGCGCTCTAAAAATATGATTCCATGGGGCATTACCATGGTATTAGCCCACAGTATTGAGTGTTGTGTCATATATTTGATTCCGTCCAAGAATACCATTGGTAGTTGTGTGGTTTTGAGTCATGGTATTGGTAAAGGCTAAATCTATATAAGGAGAAGAATATCATAGTGCAAAAGTGTGCAAGTGTAAGGGCAATCACTGAATACTTCTCTCTGAAGTATATCTGCATGAAATGAACTCTATTTTATTGGTAGATATGAATCTATGATGCACCCCTGGATACAATGATGGATTAGGATCCCTAGACCTGAAATGTCTATGTTCTTGCATGATCTATTAAAGAGATTATTAGATCTATGACCTGGCACATTTTTGTTGAAGTGAAGTGAAGGAATCTGGGTAAGTTCTATAAATCTGAAACATTTTGCAAAATTAATATCTATAGATCTTTACGCTAGTTCGTCTTGGTAAAAGCGCGTATATACGTGTATTTGTCTCAGAAAAAGCGCGTATGGAAGTTAGGGTTTTTTGAAGCTTATTGTAGAGGTTATATATTTATTTCTGTTGTATTTCTATTGTCTGTCAATCAAGTCTTCATGTAAATCTAGGTTTCTTGAATACTGTGTATGCTGCTAAGTTAAATATGTACAAATCTAATCAATGAGTGAGTAAAAATGTTTAATGATGACTGACTGATTAAAGTTTTTACAGTACTGAAAAGATATCTAACTGAAAGCCTCAGATCTGGTCTCGAGATTGACGATATTCAGGAAGATGAATATTTACAGGTCTATACGCAGGTTGGTGTGAAGGAAAGTGCATATGCACGCGGGTTCCGTAAATAAAAATTAGCATATGCATTTTAAGATAATGAATGTTCAGGGTTGAGTTTGATTCTTCATACTGATTCTGAAATCTAGGTTATTACTGTGTTCTGGTTACAGTGATCTCATTGTTATGATTGAAGTATTGGGTGAAATTTATCATTATTGATCTTTATGAAGAGTTGTGTTGAAGCTGTGTGATCTAGTATGAAAATTTGATGAAACATGGTCTGCAGTGTTTCTGAGGGATGAAGCCTTCAGTATGGAAGTAGAACCTTCTTGCTAGTAAAAGCTGGTGTTCTGATCAGGGTGTTGAAACTCCCTTCCAATAGTGGCTGGTAAACGAGATCAGGAGGTTATAGCTCCCTTCCAGTAGCAGCTGGAGAATGAGAGAAGGTTGCAGCCTTCTGCAGGTAGATGCCTGCATACTGATATGAGTCTGCATCAGTAAAATATTGTAAGCAGTTTTCCATATAATAAATATAGAAGACGAAGACGACAACAATGGTGGTTTTCTCTCGAATTGGGTTTCCACCTTAAATATTGGTGTTCATGTGTGATGAATTATTCTGCTGTTACTGCACATATTTAATGCTTAAATAAGTTATGTATAATTGATAAGATGAGTTAAAGTTTGTTTCTAAAATTTTATCTAACAATAAAGTTATCTCAGTATACGCAAGTTTCTGTTGGTATATCCGCATGTATATGTGAATTGGGTTCATTAAAGTCACATATGGAATTCAATAAAGAAAAATTAAAGTTTATAGTGAGCTCTAAATATTGATTCACCACCCCCCCCCCCTTTCTCAGTATTTTTCCCAGCAAATACTCTGTATTTGTTTCCACCTTCCATTCCACTAGAGAAGCCCTCATTTCTCAAGTAACACCGTACAAGTCCCCCTCTTTTGATGACTTTTGAGATTCTTTGATAAGAGAACAATAAAAACTCTTACACCTTGATCTTACTGGAAAATATTCTAAGAAATCCTTAGCATCCCAATAGCAACCAAATCCAAAGAATCATAAGAAGAAACATCCTAAAAAGAATGGTCCTAAACAAAAAAAGGGTCTTAAGAAATATCAGCCAGAAAATGAAAATGTAACTCAAAAACTGATAAGGCAAATAAAAACAAAGGGAAGAAGACAAATAGATATTGCAAATTTTGTAATTGTGATGGCCACACAGAGTGATTTTTTTTTAAGAATATGGAAGCCTTGAAACCAACAGTGGAGAAACACAACATCCCTTTGGAGAAATCTTCAACTTCATCTTCGGGAATGGCACTTTATATATGTGGTTTTCAAGCATCAATATCTGGTTATGCATTGAATGTATATTCTTCTTCTCATTCTCATGAGTGACTCATTGATTCTGGAGCCTCTTACCACATGGCCAAAAATAAAGCCATGTTTTCTTCTTTAAATGATTTTAACACCAATAATATTTATGTTGGTGATGATATATCTCTTAGTCTTGTAGGGTCTGGAACCATTCATCTAGATAATGGTCAGTTTCATGATGTGTTATGTGTTCCTACCTTGTCCTGCAACCTTCTATCTATTTATCAGATAACTCATTCAGGTGAGGGTAAAACCATAGAATTCTCACCTCATGATGTTCTAATTAAGGACCTAAGAGATCCTAGAAATATTTTAGCTACTGGCATTGTTGATGATTTCACAAGGTTGTATAAGTTTGACAACTTTGGCTCATCATGTCTTCCCTCTTTTTTGTTTCTCATAATAATGAAGTGAGCAAACATTGGGATGAGAGATTTGGTCACTTAAACTATCACTTAAAAATATATGTAAAGAAAATATGGGGACAGGTCTTCCTATGGTATCTTTCAGAGATGGTGTTCGTTCCAGTTGTGTACTCGGAAAACATCATTGGGATAGATTTGACAAACATGCCTTTTGGCACGCTTCATCCCCTTTACAGCTTGTGCACAGTGATTTGTGTGGTCCACTTCCAGTTCTTTCTTTCTCAGGCTACAAGTACTTCTTAACTTTCATTGATGATTTTTCCAGATGCACTTGGGTATACTTCTTAAAAATCAAGAGTGAAGTTTTGAACATGTTCTTTTCCTTTAAGGCTTTTGTTGAGAAACACACTGGACATCAAATTCTTAAGTTAAGATCTGACAATGGAGGAGAATATGTTAAAAAACAATTTATCAACTTTTGCACTGAGAATGGCATTCAATTTAAACATATTATTCTATATACTCCACAACAAGATGGTGTAGCTGAAAGGAATAATCACACTCTAAAATAAATGGCTAATTGTATGCTTCAATCTAAAGGACTTAGTTATAATTTTTGGGTAGAAGCAATTAACTGTGCAAATTACATAGTAAATCACACTCCTACTAAGGTTTTAAGGAATATCGTTCCAGAAGAAGCCTGGAGCTCAATAAAACCAGATGTATGTCACTTTCCTGTTTTTGGAATTGAAGCTTGGGCCCATATTCCAGATGAGAAACATAAAGCCTTAGAACCTAAGAGTGAAAAATGTATTTTTGTTGGATATTCTGAGGATGTCAAAGGATATAGACTTCTTCAACACAAATCCAAAAATGTAGTTATTAGAAGAGATGTAAAATTTGATGAAAATATATCAACCTGCGAGCTTAGTTCAACATGTGTGCCACGTTTTGGCCTATGAACCAGATTCGACATATGTGCCACATCTCTCTATCTCTTCTACTTCTGACAACATTCTTCTACTTTGGATGATGAAAATGAGGATGAAAATCCTGCTCCACCTCCTAAAGATCTTCCTGCAGCTCCACAGCTTCTAAAATGGGCCTGCTCTAATCGGGATCAGTAGGTTCTCTTGCAGGTGACCCTACAGATCAACGTCGTCCATGTTCTCAATTCGACATAGCCTCTTCTTTATTGGCTCAAGTTCCAGAAAATTATGATCCAGATACCTTTGAAGAAGCTTCAGGTCATCCAGATAGGGATGCAACTATGAATGAAGAATATCATTCCTTATTGGAAAATGATACTTGGGATCTTTTTCCACTTCCAAAGGGAAGAAAACTTGTCAGATGCAAATGGGTTTACAAAATAAAGTTTGGACCAGACTAAAAAGTGGATAAACATAAATCTCGTATTTTTGCTAAAGGATTTTCACAAGTTGAAGGCATTGACTATACTGAAACCTTCTCCCCTATTGCCAAAATGAATTCTATCTGCCTTGTTCTTTCCCTTGCTACCTCCTTTAAATGGGAAGTTCATCAGATGTATATTAAATCCACCTTCTTACATGGGGACTTGAATGAATAAATGTACATGGAACAACCCCTTGAATTTATCGAAAAAGACTCTAGCCTTGTTTTCTGCATTAATAAGTCTCTCTATGATCTCAAATAAGCCCCTCGGGCTTGGTATGCCAAAATGGATAGATTTATCTTAGATAATGGCTTTCCTAGATGTCATTCCAACAACACTGTCTACACCAAGAAAGTGGGTAAGTCCTTAATCATCCTTGTTTTTATGTTGATGATCTTATCCTTACCATTAGTGATCCCAACCATATAAACCATGAGAAGTCTAGCCTCAAAAAGAAGTTTGAAATGACAGACTTAGGACACTTGCATTATTTCTTTGGTTTTCAAGTCTTGCAATCCAAATAAGGTATCACCCTTTCTCAATCCAAGTATGCATATGATCTTCTACGCTACTTTTACAGACTGTAAGCCAGCCCCTTCGCCCTTTCAGTCTGGAGTCAAGCTTTCAGCCACTTGTACTTCCATTGAGGTTGATGCTACCTTATACCGTCGAATTGTTGGTAAAATTCTGTATCTAACCCATACTCATTTGACCTTTCATTTGTCTTTGGTCTTGTTTCTCGGTTTATGCACAAAAAACATGAAATTCACTAGAAAGAAGCTAAAATAATTCTTCGATATGTTCGACGTACAATTTAGTTTAGGATTCATTACAATGCAACAACATCTCCATTATTGGTTGGTTTCATTGATTTTGATTGGGCTCGTGACCTTGATGATTGAAAGTCTACTATAGCTTATGTATTCACTCTTGGTTCAGGACCTATTACATGGTCTTGTCAGAAGCAAAGTGCCATCTCTATTTATACGGCAGAAGAAGAGTATCACGTTGATATTGAAGCCAACAAGGAAGCCATGTGGCTTCGTTAGATCCTATCCGAATTCAGTCTTCATCAGTAACATCCAATAACACTTTGAAGTGATAGTCAGAGTGCCATTCGGCTATGCAGAAATCCAGTTCAACATCAGCATAGCAAACACATTGATCTACACATGCACTTCATCATAAAGCTCATTCATGATCGTGTTCTTGAAGTGCATTATTGTTTAAAAAATGATCAAGTTGTTGATATCTTTACAAAGGCTCTCACAGAAGCGAATTTAAGCAAAATTCGATCTATGGTTGGAGTTCAGGAAAGTTATCATTAAGGGGGGACAGGATCTAATGCTTCCTTCCTTCTCCTATTGTGTCACCTTTGTAAATCCTTCAATCCTATCCCAAGTTGTTCTCAAGGGGGGATGTTAGGATATTCCGACACATAGGAAATCGTTAAGTATAACTTGGTCTAGCGTAAAGTTAGGTAAACTCCATTTCTTTAGTATTTACTTTTGTAACTTATAATTTGACGGTCATGATATGTAGTGATCCGATGGTTCATTATTTCCACGGTATTACCGACACTTGTTCTGTGGCTTAACACCCGATTGGTCCATGACCTCTATTTAAAGAGAATAGAGGGTCATTTGTCCAGTGACCGTTTATGAGAGAAGATTATGTAAATTTTATTTCTTTATATTAATAAATTGACTGAAGTGGTCGCGTTGGCTCAGGCCGTGGGGTGTTTACCTATTCAATGGTTTTAACCAAGTCAAATGCTAATGTACTGATCTGTGGTCTATTTGTGAGCGGTGACCTTTGGTGTTTGATCTAAGGAACTTACCATGTAAATTCCTACAGATGGAATGGAAGCTAAGATCGATGTTATAGAAGAAAAAATAAAAGAATAAATGGAAGTTTTAAAGGAAGTTATGAAAACGTTTCTACAAGAAATGATTCTTAATGGAGAAAATGTAGTAGATGAAACTCATGATGAGAACAAAAGAAATGTTAATCATGATTTCATATACTCTAATGTTGGATTTAAGACCCACCATATTCCAAAGATCGATATGATGTCAAGGATCTAGTAACATGGATACTACAGATGGAGAAATATTTTGATATCCATAATGTGAAAAACACACAAAAGGTATGCATTGCAACTTTGTATTTAGAACCAAATCAGTTTGTATGGTATCGATGGATTTTTTCTTGTAAAAGACTTGTCACTTGGTCAATTTTTATAGACGAAATAATTACACATTATGAGGATACTAAGAGAAATACCTTCTTTAGTCAATTGATAAATCTCAAACAAAAGGGTTCAATGGAAATGCACATTGAAGACTTCCAAAAATTGAATATCAGGGTAGCAGATATTCCAGAGAAGCATAGGATTTATGTCTTCATAGGGACTTTAAAGCATAACATCCAACATGAGGTTCAACTTTGGGAACCCGATTTATTGGAGAAGGAATTCAGGGTGGTGAGAAAAGTTGAAAGCAAAATTATAGAAACAAGGAAGTCTACCAATCAAAACTATACATATGGAAATGTTACTGCTCCTAGCCTTCCACAAACCACAAGTTTTACACCACAAAAATTGGAGGAAAAAGGAGAAAATGGTTTTGTTATAGTTGTGATAACAAATACACTAAAGGTCATAAATGCGTTGAGAAGAAATTATTTTACATAGATTGTAAAGAGGAGGAAGAAAAGGAACAAGAAACATCAAAAGAGGAGGATATAGACCAATAACCAACCCCAAAGAAGGAAGAAATGAATACAACCATATCTTGTAATGCATTAGCAAGAATTACCACTTCTCAAACTCTCAAGATAGAAGGATATATCAAGAAAAAAAAGGTAATAGTGTTGATTGATTCATGAAGTACACATAATTTTATTCATTTTAAGATAGCCAAGGAATTTAATTGCTTCCTATATCCAGCACCAGAATTTCAAGTGATGTTTACAAATGGAGGAAATATAAATTGTTCTGGAAAGTGCCATAATATCAATCTAACCATGGGGGAATATGTATTGAATAGTCTGATGCTTTCTATTCCAATGGGGGGTGGTGATGTTGTACTGGGAGTCAAATGGTTACAATATTTGGGCACTATAACTTTTAATTTTCAAGAACTTTACTTGAATTTTTTTTGGGAAGGAAAGGAAGGTTAACTATGGGGTATCACAATGAAATCGGGAAATTTAATCATCTCTAGTTTCATGAAAAATATTTTGAAGAAAGAAAAATGAGGTGTAATTTCACAATTATTATCACTACAGGTTCAAACATCGAAATACTCTATTTCTCCAGATCTCCAAAATGTCTTGGACAATCGTTCCAAGGTGTTTGAGACTCCCAAAGGCCTCCCACCTATTCGTGATCATGATCATGCTATTCATGTGATTCCAGAAAGTGTTCCTCTAAACATTAGGCCTTACATATTTCTTATGCCCAAAAGAGCGAAATTGAACGTATAATTATAGAAATGCTAGAGGGTGGTATAATTCAAACTAGTAAAGGTTGTTTCTCTGCTCCAGTAGTATTGGTGCACAAGAAGGATGGATCATGGCGCATGTTTCCAGATTATAGGGAGCTAAACAAGCTCACTATGAAAGATAAGTTTCCCATTCCTATCATTGATGAATTATTGGATGAATTACATGGAGAAATTTACTTCACAAAGTTGGATCTTCGTTCAAGTTATCATCAAATTAGAATGAATACGAAAGACATTCTGAAAACAACATTTAGAACTCATGAGGGTCATTATGAATTTTTGGTCATACCAATGCACCTTCTACATTTCAAGGATTGATGAATTCCATTTTTAAACCCTTCCTTAGAAAAATTGTGTTAGTATTTTTTGATGATATACTAATCTAAAACAAGTCTTGGAAGGATCATGTTCAACATGTTGATAGGGTGCTCAAGCTATTGCAGGAGAAACAATTATATGTAAAAACCTCCAAATGTTTCTTTGGAGTATGGGAGTTGGAATATATGGGTCATATTGTATCTCATGAGGGTGTTAATGTAGACCGTAACAATATTAAAGCCATTAAGGAATGGGAAATACCCACAACCTTAAACCACCTACGAGGATTTCTCTGGTTAATAGGGTATTATCACAAGTTTGTTAAGAATTATGGGATAATAGCAACACCTCTAACAATATTATTGAAGAAAGATGCATTTTTTTGGACTCTAGAAGCAACTAAGGCCTTTGGACATCTTAAAGAGGAAATTTGGCAAGCACCGGTTTCATCTATGCCAGACTTCACAAAAAATTTTATTGTGGAATTTCATTCCTCAGGAAATGGAATTGGTGTTTTTTTAATGCAAGAATGAAGACCCATTGCTTCTAAAGGTCGTCCAATCAAAGGAAAGTATTTACAGAAAGCTATTTATGAGAAGGAAATGTTGGAAATACTACATGCACTAAATAAATGGAGACCTTACCTAATGGGAAGACACTTCAAGGTAAAAGTAGATCATGATAGTCTTAAATAATTTTTCGAACAAAAACTATCTTCAGAAGAGAAGAAAAAATGGGTCACAAAGATGTTGGGTTATGAATTTGAAATCATCTACAAGAAACGAAAGATCAATTTTGTTGCAGATGCACTCTCAAGAAAGGATGATGACGTGGAAACATTTCTTTGTGCCATTTCTATTATCCAACTCGATTGGAGAATTGAAGCAAGGGAGGAGTGGATGCTGCTAATCGTATGCGGGTTTTTTAAGCTAACAATATATTTTTAGAATAACTCTGGTCAACTCTGTGGTTGATTCATAGTAACATGTTTTTGGTATATTAAGATCTATATGCAGGTTAATCAATAGAAAAAACACATATACATGCGGGTTGCCTTAAGTGAAGTCGCATATAAATTTTTTCATATGAATGATCAGGGTTGTAGTTTATTTTGAGTGTTGATGTAGTACTCCGAGTTCAGTTCTGTGTTCTAGTTACAATGATCTCACTGTTCTGGTTGATTTATGTAAGTGTTTGCTTCAGATTATCTACAAGCCTTGATGTATTAAAACAAGTGGATTTAGTGTGAAAATTTATGAAATGTGGTCCACAGATGTTCATGAGGGTTAGAGCCTTCAATAATGAAGTTGAATCTTCCTATCAGTGGTTTCTGCTAAACAAGATGAGGGGGTTGGAGATCCCTTCCAGTAGGAGATGGAGAACGAGTGAAGATTTTAGTCTTAACCAGGTGGGTGCCTACATACTGGCATGAGTCTGCACTGGTACATGAATGTAAGAAGCTTTTGATATTAATAATATTGAAGACTGAGACGACAATAGCGGTGGTTTTCTCTGACATTGGGTTTCCACCTTAAATCATGGTGTTCATGTGAGTTGCTTATGTGGGATGCTTTATTCTATTCTTAATGCACATGCTTACTACTTATCAAATACTTGATGAATCTCTTACGTCCTCGTTAAGTTAAAAAGATAAAAAATTAGTTTTTTTACACATTTGTTAAGCATACACTAGTTTATTTTATAACAGTCACATACATACGCGATTTGGGTTCAGTAAAGTCACGTACAAATTTCAGAAAAGAAAATTGTTATTGTGAGTTTTAAATTTTGATTCACACCCCCACCCCCCTGCTAGTATTTTTCCCAAAAACCACAGGGTCAAGAAAGAATTTTTTTGGGATGTCCTTAAATCTAATATTTGAAAGTTTGAGGCAGAATGTTTGGTCTTCCAACAAAATAAAGTAGATACAATTAAGACCCCGGGTTTTCTACAACCTTTGTCCATTCCAAGTCAACATTGGGTAGAGGTTTCAATGAACTTTATCATAAGTTTACCCAAGTAACAAGGAAGGAGTGTCATCATGGTGGTAGTTGATAGACTTACCAAGTATGCACATTATTGTGCATTATCTCATCCATTTAGATCTAGTACAATTTCTACTGCATTTATGGAAATAATTCAAAATATACATGAAAACCCAAAGATTATTATAAGTGACAGAGATCCCATTTTCACTGGAAATTTTTGGAGGAAATTATTTTCTTGTATGGGTACTCGACAAGCTCATAGCTCATCTTATCATCCTCAATCTGATGGGAAAAATGATATAGTGAACAAATGTTTGGAATGATATCTTAGTTGCTTTGTATCTGATAAACAAACACAATGGGTCAATTGGTTACCTCTGGCTGAATGGTGGTATAACACTTCCTTCCACACTGCAGCAAAAGTGACCCCATTTATGGCACTTTATGGATATCATCCACTATCCATCATATCATATTTAAGAGAAAATTCTAAGGTTCAAGCAGTGGAATATCTCATGACGCATAAAAAGAAAAGTTCTAAAACTCTTAAACGATAACCTAACTTTGATGCAGAATCGAATGAAACAACAGGCAGATGAAGATTGCAATGAAAGAAGTTTTTATGTAGGCGACTAGGTATTTTTATGGCTACAACCATAAAAAGATTTCCCTCAACCAAGATAAGAAGGATAATAGATTATCACCAAAGTACTATGGTCCTTACAAGGTGTTGCAAAATATTGGTACTATGGCATACAAATTGGAGCTTCTGGCATCTTCCTGAGTGCACCCAGTTTTCCTTGTTTCATGCTTAAAGAAGGTTATAGGTGAAAAAATCCTAGTTTAAACAATATTGCCAGAAGCTTGGACGAGGAAGGAAAAATCATATTGGAACCTGAAGGAGTCACAGAAACAAGAACTCGACAGCTAAGAAATCGATCAATTTCAGAGTATCTCATAAAGTGGAAGAGCTTATCGGTTGAAGGTTCCACATGGGAGGATGAGAATTTTATACAGAATAATCTAGAACTACTCAAGAATTGAGGACAACACATTTTTTTAAGGATAGGGTCATGTTAGGTCCCTATAATATTAGTGTAGCCCCCTTGTTGTTGTATTTGTTCCCATGTAGTCCCCATAATCTTATTATTGTGCCCCATAGAAGCCCACTATTGTTATTGCTGTGCTCTTACATTATTATTATTATGTAGGCTATGATTATATTTGGACCCCTTAGACTCTCATATATATATATATATATATATATATATATAAAGTAGGGTTTTTTCATTTGAAGGATAAAATATTTTTTCATTTATGTAATGTAAAGGAGGCATCCCCCTCGAAGAGGCTAATTTCTAAGTTGTTGATCTATATATTCTTCTATTTTGTGAGCTAGTTTCATAAAAGTACTTGTACCACTGCCTCTCATGTGGCTGTACTCTTTCCCGATGAAGATATGAAGCACCCATTGGTCAAACTAGTCTAATATCTGCATGAAACGTCAATATTTTAGTCTCAGAAACATAAAAAACACAAAAAATTGTAAAACTTTCAAAAAATTAAAGGTCGAAATATTTTTACCTGAAGCATCCCATTGCTCACCCTTAGGAAGCATGAGCTCGGGATCATCACGGAAATTCATCCTTGCGTAAGGATAATCATCTATCATGATGAATTTTCTATGCAACCATCCAAAATAATCTGGTGAGAATCTGATCACCAACAAACTTGCATGTCGGGCCATATGATCTATCCACCTCCTCATTCGTGGAACCCTTAGATCGATAGGCTCGAGTATAACCTGCTAAGACTGAAGTAGTGGCACCCTCTCTAGAGAAAAAGATACTAAAATCAAGCCATAGCCAAATTTATTTAACTTCCCATATTGTGCTTTAGTCAATTGTTCCTTGATATTGACCAAGAAAACCTCACTCTAGTTGAACACCGTTGGCTCTAGACATTCTATCCCATACTGCATGTATGATCTACTCACTACATGGAGTGTCGAGCTACCTTCCAATCTTGTGATGATAAACAAGATTTTTCTCAAATATAACTGGGTCACATCTTTGATATTGATCTTTCCATCCCTAGTAGGCTAGGCTCGAGGTTTGCAATAGGTATCTATATAGTCTTTCATGGTCTCCCCACTACTCCTCCCACCTAGGAGAGAGATGGGGGCACCCCTATTGGATAAAATTTTCAGAAATTAAATATATTCTACCTTTACCTCGAGCATATGTTCCCTAAACTTAAATTATTGTACCTGAACATCCCATGAATGAAGAAGATATTCCAAAAATTCCATTTGTTGCCTCATGCCAAGAAGCCAGAAGAATTTTAGAAATCCAATTTTTATAGTTCCTGGATGGTAGCAGGATTATTTGCTACAATTAAATAATGTTCTCTTTCTCGCAAAATGAACACCATTTTGAGCTAGTGAACACCTGAAACATCAACAAAGGATTCACTAGGCTCCTTTTCATGCAAAAATCTAACAACAATTGAGGGGAAACTAATAAAGAACTTATAATTTTGCATCCAACGCACCCTTGTAGTGCATGACAGAGCATTGCACCTCTCCCATTAGTGATAATATGCATAGATGAAATGCAGTTTTTGATACAGGGGGGTGTGTTGGTCCTATGGCATATTTTTCGAACCCAAGGCTCTTAAAACCTCAAAAAACTGGCATGAAATTACAAAAATGGACCTTTAAAAGAAAGAGAAGGGTTTTAATTCCTACTTGGAAGCGACGATACTCAAAATGGTCCACTAGATTGGACATAATCAATTGCAAAAGATCGAGGGGAAAAGTGCTCCAAAACTCTCACTGTTGAAGGTAAATGTGAAATGGTAAAAATGAATAGTCATTTTGAATATTTATGGTCATTTCTTGCATTATTTTATTCATATTTAATGTTTTGATCTAGACATGCTTCATTTTTACTATGAAACATATATGTTTAATCCTTTTTGTGATGTTTTAGCATGATTTAAATAGGTTATTTTGACCAAGGAGTATACTTTTATATATTTTTTGGGATCTATAAACCTATGAAAAAGAACCCCTTGGAGTCGTGAAAAGATTGTTGAGCATTTGTATTTTCGAACTTGCTAAAGTAAATGAAAAGACATCCACTCAGTATAAGTTTAACCCTTTTCCAGGTTGGGATGGACTATTTACAAAAAAGGAATACCTTGTTCGAGCATGCCTAATAGTTTTTCTTGAGTATTGTTTTCTACCTTTTCGAACTTGAGAGACTATCTACGAAAAGGTACATGTGGAGTTTTCCTTTTCGTCTCTTTTTCAAACTCTCTAAACATGAAAAAGGTGTCGAGTTTTACCTTTGTTGGAATTGTTAAAACATCAAACAATGATGTAATTGTCGAACATGACAAGGCCGAACCACTCCCTCTCAAGGTTCGTTAAAAATAATCAGAGGGATTCATCTAAAGGATGAACCTACAGATCAAGCATATTTTATCCTCCTAAAGCTTGTTAAAAACTAAAGAGGTACTAACCAATATGGATGGGAAAATTGGGAAAAAATGGTATTATATTTACTAATGGAAGTCACTCACTCTTGAACATGACACTCTTCCACTTCATCTCTGTGGATGTTGGGTTTGGTAATATGCTTGTCATTTGGTTAATCATACCTTTTCAGAGCCTCCATTTCGGTTTTGGGTCAATGTTGCCAACTTGATTCAAAGTCGTCAATGTGTTCAATCATCATAATTCTGTCTCAATCATGATACCTGTTTGATGTTGTTGATGGGGGATACATCAAGGCCCTCCTGCGATGGGTTACTTCGTGTCGACATCATCACATCATCCAGGAAGTTGACTTAGAAACACCCGTTTGGTACCTTGGTGCTAGCATACATTAATGGCAAGTTTCCTCTATCTCGACGACATGATTAAATAATTGGACTTTGAATGAACAATTTTGTGTGGTGTTCGACATTAGCTCATTTACTCATACCATACGGATTTTACTATAGTACCTTGAGAGCCATTAACATCATCAGTGGTTTCTATCATGCCTGTTAATAGCTCACATCGCTATTCGGTAATTAGATGGTGTCTGCCATGTTTGACCTCAACTCATTGATTCACATGACTAGGCTCATACTTTGGTTAGTCGTGTGAATGAGATAGAAGACCCAAGATATAGTTTCATCCATTCGAGTTGTGATTGCAGGAGTTATACATGGATCACAATGTATAATGGCTATGATCATATACATAGTCATCCAGTCATGGGTCCTCCAGTTGCATTTGTGGTTGTGTATTTTGATCATTGTAAATGTTATGTTAGCTTATGTGCTAAGAATGGGAATGACTCCCCCATCAAATATATGTCATGATATAAATGTATTGTAACAAATGAAGCTCGTTGGTTGTTCTTGATCCCAACTTGTCACAAGGGAAAGCACTTTATTCATCAACCATAATTTTTGAATTTTCGCTTTAGGGGGAAATCTATTACAGGCCATTTTTTCACATCCATTCATTAGGTATCCTAATGGGATCAATCAACATCATATTCCCCCCTTGTCAACATCATTTCATAAAGCCCTAATTGTATCTCCTTCATTTCCCAGAATTTTTTCCTCAAACCACCTCATCTGAGCCAGTTTTAGGACCAATGCTCCCCAACCTTCCTCTCGATAGTGTTCACCTAGAGGTTTCTCCAATGTGGGCAGTGTTGATCACCTAATTGTTCCTCCCCTTTGCACCTGTGTTAGTTCTAGAAATTTGGGAGAAATTGAGAATTTCTGGAATCTTCCTCTTCGAGAAGCTTAAAGAATTTGTTACAACCATTTACCTTGGATAAAAATTTCAGATGCTATCTGAACTTTCTTTGGAGTTTCGATCCCTTATCCTTTGATCCCATCCTCCCATAAAAGGTGGATATAAAACCATAGATTAGTAATTGGATAAGAACTCCAAACATACCCCACTCCTCTATATATTTACAGGCTTCCATATGCAAGAGGTTGGATTTTGGAGAGTGATTCTACCCTTATGCTACGAGGTGTATATCATGAAAAGGAAATGACAATATAGCTTGGAGGAGCTCTTTTACAAGATCAATGCCTATTTGTGGTTGTAATCTCCTTCCATTGATATTAATGCAAAAAATTCTCTATTTTCCTATATGTGATGTCATTATTTCATGTATTTTAATAGCATGTTGATATATTGAATATAGTACTTAGGTTATACTCAATATATCCCATAGTTTCTTGCCCTATGTTATCTGACTATGTAGGTTCTAATTTTGGAAATCGGAGTTGGAATGTGAGCGTTCAAGCTAAATAAGGAGTGAATCATGTGACGAATTCTAGTAGGCTTCATTTTGTAATATATTTACTTTAAGCAAAATAATTTCATTCATTGTCCCTCTGTTATTCTAGGTTGGCCATCGAAACTAGGGGGGACACTTTTTTCCGCAATCGTAAATCCCACACAAGATTTACACTACTGCATTGTGGCTGTCGTATTTTTGTATTTTCCCCCTTTTTTCTTCTTCTTCCGCTCTTTAGAAGCATCTCGTTGCTCCTTCTACTTTGATCCACTTGATTTTTCTCTCTTTAGGCCAATGTTCTCCATGTACTATTCTTGTACACAAGACTCATCCATTTATTTCAGCTTGAATAACATCACTCACTCACGCAGATGGAGGTGCATATCCCAAAATACTTGAGGAGTCCATGTGGGTTCTTTGGAGAGATATCCAACATTATAGCCATATTTTTGAATTCTACAGTGTACTCTTGAACGATTTGGACCAAATTTTTCCTGAAGTAATGCCACCAGATCCACTGGTCCTCCAGGTACCCAATGGGATAAAACTGTGACCTAACAAGGGTTTTAAAATCCTCCCACTTAGTCACTGTAGGTTCTCGATCCAACCTCCAGATTTTTGTATGGCTCTCCATTAGGGAAATTTTGAGGTCTAAAATGGGCCTCCTAGGGAAATTGTAAAATAATAGTGGAAATAATAAAATAATATTTGATTACATCATCAAATTTTCGAGGGAAAAAAGAAAAAAACTACTTTTTCAGCTCATATTTTCAACTTATCTCCCAAAGATTTTACTCAAATTTCAAGCGGGAGTACTCATTGGATGAAAAATTTAATTCCTCATCCAAGGAGTACCCCTTTTGCATATTTTCGATGGATCCTGCTACACGAAAAATGAGAAATACATGAAAAACGTGATTGCAATCACGTTTTTTCATGTATTTCTCATTTTTCGTGTAATGGGGTCCATCAAAAGTATGCAACATGGGTACTCAGATGAGGAATTAAATTTTGCATCCAATGAGTACTCTCAATTGAAATTTTGGTAAAAAATTTGGGAGATAAGTTGAAAATATGAGTTGAAATAGTAGTTTTATTATTTTATTATTTTTTAATATTTTTACCCTTTTACTTAAAAAATGGTGAATCACCCCCCATGGTTGACATCATCATCTTGAATCTTGTTGGTTCTTATAAAGTTTATTTTGGTTGTAAATTTTTCTTATGAGGCCCATTTAAGACCTCAAAATTCCCCTAATTCCTACCAAGTCAGTGCATGGCCCTCTAATTTCAGTCGCACGAATGAGATATTTTGACCCTCCTAGATCTGATGGATTTTGAAATAAACTTCCAGTTGTTGCAACCAACAGTTCAACTTCAAATTCTTGATATCGCCGTGGTAATACTTGATATAAACCCTTTCTTCCATTTTAAATTAGGACTCTGATTGGTTCAGGACACTCAAACTAGGTTGATCTTTTTCAGGTCCTTTCTTCATCTGGTTCTCTGTTTCTCCTTGACCTTCTGATCATCGTTCTGATTCTTCCTCTGCATTCGAACCCCATCTTCTCCAAATATCCCCATATTTCTATTCAAGGCCACCATGAGAAGGATTACATTGTAGTTGATATATGTGACTTATTATTCTAATTGCGTAAACCTCAGCTCTGCGCGATCATGAGGTTCATTTATAGATTCATCGGCCATGATTATGGTTTTACGATTTTTGGCCCCACCGATCTGGATCCTTGAAATATCCATAAAATACCAAAATAATCCTACTTTGATACAAAATTATCCAAAATGTGTGCTGGATATTCCATTGGAAAGTTTGTCACAATAGATATGATAATATTATATTAACAATCTAAGATTCTACACTATTACATTTTTATTAAACTTTGAGATCGGTAGATTTAACTATAATTAGTATATGCATGTGAATGGAAATTATGTAGAAGAATAGAGAATGGAAAAATAATCTCTCTCACACACATAAGACACAAAATATGCTCTAGGAAACCCTTTCAGGAGAAAAACCAACTTGAAAGTGCGGTCGCTTCAATCTCTTTCTATGTCTAGAAATATAGTTGCAGGTACAAAGATAGTAAGTCCTATGCTCTGTGGGCTATTACAGTGTACAAATCATCCCTGTGTTATCTACCTCCTATATATCCCAGCTATATTTTCTCAACTATGGAACAAAATTCTCTCGAAAGATGGGAATGCCTCTTCCTCCTAGTGGCTCAATTATAACACAACACGATAACCTACTAGTAGTTAATTTTGACTACAAAAAATCTTAACTAGAGATACAATATAGACTCTTCTAGAGTCTTTTATATCATAAACAGGTGGATATCCCCCTTTTCATGAATAATGATAGTTGATGTGGCATCCTCCTGAATTATAGGTGTGAAAGTAGGAAGGTCAACTTCTAAGTGGCATAAATTTTGAATACAGACTTCGATTGATGCGCTTCTTGCACCATTGGAAAGGTCTATGTGCATAGAATAACATGAAATTTTGCAGCACTAAAACGCCAATTTTTACCCCCAAAAATCGTCGTTGATTCCTCAAAATGCTACAAGAAGGTTTCAAACCCCGTTTTTCCAAACTGGGTCTCCTCGGTAAAAATGGTCGCTTGAGATGATTCCTCCACTTTTTCCAGTCCAAATGCTTTGAGATGGCTGAAAAATATATAATGATCCAATCTGGATGAGATGACTATCATAGATGATGTGAATTTTGTTATTTGATTGACTTTAATGTTCATCTATTTTTGGAGTAGGTTGAAAATTCTTTATGGTAGAAAGATAACTATATGTCAATTTGATATTGCATTCCAAGTAAAAATAGGTTCTACATTGTGTACTTTTCATTCTAAAATTGAAGCTATATTTCCTTGATCCAAGTTATTTTAATATTGAAGTTTTGATATTTAAATATTACATTGTTTCCTTTTTGTCAGCAATAGGAAATAATGATGGAATTTGATGAAGCCAAGATTTATTTCTTAAAATAGATCATATCCTATTATTAAAGGATAAATAACTAACTCAACAAGACTTCCACTAAGAAAAAATGGGCTTATTCAAGTACATGAAATTGGGCCTTGAAAATTGATATCTAGCTCTCACATCTTGGAAAATTTTCATTACAGAAAATTTCAGCCTAAAAGTGGCCTCCTAAGGGAAAATAATAAAATAATTGGAAAATAATAAAATAAGAGTTATAAATTTTGGAGGGAAAAGAAGAAAACTACATTTTTTAATTGTATTTTCGACTTATCTCTTTATAGGCTTACTCTTATTTCAGGTGTAGACACACGTTGTATATGAAATTAAATTTCACATCCAACAAGTACCCATTATGCATACTTCTGAGAATACCCACATTGATAAAAATTGAAGATACATTGAAAAAGCGTGTTCAGACCCACATTGATAAAAAATGAAGATACGTTGAAATGGCATGTTCAACACGATTTTTCATTGTATCTTCAATTTTAATCAATGAAGGTCTTCTTAGAAGTATGCATAATGGGTACTTATGAGATGTGGAATTTAATTCCGCATATAACGAGTGTCTACACTTGAAATTTGAGTATAAGCCAAAAATATAATTAAAAGAGTAATTTTTATTTTTATTTTCCCTACCCCTTTCTAAATTTAAAGGATTTTGATTGGTTTACAAATTATGTAGGTGAAAATTTCAGGAGCACTTTTAGGCTGAAATTTCCTCTAATGAATGGTTTTTTTATTTCTTTTTCTTGAAGCATTTTTTTTAATTTGAAACTTGAGTTGTTTCATTTTGGAGAAATATTATATTAGTCTCTTCAATGCTTCTCGTTCTCATTCAATTCTTAATTAAACCCTTATTTTTAGTTTGGTTAGTTTCCCTTGATTTCCATTGATTTAAAGACTTTGGTTAAAGTTAAATACCTTTTTTTGAGTGAAAATAACTTTTGTTCATATTTTTATCATATTTATTTGATAAAAACATGCTATTAGGATTAATATGTGGGTTTAGTTATGATATTGGAATTTAATATTTTTTTCATTATAATTATTATTTTATTTATATATTTGATAGTTTAAGGAAAAAACATTGTTATTTCTTTTCATTTTCTCGCATGACTTAAGCATCTTAACCTTAGTATATACTCTCATTTTCTTAATTTTTAAGGCTTACTTGAATTTTGAAAGGGAAATGCACTTTGTGTAGCTAAGTGAATAGAAAAATGGTTCATACACCAAGCTATAATGCATTTATCATAGTGTACTTGTTGGCATGATACTAGAATTCCTCAATTACAATTATAATTTTGATGTCAAGACTAAAAGAACAATACATGTAGCCCACTAGCTTCTAAATATATTTATAAATTTATGACTAAAAAATATTCTTTGATCATTAAAATGTTATTGGTCATTAGCACACCCTCGATTTAGAGCATGTGATGTAGGAATAAAAAAAAAAATATTTACCTATGTGTTTGCACATTTATCAAATGACCACATTGATCCAAATTTGTTGATGGTGATATAAACAAAGAAAAGGTAATAAAAGATGATGTTACAAGATGGATGTCATTGAGTGGACCCATTTAAATATCATTTAGTGAACACGAATCATTGTATGGGTGATGTATAAACATTTTTCCAGTGTAGTCAAAGCTCAAGGTATTATGTTTGAAGTAGTTGATATAGATATATTATTAACATTAATTGGAATGCTTCTTATTTTGTCTGAAATGAATGTTTCCATGAAAATGTCTCAAAATTGAAAAATTCATATTGTAAAATACACAAACGAAAAAAAATTAGCATGCATGCATTAGATAATTTGTATACAATGCTAGAGTCTTTCACAAGTCTATAGTTTTCAAGTTGTACTAGGATAATCAATATCGAAAAAAAATAAAATTTGTGGTATGAAGAGGAAGGGATAATATATAGAGTAGTACACAAGTATTAAAATATATATTAAATATCTACAAAGATTAAAAAATGATTTTTTTATTTTATTTTATTATATTAGTCAAGGTTAATGATAATCGCAATATGAAATCCGCTCCCAAAACAAAAATCTAGAATAGATATGAAATTTCATCAATGCACTTTGGTTATTGCACCAGAGACTTGATATGGTTATATAGATATTTATATTTAATATACAATTGTTCAACACAAACTTCTATTTTCTGTTCTCATCATTTACACAATTTATCTCTACCATTTGTTACATGCATAAGCTAGATTTCCCTAATTTCAAATCGACGCATATAAATGATGCCATTACTATAATTTAATATCAATAATAAGAACCAAATTTCTCTAATTTCTAATCAACACAAACAAATAATGGCATTGCTAATACCAACCACTACAATATAGGGGGCAAACAACCTCCTAGGGAATTAAATGAAATCCCAAGTCAAGGCCAATAATCTTATGGATAATTTTTCTCAAATTAAGGGTAATTATATGAAAAAGTATAATTACAATTGAGGTTAAAAGGACAAGGTATTTTAATTAATATACAAAATTATTTTTTTAATAAAACTTACCATATCATCTAAATAGTTTATTGTAAATAGACCATTCATCTATTAGTTATATTACACTATTTAAAAATATAAATCAAACAATTAAATATGACAACATAATTATATCATAAATAAATAAATTAGTTAAAATGCATCTTAACAATTTAAAATTTATTGATCATAATATTTAAATATTAAAAAAATATCATAGGTTATGTTGACAATATCAAGGTGTGTGTTATTATTTGTCTCGTTGTGAATATATGTGGTAAACAATATGACTAATTCACTTTTTCAAGAGAATAAATTTCAATTCTTCGTTAGTGAATTTTAAAGTATTAATATTTTAATTTGAATAATATTTTAATTTCAAAGTATGAATTTCATCTCCAACATATACATAATTATGATAATATAAAGATGTGACATTACTTCCCACAATTGGAACAAGCCTAGATCCATCTCATTATGCTAGGAGGGGATTAAATCCCTTGAGGTACAAACCTTTCCTCAAGTTTTACACTAAAAAAATAAGGTTTTCACATCGAAAGATTTTATCGCTCTTGATGCATGATAGATCTAGAACTAGATGGATCTATGCTATCTAATATAAAAAATCAACATGTCTAAATAGAGAATATAAAATAAATATGTAAATAATTAAATTAGTTTGTTTTAATGTGTTATTTTTTTCATATATATTTTTTCTTGACTCACTATTTCCTTGTGAATATGTCTACAAAAGTGCCATGTGCATTGATTTCATCCTCCCTATCCTGAGGGTCCATCCATTACTTATGGAAGTGCATTTTCCCATGGCTTCACTATGCGATATAGAAGTTTGAATGGAGAAAAATAATAGTTTTTTTCCAGAATAAATGCATAACGGTGTCATCTTTAGTGAGGTGACGATATCAAGGAAGGCTCCTAGAGAATCGAAACCATTGTTACATTTTGATAAGGGCATGTTCTATTAACACATTTTATGAGAATTCATAATAGATGATATGTGTCAAACTGAATAAATTCTTGTTTGGAAACACCAGGTTTAAGAAACTCATAAATTCTTGAGAAACTTATGCTTATGATTTCCATGTGAATGATATACTATGTAATATTTTATTTCAATAAAAAAATTGAAATGTGGAAAAATAAATTTAATGATGTTGGTAATATTTGCATTATGTGCCTACAAAAGCGTAACTTGTGATAGGAAGATGTATTATTAATCAGATGTATAAACAAGAAAATAATTATTAAGGACATGGAGCACACTTCAAAAATAATAGTTGATGTTTGGGAGCATCCATTCCATGATGGAATGCACTCCCATCATATAATTTATGCTAGAACTTCTGTTTGTTACCAAATGATATTCACTTTCACAAGGAAAATATTAAGTACCATGTATTATCTTAAGTCTTGCCTCGTCATTTTTACAATTATTCTTGATCAAATCATCATTCCCATTTATCTTCGCGTGACCCTCTCTCTTCGACAAAAGGGCATGTTTAAGAAGTTGTCAAGTTGAACCCAAACTCTTATTAACATCAACCACGAGCGAAGTTCCTCTCATTAATGTGCCTCAACTACCGACATGATTATAATTCAAATTCAAATTGAACGCCTAGCTCTGTGTCTATATTCAAAATCAAATTGAACATTGTCCTGTGAGCTTAAGTTTATATATATATATATATATATATATATATATCGAGCTGGTAATTTCTTTAAGTAATATGGAAAAGGTTTAGAAACCAAGAGGATATTTAGATTGGACTCTATCTGAGGGGTTTTTACTCTCTTAGCTTAGCACAAAGGGTCATCATGTCCTTAGGAAAATGAAACTCTCTTAAAAGGCTAACAAACTGTTTTCCCAACTACTCGAACTAAACACACAAAACCTAATCAACCACCTTTATTATAATTTAAGTTGATTCACATAGGAAAATGAAAACTTGAACACGATCATGAATCAACCACCTTTCACTATAATTAAAAATCAAACTCATGGACAGTGATTCTTAAGTTAAGTGTTTTGATTTTAAATTACAGCCAAATGTAGGATAAAGTTGATTAATTTAGGATCAGGATTCTATGTCTTTATGCAACTTAGGCTATGGTGTGATAAAGGTGATTGATGTAGGCTCAAGCAAGGGACATTAATCTTGAATTACATTGAACCAATTTTTTTAAGGAATGCTAATGAGGGGGAAAACCTTCATGGTTGATAATAACAAGAGTTTGATGAAGATTTTACAACTCCTTAACTATGCACATTGGTCAAAGAGAGCATGGTATCCAGTTAATTATGATTACTCACGTCAAAGGGAGGTTGTTTCCAATGAACAGAAATAAGGGTTTGATGGATGTGAATATGGTGGTTTTGGATGACAACATGGGAAATATAAAATGAGAGAAATTGAAGTTTTACGCCAAAAGTGATCCATATCCCATACCCTTGCATCAATGTAATTCAATGTATGCTCCAATATTAACCAAGGATTTGTGCATACATTTCTATCCAAAAAATATCGAAATCTGTATTATTCTCTTCCTCATCCTATTAGAAATGTGACACACTACTTAATATATATTGAAATTTATCTAATACTATTGTCTACGATTAATATAATAATTAATTTAATTAAAAATGGTATATATTAATTAACACAAATTTGATCAATAGTCGTCTCTACAAGGTATGCATGTTATATAGTATCACATTTATCACAATCAAAAGGTACACACACGATTTTTTATGTTGACATTTTGAAAATAGATTAGGATCTATCATAAAAATAATCTATATCTAATTTCAAATCCACGTGTACGATAAACAATATGGATACTGGATATGAGAAGCCGTAAATTCCACAGTAGCCATTTTAGATGTAAATGTCAATGTTAATCATAAGTAAAAAGGAGAATAAATAGAGAAACAACCAAAAAACTAAAAAGGCCGACAGAGAAAATGCAGAGAAAAGTTGGTAAGTTAATATAACAAATCTTAACTTTTTTTTAGGAATATAAATACCTAAAATTAAAACGTATAGGTTAACATATTTTGTTAATGCTAGATATGTATAGGTTAAAATATATATTTGAAGCGGTTCTCACAATGCGGTGTTGTATGTTGAGTTGGGATTCAGTGGAGTTTTTAATTTTGAGTGTATGTATTGTGTTACATTATAATGTAATTTTAGATAATAAATTTAAATTTAAATTAGGTTTTTATATATTATTATTATAATTGAAATAATTAATTAATATTATAAGAATTAAAATAACAACTTTATCATTTAACTTTGACCAAGATGTGTAAATGTTATTATATCATTTATGATTTTATGAAAATATAATATATATTATTATATTTTAAAACTCACAATATCATATTTATGATTCAAAGAATATCATTTTACTATATCCTAAAACAGAATTGAATATTTTCAGAACCATTGGAATACCTAAAGAGCTTCATTTCCTTTCCTTAATTTAAGAAGTAAAAAAGTGGGTCTGTGTGAATATTAATGTTTTTTTAAATATTATTTTTTCTTAATATTATTATTTGAAAATATTACTATTAATTAAATTTAATATATTTAAATATATATTTAAATATAATAAAATTAAAATCAATACGTTTAATTGGAAAAATACTATAGTATTGCATTACATTACTCAACGGGAAGGGCGATATGACATGTCAAGATATAATATTGTTATTCACACAATATGTTGATAAAATACTTAAGTTCAATCAATGAGAAATAATGTTTTATTTATTGGGAGAGAGTCCATCGTTATTATCTATAGAGGTAGGGGAATGATCTTGAGGATGATTTTTTTGATGGTGAGGACCAACCGGAATCCAAACAGAACTGCCACATCCAATTTCTCTCTTGTCATGGAACACCCACTCTGCAGAGTGGGTTCCTTATCTCATCCAAGATGAAGAGCATGCATGTGCTCAAAATGTTTATATATTCACTCAGTACTTTCCTCGTTTCTCTCAGGTTTTTGGGATCCAAATTCATTTGTTCCTCCTCCTGATCTAGAATGGCAAGGTCTCGTGGGTGGGTGATCTAGAATAACTGGTTCCAGTTAGAGATTCCAAATTTTTGGAAGGCGCCCACTGGACTCTTTTCTATGTTTTTGGAGATGAACCCCGAAATGTCTTTGAGAAGGTGGAAGGTAAGGCCCGCCTATCTTAGGTACCCGTCAATGGTTCCACCATTATTAGGAAGAATGGCATATACAGTCCAAAACAACGTGAAACATAGCTTCTCCACTTTCAGGATGGGATCGACTCCTATAATGACTGTAGATGCACCTTCTCCAAAGAGAGATTGGTCATCGACCATATTGTTAGTAGGTAAAAGCAAAATGTAAGAATCTAAGTGGTTTACTGCAACCGATTCTGATTCTAGGTGGTTGCATTATTTTTGGAATTTGAGCATGTAAAAGTATAGTGTAAGCATCCAGGTGGTTTATTATAGCCGATTATAATTCCAGAATGGAAATGAGAGGTCATTTCCATGGAATTTATTACAAGTTTGTCGATTAAATCGAAGCATCATGATTCCATCATGGTTTTGGTTGATGGGTTAAGTAAGGTAGCTCACTTAATTGTGGTTAAGTCTACTAATTAATCAAATTAGGTAGATCATATTTTCATCAAAGAGATAACGAGGTTGCATGGTCTTCCTAAGAAGATTATATCAGATAGAGATTCCAAATTTACTTCCAAGTTTTTGAAGGAGTTGTTTGTATATTTGGGGATGCAGTTAGCCTTCAGTACAACTTATCATCCGCAGACATATTGATAGATAGAAAGGGTCAACAGGATTCTTGAGGACATGTTGAGGATGTACATTATGCATCAGCATAGGAATTGGGAGTATATTTCACTAGTAGAGTTTACTTATAATAATGGGTATCATGAATCCTTAAATATGAGTCTATTTGAGGTTCTCTATGGGTGGAGTTGTAATACACCTATCATCTAGAGTTATCTAGTAAATAGGGTGTTGATTGGAACATATATGTTGGTAGAGATAGAACATGAAATACAAGTTATTAAAAGTAATTTGAAGGAAACACCGGGAATTGAGAAGATTTATGTAGATAAATTCATGGAATTTAAGGAGTTTCAGGTTGGGGAGGATGTGTACTTGCGCATTAAGCCCAAAAGGAGATCTTTGAGGATTGGATCATTGCCAAGCTGACACCTCAGTATTGTGTTCTTTTCGAGGAGGGGTTTATAACCTCAGGAGGGGTTTATAACAACCCTGGGTTAAGGTTTCACGTAATATAGGATAATAAATGAAAAATAATACCAAGGTCATGGGACACATATTCCAAGCTGAATGTTCGGCAAGCACTATAGTGGGTATCACTTTTGGTTTATGGCTATGGAAATTTGCGAAGGCATTGACAAAGGAAAATAGACAATAATTGACATTTATTTATTAAAATAGATGAAAATAGGAGAAAAGGAAGGTGAAGAGGCACGTAATTTCATGCTAAGAAAATTAGAAGGAAAATTAAGGAAAATGAAGAAAATAGAGATATTAATATTAAAAGTACATGAGAGAATCAATTCACAACTTTTTTTGGTTTAGCTTTTTTTAGTTTTGGCTTGAAAATAATGTGAAAGAGGTAGATATTCAATAGGAGAAAGAAATATAGGAAGGAAAGAGCAAAAGGAAAGCAAGGGGGAGGTTGGGTCAACAACTTCAAAAAATAGGATTTTGCAGGTAGTAAGATGCATGTGTGGTTTCCTAGTTGAGGTGTGAATGCATGATTCATGCATTTTCATATTTGGTTCATTTGTTGTCATTGGCATGGGTTTTATTTTATTTGAAACTGGTTTCAGCCTCACCTCGTCGTTTATTTGATAACCATTGTATGATGGGATATGTTTCTTAGTTGAGCTTTGGATTCCCAAAAGATTTTGGAACTGGGTGAGGTGATCTCAGGAAAATTCCCAAGGTTTGGGGGTGGACATGGTTTTCTCTAGGAATCCCTCGACAGGTGGGTGGAGACAGGAATATTCATCAAGTTATGATGGAGAAATTCTAAGGCATCCAATCTTGGTTTGGTTTTGTGATCTCGGGACTAGTTTAGGTGACATCACAGTAGTTTGAGAGTGATGGTGGTTTAATGTCTGGATTATATATGTATTGATTCAAACATTTATCTTCAGCCTTGGCGTGGACACCCCTAGACTATGCCCGACCCCAACGCTTCGGTTCTCCATATATATATATGGAGAACCGAAGCATTGGAGTCAGACATAGTCTAGGGGTGGCCATCGCCAAGGCTGAAGATAAAGGTTTGACTCTATACACCACACACAAGAAATAAAATGCCAAAAATGAAAAATAAAGATCCATGCAACGTAAAATGCTGAATGAACACATAGAGCCTCAAACCACTAATATGGAATGTGAGTGTTAAGGTTTGAGATTGCATGTTTCTTGAATTCCAATCCTAAGAGCCAAAAACTTCTCGAGCTGTGGAATTGTTGCCATATTTTATGAGTTTTTATGGATTCCATTATCTTTCAGTTAGCTGCATAGATGCCTTCCCCCCACTTCACAGCTTCACACCCCCCACTTCATAGCTTCATAATGTCATCCTTGCCCCTTCACAACCATAATTGTTTCCCTTAACCGATGAATGGGTGATCCATGGTGCCAATTTACCTTCCTGACTGCTCGCATGCTTGCATATAGGGTGGATGGAAATTTACCATAGATGAGTTGGGTCTCATGGCAGTAGGGTGGAAATGCATGCTTCCACGTGGGGGTAGCTTTCATACCCTCATTAAGCTTTATATCATTCATTTTTGTCCCACCGTGCATTTGATATGAACCCTCCGTGGGGAATTTTTTACATTGTACATTAATCAGTTTATCATTCATCCTCATTAGCATACAAAAAGATAAGATGTAAATTTTTTTTTTGTTACTTAAATTTTTAGATGCAAGTTATTATGTTATATTTATGTTGCTAGATGTTTTTTCTATTAAAATTAGGGTGTTAGATAAAAATATTAGAATAATGATATATATATATATATATATCAAATTTAATCATTTAACCTAATAGTAATAGCATTGGCTAATTTTTATTTTCCAATTTCAAGTTATTTAGTTGTATTTTCGTGATTCCAATCTCATGTAAATTTCAACTATTCCTTTCACTCTAATTTTTTTTCAAATGAATGTCTATATTGATCATATGTCTACATGATCAATATGGAGATGATGATAAATAATTTGGGTATGATTAGTTATAATGACATGTAGAAGACAAAAATAAGAAGGATGTTAGAGAAGGCCAGCAAAAAAGAATTCCACGGGCAAGGAAGGACATGAAAGTCCATTACCACTCCATGAAATATATTCTATAGGCAGACATGAATCAATGAAATACAACCATGCAAGAGAAGCATAAAGATAACAGTAAAAACAATCCTAATATTCAGTGATAACATAGGCTTCTGCGTTATTAGGGTGGTGGCATTGCAATAATACCTCCTTACGAAGTTGACTGGCCAAAGTACCCACCAGAACCCCATAACCTAAATGCAGAGAGGAGGAGACATAAGCATCTATAAGAACTAGGTTACCCCTTACCACAAATTGTAGAGGGGACGAGTAATACAAATTAAACAAAACCAAAGTAGATAAATCCATAATAACCTTATTGATAGCCTTGTTAAACATGGATGAAGGACCTGATACAATCTTCATGGCATAGGTAAGAGGAAAATTTGATACATACCCTTGCACACGACACGCTGAAGTTGACAAAGCTTGCCATTGATCTCGTAGTCGCCTTCTGATGCTCTGCACTCCACCGGATGCCTTACTCCATAAGCCGACATTAGGAATGTTAATATGAAACCACCACCTTGCGTGTCGTCACTTTCCCCTAGAGCCTTCTGACAAGCCCCCTGACGTGCCTAGCTGTTCGGCATAAATCTTAAATATGGTCATTAATTTCCATGGGTGGAGTCACCTGCTGCTCTCAGCACTCATCATGATCGTTGTGGATTTGGCGGTTGCGTACACCCGCAACGTCTATCTCCACTCCTCGCCACATGGCACCCCAATCAGGGGTGGTGGTTCAATTCCCTTCCCTGATCAAGGTGACGTATTTGGACATGTTGATGAAGATGTAGTCCTACAAAACTTACAAAAGAAAAAATAATTCAAGAACGATTTTTATAAATAAAAAGCTTCATTTTACAATTTGAGGTGTAACATTAATTTAAAAAAATGTAAAATGATAATGAAATAATTCAATTCCCTTCCCTGATCGAGGTGACGTATTTGGACATGTTGATGAAGATGTAGTCCTACCAAACTTACAAAAGAAAAAAGAATTCAAGAACGATTTTTATAAATAAAAAGCTTCATTTTACAATTTGAGGTGTAACATTAATTTTAAAAAATGTAAAATGATAATGAAATAATATTTTAGAATGCACTTGTACCACTACTAATACTAACATTAATGATTTATTATTGTTATTTGACAATATTAATATTAAATGATAAAATTTACTGCTAAATTAATTAAAAAATTAAAAAAAAATTAAGCATATTGCCTTACATAATAATATCTTTCACTTCCATTATTAAATATTGATTTTTGATAATGAAAGAATTTATTCAATTTGGAAGTTTTATATGGTTATTTATTGTTTGGTTTCACTCTGAGCCCTCTAGACAATGTGTATCGTTAGGATAAAATTTTATGACCTTGTGATGTTGCCATGGTATATGGTTGTCCTTATTCAGAGTACTTGGAGTGAATGGAATTTTTGATATGAAAAGTAAATTGTTTGCAACTCTTTTTTTCATAATTGATTTTTCTGTATGTAGAATTGTGCTTATCTATATCTTTGTTTGTTAAACTTTTGTTTGGGTTTTTTTCTCTGCTCATGTTGATAGCATCAATAATAGGAGATTTTTCTAGGAAAACCCAGTCACATCATTCCTATATTGCATATGCTCTATGATTGTTAAGATTGAGGTGCATAAAACATATGTCTTGAGTGAACAATGGCCTAGTCAAATTTTACCTCTAATCTCATTCCTTAGTGTTCGAACTAACATACCTCATGCTAAGGGTTATAATTTCCCCTTAATGGGTATGCTATGAGACTCACTTTTTATTGTTGGAGATTTTTCATTGGTTTCATTTGGGTCTTCCTAGAGACACCATCATTTGGATGATTTTGTTTATCTCTATGTTGGTTATACTTATTCTCTGACATTTGAGAGGCCATAGTCTATAATACTATCTTATCCGGTGTTAAAATTTTGTATTTATTCCCTTCCCATAAGTTTAGCATTAGTCTCTATATTATAATTTAACGCCTTACAACTTTTGCTTGGCTAGGAGACTATTTAGTCATTCTTCTTTGCAGTGTGGAGGTAATGGCCTTTGGGTCTCATCTAAATATGAAAATAAGGATGGTTAGAACTTATCAAATTTCAAGTAAATACTTTTCTTTTGGCCTATTGGTGTATTTCCTTGACGTGTGCAAGGTGACCCATTTTAACCTTAATCTATAATTTGTATTACCATTCTAGTCGAATCATTCACTCAATTAGTATTCTAAGAAAAGACACGGTTATATATATATATATATATATATATATATATATATATATATATATATATATATAACCGTGTCTTTTCTTAGAATACTAATTGAGTGAATGATTCGACTAGAATGGTAATACAAATTATAGATTAAGGTTAAAATGGGTCACCTTGCACACATTATATATATAAAATGGATTTAACACGTTTTCATTTTTATTTTGAATTATGGAGAATTCATGCCCAACATATAATTATTCCTATCTAAAAATAGTTTCAAAATAATCAAATAAAATGGAAGGACAAGCATAAATATTTACATTCTATCTAAAAATACTATATAGACAAATTCATATAATAGCCCCACAACATTAAATATATTAATTAATGCATAACACAATTGAATAAAAGTGACCCCAATGTTGTTGTTTCTATTCCTAATTTGCAATTTTCGCAAATAGTTAGATGGGTTAGGGAGAGATGGTTAGATGGGTTATCTCAAATCCTTTTTATATTCAAAGCTTGGAATTTTCTTTTAGTTTTATTTATGTTAGATTTATTTTATTTATTTTGTGTATGTGTTATATTGTTTACCGTCTTAGGTGTTATATGTAGGGTTGGGATGAAGTGGATTTTTTTTAATTTTTAGTGTGTGTCATTATAAGATAATTTTGGATAATAAATTTAATTTGGATTAATGCACTAGGTTTTTAGATATTAGAGAATCTTATATTATTGTATTATCAGTAATGCAATTAATACAATGAGGATTAAAGGTATAACTTGATATATTACCTTATGTTTTTGGTTAAGGATATTTGAGAGAAATTTTTTACCAATATGTACAAATGTTATTATTAATATATATTTTTATCAAAAAAATAGTATGTATTATCGTATTTAAAAATAGTATATATTATCATATTTTAAAATTTAGAACTTTAAATTTATAATTCAAGAAAACTAAAATCAATATGATTAATTAGAAGTAATTGGAAGCAAAGGATAAAGTTGATGAAGTTAAGAATAAAGGATTATAGTGTGTTGTTATTTTAGAAAAAATTGAATGTATTTAAAATTACCTCTCAATATATAGTAAAACTAAAATCAATATGTTTAATTTAGACACAAAATTAAATGTATTTGAAATTGTCTCCCAATATAATAAAACTAAAATAATTCTCAATATAGTAAAACTAAAATCAATAGGTTTAATTTAAACACAAAATTGAATGTATTTAAAATTGCCTCTCAATATAATAAAACTAAAATAATCAATATGTTTAATTACAAGTAATTGGGAGCAAAGCATTACATTGCATTATGGGAAGGGTAATCAATATGTTTAATTACAAGTAATTGGGAGCAAAGCATTACATTGCATTATGGGAAGGGTACCGCTATTCCGAGAAAATACTAGTTTTCAATGAATGAGAAAACTAAAATGACTATATTTTTAATTGGAAGCAAAGCATTGCATTGCATTACATTATATTATGTTATGGGAAGGGTACTACTATTCCGAGCAAATACTAGTTTACTAGTTTTCACTGAATGGGAAAGAACATTTTATTTACTTGGGAGGGAGTCTATCTTCCCTCGTGATTGATTGATTCAATCACATCACTGACACAGGGGAACGCTCTTGAGGACGACTGTTTCGACGGTGAGGCTTGGCCAGAATGCAAAGAGAACTCTCACATCCATATTTTAATATTAATCTATATTTTGTATTACTATTTTAGATGAACCATTCAGTTAGTTTATGATTATAAAGAAATATATATATATATATATATATATATATATATATCTTTTTTTTTCAATAGTTTTCTAGTTTGTAGGTGCCATTGAACACCGAGGACGGTGTTCCCCCAGGGGGTTCACTGACATCCCTGGTAAAAATACATGTAAAAATATACATAAGACCATGGTGATGGGACACGTATTCCAAGATGAATGATGGGAAAAACATCCTAGTGGGTTTCCATTTTGGTAATTATGACTAAGGAAATTGGTAAAGGCAAAGGCTTTGGAAAGGCAAAATGGCATTTTTGGCACATTTATTTATGAAAATACTAGAAATTGGGAAAAAAGGAAGGTGAAAGGTCATAGGTTGCATATGAGGAGGAAAATGAAGGAAAATTATGGAAAATGAAGAAATTAGAGGCATTATTGATAAAAATGCTTCCGAGGATCAATGGGAAAGACTTTTTTATATTTCTCATTATTCTCTCCCTCCCTCTCTCTCTCTCTCTCTCTCATACTATTGAGAAATTAGTGTATTCTTGGAGCACCCTTGGAGAGTGTGGCATACTTGGAGATTTGGATCAAGAAAGAAAAGGAAAAAAAGGAAAGCAGAAGAGGACTTCAGGATCAGCATCTATAGCAAGTTCTAAGTGCAGGTACAGAGTTTTATGTATGTTTTCCTCCTTAGTTTTGGCATGAATAGGTATGCTTGTGGATTTGACTAGCCTTTCCATTCCTAGATAGCCATGGTGATTGTGGGTTTATTTCGATTTACTATTTTCAGGTTGGTTCTCATGATCCCTTTAGCTTATGCGTTGAGTTACTAGTCTTGGAAGCCGTAGTTAGACAAACGCATTGGAAACCCTATAACAGTTGGGGTTGAGTTACTAGTCCTGGAAGCCTTGGTTGGAACAAACACTACGGAGCCCTTGAGCAGCTTTGATAGAGACTAATCCGTGATAGTTAGTGATGTCCAACTGTGAGGTGGAATCACTGGTTTGGGGTTGATACATTGTGGTTTTTCTAAACTTGGTTTGTTTTGATTGATGTGTTTGATAAAGTCCCACATTTATGATTCGAATATGGCACGGGGGTGACTCGCTGAAGTGATATTTGGCTTAGCCATGTCTACGATTGGGTGGAATGTGGTAATCACATTTCGAGTTGGTGTTTACATTCATTAATGAAAGGTTCATTGCCTTGGTATTTTATGTGTATATGCATTGGTATATATATGGATTCTATTGCTGATATATCCATGGTACTTCTATTGGTATTACGTTGGTTATAAGCAAGTATTATGATAGTGACGAGGTACGAATCTCACCATATTTTTAATTGTAAATGAATGCACAACATATCTATGGTTAAATTGATTAAATGATAGCTTATAATGTAGGGTAGCAATGCTTTTTAGCCATTCTTAGATAAGAAAGAGACCCCTTTGTTTAAATATGTTGTTTATACCTGTAGATGATATGTTTTTGAAATGTTTGACGAAATGCCTGTCATGGATGGGTGGGGTCGGATGAGTTCTTGATGATTTTATTTCTTAAATATGTTTGTTTCAATGTTATTTACCCTCTAATGAAGTTACACAGAGTTTTGGGCAGTGACCTGGGCTAAGGGGATGAAAATGTGGAACAAATCTTGGAGCTGCAGGTGGAAAATTTGATGTTTGGGCCTGAGCCACTACCTTGACAAGGGTAAGCCGTGGCTCTAGGGTCTATAGTCACTCCCTTTCCCTTACAAGGTCGTGGCTCAGCCTCAAAGGGGCTAAAATTCAGTCCCCCCCTTAAGGAACATGGCTTTGGAAGGTTTGGTTACCTCTTGGGGGTGTCAATGATGTAGTGTAAGGTGTGATTTTGGTTTTTCTGTCAGTTCCACTTCCTGAAGGTCATCTAGGAGTTTGAATCTCATATTAGTAGCCTCTCGTCACATGTTTACCCCGGTTGGCTAGTTACTTGGGTAGATGTGGGAAGAGGGTGTTATAGTATAGGTCTACTTTGTGTAGAACTTCTAAAAAGCCATTGCAGTAGTTTGGTACCTTACAGAACTTAAACAATTACTAAATTTAATTCTCATATTCTGCTTCGCTTATTAAATTGTGATAACGATAGAAGAACAATCATTCCGTCTTTCTTGACACTTTGTTATTAAATCATATTCAAAATTATTACTTGATAAGCCAAGTAAACTAAAACAACAATTAGATGATCTTTATAGGTTTATTATTTCCGAACATAGTACTATCAAAACTGATTTCCTTTCTAACATGTCTTACATGTGGTTACTTTGTTCACAAAAACATTATATCTATAAATATCTACACAATGAAATAAGGCCATATGATTTCCACTTTATTGTACATAGTAAATCCTGTCATGGAGTTATAATTAACATTTTCATGTAAATAATTATTATACTTCCTCCCTAGTGTTGCAATTGGTTTATTCTTCTTAATTGTAGTATAAATAATCTATTTATTTCCTGTATATATTTTACTACTTCTTCATATTTCTAAATGGTGGCCATTCTTCTTAACATTACAACATACATAAATTTACGTTTGTCTATCATATGCAAAATTGATATTTTATTACATCTTCATATTTCTAAATGGTGGCCATTCTTCTTAACATTAGAACTTACATAAATTTGTGTTTGCCTATGATATGCAAAATTGGTTCCAGCATCCACTTTAACTATCGTTCCTTGAATAAGTGTTTCCCTCTCCTCATACCTCATCACGAAATATCATACATTACTTTTCTATCTTTATATACTTGTTATAATACTCATTACATAGTGCAGAAACTACAGTCAATTGCACAGTATTAGTGACCCCAATATTGTTGTTTCTATTCCTAATTTGTAGGGATTGCAAATAGTTATTTGGGTTAGGGAGAGATGGTTAGATGGGTTATCTCGAATCCTTTTTATAAACAAAGTTTGGAATTTTCTTGTGGTTTTAATTAATTTAGATTTCTTTTATTTATGTTGTGTATGTGTTATATTTTTTAGGGCTTTAGGTGTTGTATGTAGGGTTGAGATGAAGTGAAGTGTTTGATTTTTAGTGTGTGTGTGTGAAAGATTATAATGTAATTTTGGATAATAAATTTAATTAGGATTAATGGATTAGGTTTTTTGATAATAGAAAATCTTGTATTATTGTATTCTAAATAATGCAATTAATACAATGAGGATTAAAGGTACATTTTGATATCTTACCTTGTGTTTTTTGTTAAGGATATTTGAGAGAAACCTTTTACCAATATGTGCAAATGTTATTATGTGGTATATATTTTTATCAAAAAATATATGTATTATCATATTTTCAGACATACAATTTTACATTTATAATTCAAATAACATTATTTTACTATATCAAAATATTCTCCATTTGTCATAATGGAAGGAAAAATAGAGAATTTAATAGTTTGAGAACCATTGTCATAAATAAAGAGTTTCATGTAATTTCACAATTTGAATTACATAGGTAATTTAATTTAAAAACTGAAAAATTATATATATATATATATTTATTTATTTATTGATTTTAAAGTATAGTGAAAATTAAGATAAAATTGATCAAGTTAAAATGAGGATTATAGTCAAGTTAAAATTAAGATAATGTTGTTATTTTAAAAAATATGACCATATTTTTATACACAATTGAATTGAATGTATTTAAAATTACCTCTCAAAATAATATAATAATAAAAATCTTTAAAATTGCCTCTCAATATAATATAATAATAAAAATCAATACGTTTAATTGGATGCAAAGAATAGCAAGCATTGCATTACATAAAATATAAAATATAATAATTGGAAACAAAGCAAATCAAGCATTGCATTGCATAAAAATAATGGGAAGGGTACGGCTATGGTTGGGATGAAGTGAAGTTTTTGATTTTTAGTGTGTGTGTCAGAAAGATTATAATGTAATTTTAGATGATAAAGTTAATTAAGGTTAATGGATTAGGATTTTAGATATTAGATAATCTTTTATTATTGTATTACAAACAACGTAATTAATATAATGAGGATTAAAGGTACATCTTGATATATTAACTTGTGTTTTTTGTTAAGAATATTTGAGAGAAACCTTTTATCAATATGTTCAAATGTTATTATGTAGTATATATTTTTATCAAAAAATAGTATGTATTATCATATTTAAGAGATATATTTTTACATTTATAATTCAAATAACATTATTTTACTATATCAAAATAATATCCATTTCTTATAATGGAAGGAAAAAGAGAGAATTTAATAGTTTGAGAACTATTATCATAGATAAAGAGTTTCATGTAATTTCACAATTTGAGTTACATGGATAATTTATGAGTTACATGAATAATTTGAGTTATATGAATAATTTATGAGTTATATGAATAATTTATGAGTTATATGAATATAGCGCGAGCTCCAGCAAGCACGTGGCGTGGCCCCCAACTTCCTTGCCAAGTAAAAGGTATTGTGCTCCTCTTTGGAGCAAAGGAAGGTGGAGAGAATTCATGTGCAGGTTTTGGCGCGAAGGTGGAGAGAATTCATGTGCAGGTTTTGGTGCTAAGATAATGCACGTGCCAGGAGAGCAGAGGAGAGGAGAGATGCACGCGCCGCTACGGGTCAGAATGAATTGTTTGTTTAAACAAGGCAACCAAGTGCTCCGGGTCAGAATGAATTGTTGGTTTAAATAAAGCCACGCAAGTGATGGTGAGAGAGTGAGGGCGGACTCGGACTCGGACTCGATGTGCATTCTCCTCCAACTGTTGACGTTTCCAATTCCATTTCTGTGGAAAGAGTCGTCTAGCACACAGACCGCTTCTCTTAGTAAACGTTTTCGGAAAACTTAAAGGTCCATAAAAATTAGAAACGCTAATAAATAATAGTGACAATTATTAGTAGCATGGAGTCATATAATTGGAACAATATATTCACATTGAAAAAATAACTTGTTTTCAAATATAAACACTTGAACACATGGTTTAAATGCTTATCATTCATTACTCGAAATACTATAATATCATTGTTTAAGCTTCTTTAATGACTAATTTTTGCATTACATTTCATTGACTTGAATTTTACATTACACTTTTTCATATTCTATGTACAAATATAGAAATGTTAAAGAATAATGAGTATATCTACATTTATAATATAATATACATGATTGTGCAAATTAAAACATTCTTTTGAAGCTATGATATATTTCTATTGGCTCCAAACCATAATTTTCTCATAATGAGTTTCATATGTAATCACAACGAATATATTTAAATAAATGTTTCTTTTTTTTCTTTGTTTTTCTAGAGGAATGGCCATACTAATACTCAAATGCCATAGGGTCAATTCTAACCACTACTACTATAACCCTTAGAACAACCACACCACGCCACAACACATGGCCATGGGATATAAACCAATGATTTAACCATGAGACCTTTTACTCACATTTACTTCACATTTTCAAGGGCTTTCCAAGTGATCTCCCCTAAGCGGAAAGGGTGAATGATTTTTTTTCATTAACTATAAAATAAGGGAATTGAAACAACCTATATACTTACACATTGTTAATTTTTTGGAGGGGGAATTGGTAAAAGTAATATTATATTAACATAAATTTAGAATGATTTTTTTTTCATTAACTATAAAATAAGGGAATTGAAACAACCTATATGCTTACACATTGATAATTTTTTGGATGGGGAATTGGTAAAAGTAAAATTATATTAACATAAATTTAGATTGTTACATCAAGTAGACACGTAATATATTCTACTCTACCCATGAGTGTAAGGTTGAACATTGCTTGAACATCAATATTCTTAGACCCATAAAAAGTGATAAAAATAAAGAGAGTGTAAAACACAGGCATAAAACTGATATTACATCGCTAAGGGAATTTAGTTTCAAGGCACATCCATAGTAGTGTTAATGGGGTTGTATTTGGTACCAATCGCTGATTTTGAAGCCAAAATCCCGTTATGCTTCTTATCTACCAATTTTTAAAATGTAAGGATAACTTTACCCTAATTTCATAAAATAATTAGGTGAGCCCAAAGTTCCCAACATTCTAACTCTAGACCTGAAAATGCATGCACTAGTGACATCTTTGTGTGCTAATACAATTCTAAGGTATTGAGAAATGTAGTGTTGCAGGTATGGCTCAAACCCATTTTTGGAATGAACTACAGACTTATAGTTCACGAGTTCCAGCTACTCTAATATCGTCACCAATCCTTGTAGTCTAAATTCTGGTTTTCTTTGACAGTTTCTCGTAATTTGTAATGTAGTTACTTTTCCATTACCTAGGTATCCCATCATTGTTCATGTATGTTGTACCCACATAACACCCACAATCTTAGTTTCAGTGCCACGATTTTAGAGAAAAGAATATCGAGATCTTGGCTCTCAAAACCATACATTTCAGGGTTACATCTATGAGCTTAAGGATTCGTGGAGATACACTGTGAAAATCTACTATAATGTTTACTTGGGAAGAAAAAACATGGTTAATCATAACCACCCTAGATTACATACAAAAGTTGATAGCTTACGATCACATCAGGGTTGAGACTAGTACGCATTTGACTAAATTACTCCAGAATTACAGGAAAATACCTAGGAAGTAGTCGCAGGATCAAACACTCTTTTTTTTTTTTATACTTCAGGATTTAAGGTAAAATACTTTGAATACCATGACAGAGACTTTGATTTATGTTCCAAATGTTACTTGAGACTTCACATTTTAATCCAACTTGGAAAACATAGAGATGTTTCCAGTCATATGGTTGCTACATCCTGAATCTAGAAACCATATATCTTCATTCTTCTCTTCAGCCATATTACATGCTAAAAACAAATTTTCTTGACTTTGAGTTTCTTTAATAAATTTAGCACTGGTTCTATTACCCATGTCACTCTGTTTCTTTCTACATTCATTGGCATAATGCCCATACTTCTTACAGTAATGACATTGGACTTGGCATAGTGCCCATGTATAAAAATGTTATTTTTACTACTAGCAATACCATTTTTTTAAGTGTTAAAGTTTATAATAAAAATAAAAATAAAATTAAAAAATATAACATCACATAATAATACCTTTCTCTTTCTTTGAAATGGATATATAAACCTATGATACTTTTATTCACACAAGTATTATGAGAAAATAATTAGGTTCAATGAATGACAAAACAAGTTATATGCACTTGGGAGTCTCCCTTTATTCATGATCCAATAAATTATTGTACTAGAATGTTCTTAAGGATGTCTGTTATGATGGTCAGGTCCGACCATAATCCAAATAGATATTCCACATCCAAACCTTCTCTCGATCTCTAACAACCTTCCTACAAAGAATATTTTCTTATCTCATCCAAGATTAAGTGCATGCACACACTCAACATGCTTCACTACAACATCGAGTTGCTTGTGGGATATTTCCTCCCTCGCATCTCAAATTTTGGTACACATGTTAAGGAAGGCCTAGGCCCTCCTCGTCTGGCCTTCCATGATTCATTCTATATAGCTCGTTCGATACTTTATAAAGTTCAAGTGTCTATGGGGGTGCATGTGGTTGGTCTAAGAAATAGCTAACTGGAGTGCCAAACCTAACGGTGAAACACACAAGCTTAACCTATATTGCAACAGTTACATTAAATTAAATTAATATATATTGGTGGTTACATAAATAAACCATTAAAATATTGGGATTTTTCTGGTTATGGCTATCCCTATATTGGACCTTGACTAAAGGAAGGTAGAAACAATACTTAACTGTGTTTATGATCTACAGATGGAGATTCCCACAACTTGTGGGAAAATAACTCCATGCGTGTACCTATAAGAACCTTCCATAGAGTAGTGTAGAAGATTAATTTGAACAATGAACCAAGGGTAAAATAGAGGAGGGCATGTTCTTGAAATTTGTTTAACACTTGGTTAGGAAGGAACTGATACACATTTATTTCTAGTAGGTCTTACATGAGTCTTAAACTTCAACACTTTGCTTTTTTATTCAATGTGGAGAATATTTTTTTTGTGATTTAGTTGTAAATGGAATCTGTAGCAGCCATATTCCAAGTGTTGTATATGAATGAATGATAGTCAATGAGATGTCTCTGTAATTGATTTTTGTCCTGGCGAAATAGGTTGGAAAGCCTTAATGCTAGATGATAAAAAAATTTGCACTTCTCAGAGAAATTGAGTGGTGACTTAACCTTATAAGGGTTTTTTGTTGTCTTGAAATTTACTTATACAGGTACAACAAATGACTAAAAAAATCAGGCCATTTAAGGGACATTTCTATTTGGATTATTGAACATTGAAATTACCCACCTCAGTGAAGGCTTCCAACAATGGTCTTCAGTACAGAAAGGTAACTCGACTCCTTAAATTAGAGCAGATACATACATATGGAAATGCACCCAATATTAAATCCATTTTATTTTCCTTAATATCTTTGAGAAAATGCTTTGAAAATAAAAGAATCATAAGGAGTACATACACAAGGAAATTCCCTATATTAACCCCTAGAATACTATCATCTGCATCAGTAGGGGTAAGGAAATATATAAGGGAAGTGATGATGCTCTAAGGGAATAGGAATTTTTTTTGAAGATTACAATGAAGGTAACAATAAAATCAAAATGGACAAATGGGACAAAGAGACTAGATTATATTGATAATAGAAGGACATACACTTAAGTATGATACACTAGTATCAAATATTAGCATAAAATAGAGAAATGAAATTAGTTCATTCAACATCATTTCCTTCTTGAACATATTATAAAAATGAAAAATGAAAAATTTCGTATTTTGAATTTCGCATGCACCAATGGCCACATTATTTAGTATAATTGTGAGGAAATCTGGAAGAAATATATTCGAGGGAATAATATTTTTATCATTTTCATCGAAGTCTAGTTAGAGTACTCTTCATAATTTGTACCAAGTATTAACCTCTTCACTAGCAATTGGTTATTCAAAAGAGTAATTAAGATTCAAGATATATTATGGGAAGTAAGCTGGTTTTATTTTATCTCAATAGTTTGATGAATACCTATAGATGGAATATTTTAGGAGATTCGCAGAGATAAATTTAAAAGTATATACATTTAATAAAAATAAAAAAGATAAATACATGTTGGAGTTATGAGAAATAAGAATCAAACATGTTCCAAATTATAAAGTGGTTGGTAATGTTACATATACAACTTCTTGTTTCTTATATAAAACCAAAAGGGGATATTGTTATTGTTACCGACCAGACTAAGGTTGTGTCTAAGCTAAGGACACGATCTACGTCTTATGTGAATAAGTTTTGATATGATAAATGGTGGATACATCATTTCCATTGAATTAAGGCTAAGGGAATTCTCTCTCTCTCTCTCTCTCTCTCTCTCTCTCTCTCTCTCTCTCTCTATATATATATATATATATATATGTATATATTAGTCTAAATTGACCAAAAGTGTATGCACCACACTAATTTTATTAACACCTATAGTCTCGAGTAGTGTTGAGATGATAAACATGGGAAAATTGGTGTAAGGCATATAATGTTGAAGAGAGTCTCTCAAATCAGTGTCTCGTGTTGCGGAAAATATGCACTTTAAAGAGAAAATTATGCTAGATTTGTCTCTGCAAGATAAATGAATGTTGGAATATTCTTGGAATGCATAATAAGAGAAAATGGGAAATAGTAAATCTTATACATAGAATTCACTATAAATTTTTGTAGTGAAATAAAATAATAACTATAATTAGAAGTTGAGAGTACCAAGTTTTTTTTTTCATGCACAAATTGTCTAAAAAAAAGTTTGTTGCTAGAAAGATAGGATCATGTAGTGTGTCCTCAAGATACAAGGCGTTGTTATGGATATAAAAATTGCTATAAAATGGATTAAAATAAGGATTAAGGACTAATAGGTCACAAATAACATACAAAAAATATGGAAAACATAATTCTCTTGAGCATAATTAATAATCATAGTGACACAATGAAAATGTTGAAATGGTAAATATTAATATATGTTGTTCTTATTTGTTGAAATCAACAAATCATGAAAAATAAAATAATAAAGTTTGAAAAATTAAAGATATATATTAAAGATGGTTGCAAACAATTGAAGGTGAAAAAACAGAAGAAACAATGTCAGGACTAACGAATAAAGACACAACAGACAAAACAACAAGATGTAGAACCATACGATGAGTCCACTACACCAAAGGCGTAAAGATGATGAAGATATAAAAAATAAAGATGAACAATTGATGTCATATCAACTAATGAAAAGCTAAAGAATTAGTGGAAATGATAAGAATGGAACAATCTTGAAATTTGGAATTAGAAACCCGAAGTGTTGAAAGAAGAAAGGTAAAAAGGCATCATACATTGCGAAACACAATATCCTGATTCAATCATGAAAGTTAGTGAACAACAAAAAAATGTTGACTACCAATGTTGGTGGCTATGAATAGCTAGGAAAAACAGGCAAGGATGGGCATATTTAAGTCCACTTGAAGGTAATTCCTATCATAACCTAGAATTCATAAAATTAGATATAGTAGTATACACACAAGTGATATAATAATATATAATTTATAACATGATACAAAAAATCCCTTGATAATTTTTATCTTGATGTGAGTAGTGCCAAAAGTAATGTACAATTATGTATATTGAAGTTTATACGTAAAAAATATTCATGTTAATGGGCATGGCCACCGGGTCTATTGTAGCTATATATTAATGGTGTTGACCTTATTGGATGAATGTGGGTAGTATGTTGAATGCAGGTGAAAATTATGAAAAATATATTCAACATGTATACAAACATGTTTGAAAAAGAGCCTGGAATGAATGTAAGAGTATGTATGATTCCGAGTGGAGTTGTCACCACAAATGACAAAAAAATTATGATTGTAAGCGTGAAAGACAAGAAGTGTTCGCCTTTTGGTTCTAAGAGAGGATGAAGTTTCTCCAATAAAAGAAAGAGTTTAGCAGAATACTAAATCGGCATAGAGCCAATGGAACTAGGATCTTGGTTTATCAATTCGTATTTCCCAGACATGCTATTTTTTATGTTTTTCATATATCGTTACATAAGAAATTGGTATATGATAGTGTCCATCTAATTTATTAGAAAATTATACAGGTAGAATTGAAGGAGACCTATGGAAGAACTATGTGTATATTATACTGGAAAGGGATCGAGCTCCAGAATTGAGCCTTCATTCACGATAAAGTACAATAAAAGCCTTTAGTTCAGAATAATTATATGGGATCAAGGAAATTAAAAGAAGAAACATATCCATCAAGGGTTCAAGAAGAGCCAACTAGACAATGAACACCAAGGATGATGTTAATTAAAGGGTAGGAGAATGTAATATGATGTCGTAGGCATGATAGCAGTTGGATTCTAAGGTTTCTATACCCTCCATGTAAGGTCATACACTCATATTTTGTTTTCTGTGTTACATATTATGCTCATGAAACAAGATTTTTCATTACCCATTTATTTTTTTGTATACTTTATTACATTCTCTTCCTCCCTTGAAGGTATCGATACTACTAATATGAGATGTCTTCTATGTTTGTATCTAAAATTACCTTCAATTTTATGACCTGATTTTGGTTACCAAGTCGGTCTCATTTCCTCGGTTCTTGAAGGGGCTTGCATTTTGTAACCATAAAACATATTTTACTCTGTTGTTTATCTTAGTTGGTGTTCTGTGTTGGCACTTATTACCACATAACTTGGGACTAAAAACGTAACCTTGTTTATTTTATGATGTTCTAAGGACTAGGTAAAATCTAACCCAGAGGTTATTTATTCCCTATGTTTAGGGAAGGAGTTTGAACTTCTTTTGTATGAACTATTGTTAATATAAAGGATTTTTTGTTCCCAATCTCATTTACTCTATATTTAGTATGTTATAGTTGTTGTTGTGTACATCCCTTCAGTTTTATTTCTTCGATATGTCATTTAATAATGTCTTATAGTTACTAGGTCAGTTGTATTTATAATTTTATTTTACCTAGTTTAACTAATTTAAACAAATATGACATGCTTACAGAGTTAATTGGAATTAAATTGTTGTTTCAGTTTTCTAAAGAGTTGTTTTTCGTTGTTAGATTCTCTTTTAGTCAAATTATGACACCACGAACATTATAAGCTCATCTTTTCTATTATGGTTCTAACCTAGTAATATCATTAGTGACTTCTCTCCCCTTTCAGTGCGTTTTGTATCAACTTATTCAGACCAGTACAGGTCTACTTTGTGTAGAACTTCTAAGAAGGCACTGCGCTAGACTAGTTCCTTACATAACTTAAACAATTTCTGAATTGAAATATCTTATTTCGCTTCTCTTATTGAATTATAATAATGATAGAAGAACATTTGCTTGATCTTTCTTGGCACTTTTTTATTAAATCTTATTCAAAATGATTTCTTGATAAGCCAAGAAAACTAAAACAATGACTACATATGCTTTAGAGGTTTATTATTTTCGAAATTAGTATTATCAAGACTGGTTTCCTTTCTAACGTCGCTTGCATGTGATTACCTTTTTCACAAAATCATTATATTTGTAAATATCTACATTGGAGAATGAGGCCATCTGGTTTCCACTTTATCATACATATTAAATCGCGTCATGGAATTATAATTAACCTTTTTCATGTAAATAATTGCTATACTTCATACCTAGTGCTGCAATTTGTTTATTCTTCTTAACTGTAATATAAATAATCTATTTATTTCCCTTATATATTTTACTGCATCATCATATTTCTAAAGGGTGGTCATTCTTCTTAAAATTACATCATACATAAAATTTTGTTTACCTATCATATGCAAAAATGATTCTGTCTTCCACTTTAACTATCGCTAGAACAACTCATCGTTTCCCTGTACTCATGCCTCATCGCGAAATCTCAAAGATTACATTTCTATCTGTATATACTTATTATTTTAATAATTTATTTTGTTGTATGAAGAAGCCTGTAAGTTGAGATAAACAATTATCCTAATATATTTCTTATTTGAGTTTTCATTAACTAATGTAGAAACTACAGTCACTCACACAGTAATAGTACATATTACTAAATCATGACACATTAGTCCATTCATTTAACTTCAATTAGGTGTATTTGAGCATTCTTAGATATACTACTATTGTATCTCTTCCAAACCTTATTTACAACAAGGAAGATATTATTCATGATTATTCCTATTTATTCAGTCTCATCATGATGCTAATTGGAATTGCAATTATTCCCTTTACTGAACGACTAACAATATATTTTTGATATAAAGAATCTAAACATAATCTTTCATAGCATATTCGTATAACCAAGAGTAGTTATATAATTAAGAACGTATAACATAATAACACAAAAATAATATTTAACCATCACTCATCAAAGCTACCTTATTTCAATACTTCTACATTAATATGACTAAAAAGAGTTATGTAGGCTAATAAAATAATAAACATAACCTCTAACTATAAATCTATTGGATTTTCTTGAGGTGAAGAGTTTTCCACCCAACCTTGAAACTTCTCTCCATAGGTTCCCCCTGATCTGAGATCATAATCCTCTCTGAATCAATAAACTCTTTTGATTCTAGTCAAGGATTTTTTATGCCTTACATCCCTAGCAGACTTCTGTTAGCGACGTCAGAATTTCTAGGGTCTGCCAACCCTATGGGCTAGGCTTTTTCCTAATTTTCAAAAAAGTATCTTCCCCTTTTTTGTTAAAGCCCATTTTTTTTCCCACGGTCCTTTATACATCCATTTCCTATTTTTTTCCACATTGAGATATTATAATAGTTTTGTTTCTCCCAACTTATTAAAGCACTTTAAAACCCCTCCTAAGGCTTTTAATGAGTGATTTAAGGGAATTTTATCTTGTTCTTTATCCTTCCACTAGGTTTGAGGGGTAGACATCCCCCTGGCATGGGACCACCAAATAATCCTCGATGTAAGTGTCTTTAGATGTCTATACCCTTATCAAGTCAGAAGTTCTATTATTATTGGTTTGTTTATATTAACTTCACCAATTGTTTATATATATATATATATAAAGAGAGAGAGAGAGAGAGAGAGAGAGAGTGTGTCTTTTACACCATAATTCAGTGATACAATTTAAGAAAGATTGTGATTTTTGTTGTTTAAAATACATTTTTGAATTAATAAACCCCTACGACACTAGAATTTTATATATTAAAAAACTTAAACTCAAGTTTTTGAAAATATTTGCTAGATTTTGAATAAAATTAACGAGGAAAAATGATCTGGAAAAAATCATTTTGACTATAAGTTATAAGAGAGAGAGAGAGAGAGAGAGAGAGAGAGAGCCTTAATAAAATGATACAATTTCAAGAAAAAATGTGATTTATGTTGTTTAGAATACATTTTTGAATGAATAAATGGATTCCACACCATGAAAATCCCCTTGGACAACTATAATTTTATAAATTTCTATATATATATATATCCTTTTCAATAGTTTTAAGAAAATAAATTAAAATAGATATAATATCAATATAGAAGGGATGAAGGACATATTGGAGCCCAAAGCACCAGAATTGATCTGTTGCTCGTCCCAAAATTGTTGCACTCCAGGGTCTGATGATTTCCGAGAAACTCAAACAACAGTCTCGGAGTTAACAATATGAAAAAAATAACCACGATCAATATCGCCCCCCGAATGACCATCGTTGTTGATTTGTTCTTGCTTTGATCTTAAATTACACAAAACCCACGGATATATACACAGATGGAGCTTAGCTAAACAAATGAACCATGTCCTTTCGAACAATTTCCTGTCTCCGAGTTGAGGCTTCGATTATTCCAATTTATTGTTTCACATAATTTGATTATAGTGCAATTTTTTTTTTAGCTCTGTTCTTTTTTATTAGATTTCTAATCGATTGAATCATCAGAATTAAAAATTGGAGAGATCGGTTGAGAAGGTTAAATGGGATGCCCGCACTTTCATGGTTTATGTTGGAAAGATGGGTAACTAAATAACCATCTATTACTTTTTCATTAAATTCTTTTGGATTATTCTTTTTCAATGATGCTAAAGGTGCTTGATGTTTCTAATTAATCTATTTAGTATTTTCTCTCATCTAATGATTTTCATGTTAAAATCTTGCAAAATAAAGAAAGATATATGTACTTCCTTTACTTTGAATTTAGTTCTTTTCGATCTATTCCTAACTCATTTCAAAACATTGTTTTTCCCTTAAATAGCTGTTTTGAACAATATTCATACCTTGCTCGATATTCAGTATTGTGAAAGAGACCATCCTAGGTGTTAGAAACTATGACCTTTCATTTGACATAAAACTAGCACAACCATAAATTAACTTCGAACTAGCACAAACATAAATTAATATCAAACTATAAAATGAAACAGGAATTAACTAGATCAAATTGTTCGCACCCACTATCCCTATTATTCAACAATGAATGCACCCCAGACATCAAATAGCTAGATTCAGACAATTTTTAAAGGTTCAGAAAATTTGATGCCTTCGTAGACAATGCCATTGATTTCACTATGAGAATGTGTCAACAATATGCAAGGCTTGAAATAAAAGTAACGATGCTATGTGTTCATGCAATTTTGATCAAATCCCTAGCGTCACCCTGACCTAATAAGACAAGGTTCCCTGAATTGAATGTGGTGCCCACCTTGTCTCATTTTGTAACCATCCCTTTGTCCCATAACATTTTTCTTCTATGTCATGTTCGACTAAAGTCCATATTGATCAATTTTTTCCTCATGCATAATATCGCCTATGTCGCTTGATCATGATTAGTTGTGTATGTATTCTTTTGAAAAAAAACTCTATTCTTAGTATCCTCTCTCCAATAAAGAAACCATAGTTACCAAGTTCGAATTCAATATGATACAATAAAAATTCAGAAGAAAAAATTTCAATTCGATAAAAAATCGATAATATACATCTTAAACATGCTTCCTTTATACATATTTCCTTTATGTAATAGCAAATATCTTATGTTCAATTTTTTACGTATTCATTTTGAAATTTGAATAACTATAATAATTCTAATCAATATCCCTGAGCTTATGTCAATTGTTGATTCCTTGAATATTTGGCAATCAGACACCCATGTCTATCTCATTGTTGAGTATTCAAGGAAACAAAATTCTATATAAAGATTCCCAATCAATAAAAATAGTTTGAAAACTACAATTTACTAAAAAAAAAACAACACTTCTACTCTAAATTTTTCATACTTTTGAAAACTCAAAACTTTAATATAAAATCCCTTCTCAATTTCTTTTTTTAATTAATACATATTTAAAAATCAAACATTATAATTAAAACATATTAAAAACTTATTTATATCAAAATCCTAACAGATATAAACATATTTAAATTACTATTATAATTATTATTATAAAAATTGTTAGCCTTAATAATTCAGGCTCAAATTATTTATTTTCTTATTTTCTCAGCCTTCTAAAATTTCAATGCAACAAAAAAATTGAAAAATATAGTGAGACAATTAGCTCTCGTTTCATACTCTCAAACAAATTTACGGGAGAGATGCAAAAACCGAGGAAAGAAACATACCTTGAAAACAAACAAAAAAAAAACTATTAACCATCCACGCGATTACCGAATCGAATTTCTATCGAATTATTTGACGTAGGAATCAGATTGTCGAATTTCCGTCTTTTTTTCTCTGATTCACACGAATTTGATAACTATGAAAGAAACTAGTTCCCTTCCTTATTTCCCCGACCTCTAGAATACATACATGACACTAGTTATTAGTGTTGCGGCACTTATTTCACTTTGAATTGCTATTTTCATAGAATAAGTGATACTTACAACGTGTTAACAATATAGGATATGAAAAAAGGATGGCGGGCTTGCCTGATATAAGGAGGGCGAGGATTGTGAGTACACCTGGGAAATCACACATATTTTTTTTTAAGATTCACGAATGAGATCGGCTTAAGTATTTGATAATATTTGGCTTCATGTAGGAAGTTCCTATACTGGGGATGGCTATAGGGACTATAATTGCATTGCAGGGCAGTGGAAAAAACATTGAAATTGTAGATGCACCATAAGAATAACTATGGCAGCATGAAATGATAATTTTTTTGGAATTTTTGGACTAATGGAGGAGAAGAGCATTTCAGTATCTATGCCACCACAATGGGAATTGATTTATTTACTTCCCAATCCAATTCAATCAATTCAAACAGTCATATTGTCAAACATTGTATTTGATTATATGTTTATTATTTAATAGAGAACGAACTAGTGAAAAACTTATTGTAATTTAAATTTATGGATTATGTGATGAATTGTGATAATCTAGACAATTTTGTTTCCCATGATTTATACTTTTTAAACACAATGATTTAATACTGGTGTTAATTTTGAATAATTATACCTCAGTATTTGACGATTATTTTAATTGATTAATGTGCACACGCTATTACACCAAGGGCACTTTTAAGACAATAAATAATTGATTAATGTGCATAGACTATTACACCAAGGGCACTTTTAAGACAGCTTAAAGCACACCTGTAATTCGAATAAGATATACATGTTATGTGGTATCATACATCACATGAAGCACTCGATTTCTCTTTACACATAGAACACTCCCTTTTCTCTTATAATTATTTTGTATTAATAATTAGATTTACTTGCATGTTTTTTATAATAAAAAATATTGTAAATTATAATAAGAGCTTAAAGCACACCAAAAAAATTTAAAAGGATCCCTTAGAGTATGAATATTTTTTATTAAATAAAACAAAAACTTATAGAACATAATGATTAAATAAAGGGTAGAAAAGAATAGATTAAGGTGTTATAGTTTTTTTGGAATAAAATTATGTTGCCGTTCTCTAAATATTTGGATGGACACTCTAATCATGGTTAAACAAATCATTAACCTAGTTTTTTTTTTCCAGTTTTTTCTTATGACAATATGCTTTTTTTATCTAGGTGGATATCGGTGGCCACCCACCTATTCCATTTGTACCCATGACATCAATTATTGCAACTTTTCAGTTCCAAGAACTTACTACTTTTAGCAAGTTTTTGGGTCCTGCACTCCTGGAGCCGTTTTTGGGCTTCAATGATCCAAGTGGACATTGGTGGCCACCCACATATTCCATTTGAACCCCCACCATCAGTTCTTTCAATTTTTAAGTTGCAACACAACTTAGTATTTTTACCAGTTTTCAAGTCCTAAACTTCCGGACCCATTTTGAGGTCCTAAACGACATTTTATGGGCATCGTTTTTCCGGTGAATATGATTAGGTTCTATAATTAATATTCACGACAATAGTTGTAGTCCTCAGATAGATCTTTCTAACAATGTATCGTACATGTCAAATGGATATCGTATGCCGAAGTCACGTCCCCAGGAAGTTGAAACACCAATTTACACAAAAGGGGCCCATAGTTTTGGTGTTTCATCTCCTAGGGTTAGGTTTTTGGATGTTTTGTATTCTACATTATTTCTAAAAAATAAATAGTTCCTCGAGCCTCATTGTAACGCAGTTTAGGGGCTGGTAGTCATCACATCTCTTCTCAAGATACGCTACCAGTACCCTAGCTCATCTATTTCCATTATGTCTGTAATAGGCCTTCAAGCCTCAATGTAGCACAGTTCAGAGGCCCGTGTACGCCACATCTCTTCTCAGAGATATGCTGCCAGCACCCTAGCTTGCTTCCATTATGTTTGTAAGCTTATTTCAGTCATTATTTTATGGATAAAATGAAGCATTATTTCCGTTGCATCTCTATGTTTATGGGTATATGTGTATTATGTTGCGTTCCTCCAATAAATCCGGATCAATTTTCTTATAGATTAAGTTGATGAATTGTTAAGATATTGTGAGAATGATGTTTAATTCATAACAAATGTTGGGGATTTTGATATCTATCATAATGAAAGGGTGATATATATATATATATGCCCTATGTTAAATCCGTATTGAACATGAAAAGAATTATAAATTTGGATTATACTAAAATTCATACTATTTAAGTGATTTGACCATAATATTCTTTTATATCTGTATGTGTGTGTGTGCGCCACATGGTCCAATGTTACCTTGTGAAAAAAGATTGTCTCAATATGAAAATCAACCATAATCAACCATGGTCCAACATGACATTTCAATCATGGTCAACCATGCTCAACCATGGTCCAACATCGTGTTGTGACAAAGATTGTCCCAACATGAAAATCAATCATGGTTAATCATGTTTATCTTCAGGTTTACACATCTTGGGTTTATAATATTAATCCCTTAGGTCTAATATTATTCCATTGAGTTTATAATCCTTTGGGGTTTTAGTACTTATCCCTTGGGTTTATTATTCCCTTTTGTTTATAATATCAATCCTTGAGTTTATTAATCTAAGGATTCATTTTATTAGGGTATAATATTATTCATAGGGTTTATAATATTATAGTTTAATATAAATCCTTTGGTTTTATAATCATGTTCAACCATGGTCCAATGTCACAATGTGACAAAGATTGTCTCAATATGAAAATACACCAATGTGAACCATCATCAACCATGGTAAACCATGTTCCAATGTCACATTGTGACAAAGATTGTCTCAATACGAAAATCAATCATGGTGATCCACGGTCTAATGTCGCATTGTGAGAATATTGTCTCAATATGTAAATCAACCATGGTCAACCATGGTCCAACATCACATTATGACTAAGAATGTCACAATATGAAAATAAATCATGTTCAACGATGGTCCAACATCACATCGTGAAAAATATTGTCACAGTATGAAAATCAATCATGTTCAACCATGGTTAACCATAGTCCAACATCACAGTGTGACAAATATTATCTCAATATGAAACTCAATCATGGTCAACCATGTTCAATCATGGTGAACCATGGTCAAACATCGTCGAACACCACATTGTGGAAAATATTAATTCAATATGAAAATCAATCATGGTCAATAATGGTCAACCATGGTCAATCATGGTCAATATGAGAATCAACCATGGTCAATCATGGTCCAATATCACATTGTGACAAACATTGTCTCAATATTAAAATCAAGCATGGTCAACCATCGTCTTACGTGGTCAACCATGGTCGAACATGGTCAACCATGGACCAACATCGCATTATGACAAATATTGTTTCTCACTATGAAAATCAACCATGGTCAATCATGGTCAACCATGTTCAACCATGGTCAATAATCATGGTCACACTGTGATGGATATTGTCTCAATATGAAAATCAACAATGGTCAACCATGGTCAAATGTCCCATTGTGACAAAGATTGTGTCAATCTAAAAATCAATTATGGTCAACCATGTTTATTTTAGGGTTTATAGTATTTAGCTTATGGTTTATATTCCTTGGGTTTATTAATCTAAATGTTCATATTCATAGGGTAAATATTATTCATAGGGTCTATAATATCAATCCAAGGTGTTTATACCATTGGGTTTATAATCATGGTCAACCATGGTAAAACCCATTGTCACATTGTGAAAAAGATTGTCTCAATATGCAATTCAACCATGGTAAACCATCGTCAAGCATCACGAACCATAGTCAATCCAGTGAATTTTGATTTTAGTATTTTATAATACATTTTTGAATGAATAAATGGATTCAACACCATAAAAAACCCAGTGACAATAGAATTTTAGAGATTAAACAACTTAAACTCAAGTTTTAAAAATATTTTCTATGTTTTAATTAAAATTAATGAGAAAAAAAACTTTAAAAAAAAAAAAATTATATATATTTCTTTTTCAATAGTTAAAAAAAAGAAAGAAATAATATAAATATAAAAGTAATGAGATATATTATTTTCTCAATTTAACAAAGAAATTTAAAAGTTTACCATTATTTTTTAAAATTTAGATTAAAATTTGAAATTTGAAATTTTTATAAATTTGAAATTATCCCAATCCAACGTCATATTCTAACTCTATTACGTCATTATACTACTTCAATGTATATGAGTTGTGAAGCTTTGAGTTATTCGAAATTGTCTTCTCTGTCTCCCATGAAGTTCATGTGGAGACTCCATCATTATGCTTCTATCTCTGTGAAGACTTTGTCACCAGTCAAGGGGAACACTATCATCACTTATGTGTTACTTTAAATGCCACATCTCTTTAACGGTGTGACAAGATCTTTAAGTGACTTTAGAATCTTGTAACTCCTCTTGTTTATTGTATTATAAACAATGCAATTAATATAATGAGGATTAAAGGTACCTCTTGATATTTTAACTTGTGTTTTTTGTTAAGGATATTTGAGAGAAGCCTTTTACAAATATGTTCAAATGTTATCATGTAGTATATATTTTTATCAAAAAATAGTATGTATTATCATATTTTAAAACATATATTTTTACATTTATAATTCAAATAACATTATTTTACTGTATCAAAATAATATCCATTTCTTATAATGGAAGGAAAAAGAGAGAATTTAATAGTTTGAGAACTATTATCAGAGATAAAGAGTTTCATGTAATTTCACAATTTGAGTTACATGGATAATTTATGAGTTATATGAATAATTTATGGGATGGATAGTCAAGTTAAAGTTAAGATAATGTTGTTATTTTAAAAAATATTACCATATTTTTATACACAATTGAATTGAATGTATTTAAAATTGCCTCTCAAAATAATATAATAATAAAAATATTTGAAATTGCCTCTCAATATAATATAATAATAAAAATCAATATGTTTAATTGGATGCAAAGAATAACAAGCATTGCATTACATAAAATATACAATATAATAATTGGAAACAAAGCATAGCAAGCATTGCATTACATAAAAATAATGGGAAGGGTACGGCTATTCCGAGCAAATACTTGTTTTCAATGAATGAGAAAGAACGCATTATTTAGTTGGGAGGGAGTGTATCTTCCGGCCCAGTGATTGATTGAATCACTGCGGCAACGGAACGCTCTTGAGGACGACTGTTTCGACGGTGAGGCCCGGCCCAAATCCAAAGAGAACTCCCACATCCAATCCCTCTCTCGTTGTGGAACACCCATTCTGCAGAGATGACTGCAGAGTAGTGTAGAAGATTAATTTGAACAATGAACCAAGGGTAAAATAGAGGAGGGCATGTTCTTGAAATTTGTTTAACACTTGGTTAGGAAGGAACTGATACACATTTATTTCTAGTAGGTCTTACATGAGTCTTAAACTTCAACACTTTGCTTTTTTATTCAATGTGGAGAATATTTTTTTTGTGATTTAGTTGTAAATGGAATCTGTAGCAGCCATATTCCAAGTGTTGTATATGAATGAATGATAGTCAATGAGATGTCTCTGTAATTGATTTTTGTCCTGGCGAAATAGGTTGGAAAGCCTTAATGCTAGATGATAAAAAAATTTGCACTTCTCAGAGAAATTGAGTGGTGACTTAACCTTATAAGGGTTTTTTGTTGTCTTGAAATTTACTTATACAGGTACAACAAATGACTAAAAAAATCAGGCCATTTAAGGGACATTTTTATTCGAATTATTGAACACTGAAAGTACCCACCTCAGTGAAGGTTTCCAACAATGGTCTTCAGTACAGAAATTTAACTCGAATCCTTAAATTAGAGCAGATACATACATATGGAAATGCACCCAATATTAAATCCATTTTATTTTCCTTAATATCTTTGAGAAAATGCTCTGAAAATAAAAGAATCATAAGGAGTACATACACAAGGAAGTGCCCTATATTAACCCCTAGAATACTATCATCTGCATCAGTAGGGGTAAGGAAATATATAAGGGAAGTGATGATGCTCTAAGGGAATAGGATTTTTTTTTGAAGATTACAATGAAGGTAACAATAAAATCAAATTAGACAAATGGGACAAAGAGACTAGATTATATTGATAATAGAAGGACATACACTTAAGTATGATACACTAGTATCAAATATTAGCATAAAATAGATAAATGAAAGTAGTTCATTAAACATCATTTCCTTTTTGAATAGATTATAAAAACGAAAAATGAAAAATTTCGTATTTTGAATTTCGCATGCACCAATGGCCACATTATTTAGTATAATTGTGAGGAAATATGGAAGAAATATATTCGAGGGAATAATATTTTTATCATTTTCATCAAAGTCTAGTTAGAGTACTCTTCAGAATTTGTACCGAGTATTAACCTCTTCACTAGCAATTGGTTATTCAAAAGAGTAATTAAGATTCAAGATATATTATGGGAAGTAAGTTGGTTTTATTTTATCTCAATAGTTTGATGAATACCTATAGATGTAATCTTTTAGGAGATTCACAGAGATAAATTTAAAAGTATATACATTTAATAAAAATAAAAAAGATAAATACACGTTGGAGTTAGGAGAAATAAGAATCAAACATGTTCCAAATTATAAAGTGGTTGGTAATGTTACATTTACAACTTATTGTTTCTTATATAAAACCAAAAGGGGATATTGTTATTGTTTCCGACTAGACTAAGGTTGTGTCTAAGCTAACGACACGATCTACTTTTTATGCGAATAATTTTTGATATGATAAATGGTGGAGACATCATTTCCATTGAATTAAGGCTAAGGGAATTCTCTCTCTCTCTCTCTCTCTCTCTCTCTTTCTCTCTCTCTCTCTCTCTATATATATATATATATATATATATATATATATATATATATATATATTAGTCTAAATTGACCAAAAGTGTATGCACCACACTAATTTTATTAACACCTGTAGTCTCGAATAGTGTTGAGATGATCAACTTGGGAAAATTGGTGTAAGGCATATAATGTTGAAGAGAGTCTCTCAAATCAGTGTCTCGTGTTGCGGAAAATATGCACTTTAAAAAGAAAATTATGCTAGATTTGTCTCTACAAGAGAAATGAATGTTGGAATATTCCTGGAATGCATAATAAGAGAAAATGGGAAATAGTAAATCTTATACATAGAATTCACTATAAATTTTTGTAGTGAAATAAAATAATAACTATAATTAGAAGTTGAGAGTACCAAGTTTTTTTTTCATGCACAAATTGTCCAAAAAAAGGTTTGTTGCTAGAAAGATAGGAGCATGTAGTGTGTCCTCAAGATACAAGGCGTTGTTATGGATATAAAAATTGATATAAAATGGATTAAAATAAGGATTAAGGACTAATAGGTCACAAATAACATACAAAAAATATGGAAAGTATATATATATATATATACATGTCGTAGACATAGCATTAAGAAAACTATAACTTAAGTTTAAAGTATATGAAATTATATCGCGACAGTGGTATTTCAAACCATATAATAAAACATTACAAAATATGTGATGCGATGGTTATCGCATGGAATGAAGAGCCAAGTGACGTCATCACTGGATGGTGCGATAAGTGGACGCAAGAGCCTTTGCGATGGTTTATCACATCAATCAAAGCGTTGGCTAACTAGACCTTGTTTCGTTGCGATGATGTGCCATTGGTTGAGGGGCTAGTGAGTTGGAACTCGTGGGGTAGTGCTATCGTGCGATAATGAAGGGCCAATGACGTAGGCAAGAAATCTTGCGATAGCGTTTTGATTGGTCGGAGAGGTGGTGAGGTGTACTGGTAGGGTCCACGTGACGTGGCATTTTTTGAATGCGAAAGAAAAAATGGCGCGACATTTAAATGCGGTTGGTGAATAAGTTATGGCGTGGGATTTTGTGTGGTTCAAACCACGATTTAGTGAATTCGAGAGGGTTACGGAAATCCAAATGTTTGCAGGAAATTTTAAACAAGAATTTAATGCACATGTTGAGTGCAAAACCAATAAAATTTTCTACTGTTATTGTCCTTTAATTTCAAATCAAAATGGCATTTTTGTCCTGTTTTTTTAGGTTGCAGTTGGGAGTAATTTCCAATACTCCCCCTTAATCACAACTGGTGCTATCTTTCATTCCCAAACATTTTCTGAGATAATTAAAACTTTTCTACCCCAATGGTTTTGTCAAAATATCTGCAAACTGTTCTAGTGTTCTGCAATGGTTCAGAACAACTTCTCCATTATTCACCAATTATCTAATGTAGTGATAATTTGCATCAATGTAATTTTTTCTTTTATGAAACACTGAATTCTTGGATAAAGCTATTGCTGAGCTATTATCACAATAATCTGTTCTGCCTTTTACCTATTCATGGCACAAATATCTCAACATTCTTCTCATCCTTATTACTTGACATGTTGTCGTTGTAGCTTCCACATACTCTGCCTCTATTGTTGATAAAGCCACAATTGGTTGTTTCTTAGAAGCCCATGAGATGGCTCCTGATCCAAAATGAAAAACATATCCAGAGGTACTTTTCCTGTCATCTATACTTCCAACCCAATCACTGTCAGTATATCCAATTAATTCAAAATTTTCAGAAGAGGTGTATAAAATGCCATACCTCTTTGTTCCTTTCACATACCTTAGAATTCTCTTTGCTGCTTGCCAATGTGTTTCTTTTGGATTTTCCATGAATCTAGAAATTAAACTAACAACATGCATAATATTAGGCCTAGTTGCAGTCAAATACATAAGGGTGCCAACTATGCTCTTATACAAACTTGGATCTACTTCCTTACTGCTGTCTTCTTTGCTTAGTTTCAATCCCATCACTGTAGGAGTTATTGCTGCTTTGCAATCCTGCATGTTAAATCCTTCCAAGAATTCTTTCACGTATTTTTCTTCAGAAATAAAAAATTTGTTTTCATTTTTCTCTACTTTTATTCTTAAGAAGTATGTCAACAATCCCATATCAGTCATTTCAAATTCTTCTTTCATGATTGTCTTAAAATTTTCAATGAGGTAAGCATCATTACCTGTAAATATCACATCATCAACATATAAAACAACAATGAGAATCTTACCATACTTTTCTTTGATGTATAGTGTGGGTTCTCCTTCACATTTCTCAAACCCATTTTCCAGTAGATAGGAATCTATTCTACTGTACCATACTCTTGGTGCTTGTTTCAGCCTATACAAAGCCTTCTTCAATTTTCATACCTTGTGCTCTTGGCCTTTTTTTTCATAGCCCAGAGGTTTTTCAACATAAACCTCTTCCATCAATACTCCATTTAGGAATGTTGATTTCACATCCATTTGGTAAACTTTCCATTTGTGTTGTGTTGCTATGGACAACGTTGCTCTCACTATTTCCATTCTTGCAACTGGTGCAAAAGTTTCCTCATAATCTCTTCCTTGTTGTTGCTTGTAGCCTTTGACAACAAGCCCGGCCTTATGCCTTTCAATATTACCTTCAGCATTGATTTTGGGCTTATAGACCCATTTGAATCCAATCACTTCTTTACCTTTTGGGAGATCATCTAGTTCCCATGTATTGTTTTTCTCTATTGCTTTAAGCTCTTCATCCATAGCATCTATCAATTTCTTATCTTTTACTTCTTCTTCAAAATGAATAGGATATTCTATATGACAATAAAAATCAAATAAAGAGTTCATACTTCATTATTTTTTTCTTGCTCATAGATTTCATTCAAAATTCTGAATCTGGTTCTTATTTCACTTCCTGAACTTGTGCTTGTAGAAGCACTCAAATCTGCTCCTTGTGTTGTGCAGGGAGAAGCACTTTCATCACTTCTCAAGGGTGTTCTCATGCATACTTGAGGTGTTTCTTGTTGTGCTTGTGTTAGTGGAGCTGGTGCTGCTAATGAGGGATTTCTTCCTTCCATTTCATCCTGATCATCTTCTTGAGACAAACAAGTTTTTACATTCACTGTTTTCTCAATGCTTCCATTCCAAGCTTCTTCCTTAATGAAATGTACATATCTACTTATAATAAAATTCTTTGTGGATGAGTTATACAATCTGTATGCCTTTTATTCATCACTTGATCCAACAAATATGCACTTCTCCTCCTTACTGTCCAATTTATTCCTTAGTTGATCTCGAATATGTGCATAAGCCACACATCCAAATACTCGCATGTGTGTGAGAAATTTTTTTATGCCCCGCCATGCTTCTTCTGGAACTCCGTTCATGACACTCTTTGTTGGGCATCTATTCAACACATATGATGCAAAATGTACAGCTTCAGCCCAATATTCATTTGGCAAATGTTTTTCCTTCAACATGCTTCTTACCATATCCATGATGGTTCTGTTTTTCATTTCAAAAATTCCATTTTGCTATGGTGTATACCTTGCTGTAAATTGCTTATGAATTTCATTTTCTCTGCAAAAACGCAGAAAATATTTGGAGATATATTCTCCTCCTCTTTCGATCCTCAAAATTTTTTTGTGCTGCCCACCTTGATTCTTAGCAAGAGCTTTAAAGTGATAGAACTTTTCAAACACTTCACTTTTCATCTTCAAGAAATACACTCATGTTTTTCTTGTGTAATCATCAATAAAAGTTAACATATAGTGGCTAACTCCTAAAGATTGTGTTTGCATTGGTCCACACAAATAAGAATGGACTATTTCTAAGGGTGATTTTGCCCTTATGCTCTTTCCTGATGGAAAACTTTCTCTGTGTTGTTTTCCCAAGATTCAACCTTCACAATGGCTATCTGATTTTTCAATCAATGGTAATCCCCTTAACATACCTTTTTTGTGCAACAAATTTAGGCCTCCAAAGTTGAGATGTCCAAATCTCAAATGCCATAGCCATTTTTCATCTTTTTCTTCCTTTTGGAATGTCTCTTGAGTTACAACTGCCATTGCAACTCCTTTCTTCAAATTTTCTCTCATCTTCAGAGGAAACATATTTTTTCTTGTCATCTTCACTTGTCTAATCCTTTGATTGCTTGGTGGTATGTCCATGATGATACATACCTCATCTTTAAAAAACACATTGTAGCCTTTTTGAATGAGCTGTCCAATGCTCAAAAGGTTACACTTCATACCAGGTACAGAGTATACATCTGATATGGATTTCCTTTCTTCTTTTCTTGTCAAAACACTTACTCTGCCTTTCCCCATGACAGAAAATTTGATTTATGTTCCCAATGTTACTTGAGACTTCACATTTTAATCCAACTTGGAAAACATATAGATGTTTCCCGTCATATGGTTGCTACATCTTGAATCTAGAAACCATACATCTTCATTCATCTCTTCAGCCATATTACATGATAAAAACAAATTTTCTTGATGACGGATCCCCGTTGGGATTCGAAACGTCGACCAGCGTTCTATGATATCGTGGATAATCTAGTTTCAGACGAAAATAACTATAACCACAGAAGTTTAAAAACCGAAATTTTCTTGACTCTGAGTTTCTTTAATAAATTTAGCATTGGGTCTATTACCCATGTCACTTTGTTTCTTTCTACATTCATTGGCATAATTCCCATACTTCTTACAGTAATGAAATTGTACTTGGCATAGTTCCCATGTATAAAAATGTCATTTTTACTACTAGCAATACAATTTTTTTAAAGTGATAAACTTTATAATAAAAATAAAAATTAAATTAAAACATATAACATTACATAATAATACCTTTCTCTTTCTTTGAAATGGATATATAAACCTATGATACTTTTATTCACACAAGTATTATGAGAAAATAATTAGGTTCAATGAATGAGAAAACAAGCTATATGCACTTGGGAGTCTCCCTTTATTCATGATCCAATAAATTATTGTACTGGAATGTTCTTGAGGACGTCTATTATGATGGTCAGGCCCGAACAGAATCCAAATAGAGATTCCACATCCAAACCTTCTCTCGATCTCGAACAACCTTCCTACAAAGAAGATTTTCTTATCTCATCCAAGATTAAGTGTATGCACACACTCAACATGTTTCGCTACAACATCGAGTTGCTTGTGGGATATTTCCTCCCTTGCATCTCAAATTTTGGTACACATGTTAAGGAAGGCCTAGGCCCTCCTCGTCTGGCCTTCCATGATTCATTCTATATAGCTCGTTCGATACTTTATAAAGTTCAAGTGTCTATGGGGGTGCATGTGGTTGGTCTGAGAAATAGCTAACTGGAGTGCCAAACCTAACGGTGAAACACACAAGCCTAACCTATATTGCAATAGTTACATTAGATTAAATTAATATATATTGGTGGCTACATAAATAAACCGTTAAAATATTGGGATTTTTCTGGTTATGGTTATCCCTATGTTGGACCTTGACTGAAGGAAGGTAGACAAAATACTTAACTGTGTTTATGATCTACAGATGGAGATTCCCACAACTTGTGGGAAAATAACTCCATGCGTGTACCTATAAGAACCTTCCATAGAGTAGTGTAGAAGACTAATTTGAACAATGAACCAAGGGTAAAATAGAGGAGGGTGTGTTCTTGAAATTTGTTTAACACTTGGTTAGGAAGGAACTGATACACATTTATTTCTAGCAAGTCTTACATGAGTCTTAAACTTCAACACTTTGCTTTTTTATTCAATGTGGACAATATATTTTTTGTAATTTAGCTGTAAATGGATTGTGTAGCAGCCATATTCCAAGTGCTGTATATGAATGAATGATAGTCAACGACATGTCTCTGTAATTGAGTTTTGTCATGGCGAAATAGGTTGGAGAGCCTTAACGCTAGATGATAAAACATTTTTCACTTCTCAGAGAAATTGAGTGGTGGCTTAACCTTATAAGGGTTTTTTTTGTCTTGAAATTTACTTATACAGGTACAACAAATGACTAAAAAAATCAGGCCACTTAAGGGACATTTTTATTCGAATTATTTAACACTGAAAGTACCCACCTCAGTGAAGGTTTCCAACAACGGTCTTCAGTACAGAAAGGTAACTCGAATCCTTAAATTAGAGCAGATACAGACATATGGAAATGCACCCAATATTAAATCTATTTTATTTTCCTTAATATCTTTGAGAAAATGCTCTGAAAATAAAAGAATCATAAGGAGTACATACACAAGGAAATTCCCTATATTAACCCCTAGAATACTATCATCTGCATCAGTAGGGGTAAGGAAATATATAAGGGAAGTGATGATGCTCTAAGGGAATAGGAATTTTTTTTGAAGATTACAATGAAGGTAACAATAAAATCAAAATGGACAAATGGGACAAAGAGACTAGATTATATTGATAATAGAAGGACATACACTTAAGTATGATACACTAGTATCAAATATTAACATAAAATAGAGAAATGAAAGTTGTTCATTAAACATCATGTCCTTTTTGAACAGATTATAAAAACGAAAAATGAAAAATTTCGTATTTTGAATTTCACATACACCAATGGCCACATTATTTAGTATAATTGTGAGGAAATCTGGAAGAAATATATTCGAGGGAATAATATTTTTATCATTTTCATCAAAGTCTAGTTAGAGTACTCTTCAAAATTTGTACCGAGTATTAACCTCTTCACTAGCAATTGGCTATTCAAAAGAGTAATTAAGATTCAAGATATATTATGGGACGTAAGCTGGTTTTATTTTATCTCAATAGTTTGATGAATACCTATAGATGGAATATTTTAGGAGGTTTGCAGAGATAAATTTAAAAGTATATGCATTTAATTACAATAAAAAAGATAAATACATGTTGGAGTTAGGAGAAAGAAGAATCAAACGTGTTCCAAATTATAAAGTGGTTGGTAATGTTACATATACAACTTCTTGTTTCTTATATAAAACCAAAAGGGGATATTGTTATTGTTTCCGACCAGACTAAGGTTGTGTCTAAGCTAAGGACATGATCTACTTCTTATGTGAATAAGGTTTGATATGATAAATGGTGGAGACATCATTTCCATTGAATTAAGGCTAAGGGAACTCTCTCTCTCTCTCTCTCTCTATATATATATATATATATAGTCTAAATTGACCAAAAGTGTATGCACCACACTAATTTTATTAACACCTACAGTCTCGAGTAGTGTTGAGATGATCAACTTGGGAAAATTGGTGTAAGGCATATAATGTTGAAGAGTGAAGAGAGTCTCTCAAATCAGTGTCTTGTGTTGCGGAAAATATGCACTTTAAAGAGAAAATTATTCTAGATTTGTCTCTGCAAGAGAAATGAATGTTGGAATATTCCTGGAATGCATAATAAGAGAAAATGGTAAATAGTAAATCTTATACATAGAATTCACTATAAATTTTTGTAGTGAAATAAAATAATAACTATAATTAGAAGTTGAGAGTACCAAGTTTTTTTTTTTCATGCACAAATTGTCTAAAAAAAGTTTGTTGCTAGTAAGATAGGAGAATGTAGTGTGTCCTCAAGATACAAGGTGTTGTTATGTATATAAAAATTGATATAAAATGGATTAAAATAAGGATTAAGGACTAATAGGTCACAAATAACATACAAAAAATATGGAAAACATAATTCTCTTGAGCATAATTAATAATCATAGTGACACAATGAAAATATTGCTATCAGGAAAGCAAGGCTCAATAACATAAATATTATTAATATTACACATTTAAGTTTGAGAATTAAACTATTATGGATATTTTGAATGAAATTGGTAGAAAAAATAATAAGAGTTTAGGAAAATAAATTGAAAAGTGTTACCCTATAATAGATAGTTGGCTTGGTGACCTCTTTGATTCAGGAAGTTAGAAAAAAAAGAAACTACACAGAAAAAACAAGTGGCAACATCATAGGAACCAACTTGATCAAGGCCACTTTGGGACGAAATAAACAAGATGTAAGAACCATGAGTAGGATTTTCTACACCTAAATCTGCAAGACATCTGTGAAATGGATGTGAGGATACCAAAATAATGATTACAACTTACATTAGATCCTAAAAAAAACTAATAAACTCTGAATTAGTGGAAATGATAAGAATGGAACAATCTCGAAATTTGGAATTAGAAACCTGAAGTGTTGAAAGAAGAAAGGTAAAAAGGCATCATACATTGCGAAAAACAATATCCTGATTCAATCATGAAAGCTGGTGAACAACAAAAAATTGTTGACTACCAGTGTTGGTGGCTGTGAATAGCTAGGAAAAACATGCAAGGATGGGCATATTTAAGTCCACTTGAAGGTAATTCCTATCATAACCTAGAATTCATAAAATTAGATATAGTAGTATATGCACAAGTGATATAATAATATACAATTTATAACATGATACAAACAATCCCTTGATAATTTTTATCTTGATGTGAGTAGTGCGAAAAGTAATGTCCAATTATGTATATTGAAGTTTATAAGTAAACAATATTCATGTTAATGGGCATGGCCACTGGGTCTATTGTAGCTATATATTAATGGTGTTGACCTCATTGGATGAATGTGTGTAGTATGTTGAATGCAGGTGAAAATTATGAAAAATATATTCAACATGTATACAAACATGTTTGAAAAAGAGCATGGAATGAATGTAAGAGTATGTATGATTCCGAGTGGAGTTGTCACCACAAATGACAAAACAATTATGATTGTAAGCGTGAAAGACAAGAAGTGTTCACCTTTTGGTTTTAAGTGAGGATGAAGTTTCTATAATAAAACAAAGATTTTAGCAGAATACTAAATCCGCACAGAGCCAATGGAATTGGGATCTTGGTTTATCAATTCGTATTTCCCAGACATGCTATTTTTTTATGTTTTCCATATATTGTTACATAAGAAATTGGTACATGATAGCGTCCATCTAATTTATTAGAAAATTCTACAGGTAGAATCGAAGGAGACCTATGGAAGAACCATGTGTATCTTATACTGGAAAGGGATCGAGCTCCAGAATTGAGCCTTCGCTCACGATAAAGTACAATAAAAGCCTTTAATTCGGAATAATTATATGGGATCAAGGAAATTAAAAGAAGAAACGTATCCACCAAGGGTTCAAGAAGAGCCAACTAGACAATGAACACTGAGGATGATGTTAATTAAAGGGTAGGAGAATGTAATATGATGTCGTAGGCATGATAGCAGTTGGATCCTAAGGTTTCTATACCCTCCATGTAACGTCATATACTCATATTTTGTTTTATGTGTTACATATTATGCTCATGAAACAAGATTTTTCGTTACCCCTTTATTTGTTTGTATACTTTCTAACATTCTCTTCCTCCCTTGAAGGTATTGATACTACTAATATGAGATGTCTTCTATGTTTATATCTATAATTACCTTCAATTTTATGACCTAATTCTGGTTACCAAGTCAGTCTCATTTCCTCAATTCTTGAAGGGGCCTGCATTTTGTAACGAGAAAACATATTTTACTCTGTTGTTTATCTTAGTTGGTGTTCTGTGTTGGCACTTATTACCACATAACTTGGGACTAAAAATGTAACCTTGTTTATTTTATGATGTTCTAAGGACTAGGTAAAATCTAACCCAGAGGTTATTTATTCCCTATGTTTAAGGAAGGAGTTTGAACTTCTTTTGTATGAAATATTTTTAATATAAAGGAATTTTTGTTCCCAATCTCATTTACTCTATATTTGGTATGTTATAGTTGTTGTTGTGTACATACCTTCAGTTTTATTTCTTTGATATGCCGTATAATACTATCTTATAGTTACTAGGTCAGTTGTATTTATAATTTTATGTTACCCAGTTTAATTAATTTAAACGAATATGACATGCTTACAGAGTTAATTGGAATTAACTTGCTGTTTCAGTTTTCTAAAGAGTTGTTTTTCGTTGTTAGATTCTCTTTTAGTCAAATTATGACACCACGAACATTATAAGCTCATCTTTTCTATTATGGTTCTAACCCAGTAACATCATTAGTGGCTTCTCTCCCCTTTCAGTGTGTTTTGTATCAACTTATTTAAAAACCAAACAAAATAATTAAAACATATTAAAAACTTATTTATATCAAAATCTTAACAGATATAAACATATTTAAATTACTATTATAATTACTATTATAAAAATTGTTAACCTTAATAATTTAGGCTCAAATTCTTTCTTTTCTTATTTTCTCAGCCTTCTAAAATTTCAATGCAACAGAAAAATTGAAAAATATAGTGAGACAATTAGCTGTCGTTTCATACTCTCAAACAAATTTACAGGAGAGATGCAAAAACCGAGGAAAGAAACATACCTTGAAAACAAACAAAAAAAACTATTAACCATCCACGTGATTACCGAATCAAATTTCTATTGAATTATTTGACGTAGGAATCAGATTGTCGAATTTCTGTCCTTTTTTCTACGATTCGCACGAATTTGATAACTATGAAAGAAACTAGTTCCCTTCCTTATTTCCCCGACCTCTAGAAGACATACATGGCACTAGTTAGTGGTGTTGCGGCACTTATTTCACTTTGACTTAATTTTTTCATAGAATAAGTGATACTTACAAGGTGTTAACAATATAGGATATGAAAAAAGGATGGCGGGCTCGCCTGACATAAGAAGGGCGAGGATTGTGAGTACACCTGAGAAATCACACATCTTTTTTTTTAAGATTCGCGAATGAGATTGGCTTAAGTATTTGATAATATTTGGCTTCATGTAGGAAGTTCCTATACTGGGGACGGCTATAGGGACTATAATTGCATTACAAGGCAGTGGAAAAAACATTGAAATTGTCGATGCACTATAAGAATAACTGTGGCAGCATGAAATGATAATTTTTTTGGAATTTTTGGACTAATGGAGGAGAAGAGCATTTCAGTATCTATGCCACCACAATGGGAATTGATTTAATAACTTCCGAATCCAATTCAATCAATTCAAACAGTCATATTGTCAAACATTGTATTCGATTATATGTTTATTATTTAATAGAGAATGAACTAGTGAAAAACTTATTGTAATTTAAATTTATGGATTATGTGATGAATTGTGATAATCTAGACAATTTTGTTTCCCATGATTTATAATTTTTAAACACAGTGATTTAATACTGGTGTTAATTTTGAATAATTATGCCTCAGTATTTGACGATTATTTTAATTGATTAATGTGCACACACTATTACACCAAGGGCACTTTTAAGATAGTAAATAATTGATTAATGTGCATAGAATATTACACCAAGGGCACTTTTAAGACAACTTAAAGCACACCTGTAATTCGGATAAGATATAAATGTTATGTGGCATCATATATCACATGAGGCACTCGATTTCTCTTTACACATAGAACACTCCCTTTTCTCTTATAATTATTTTGTATTAATAATTAGATTTACTTGCATGTTTTTTATAATAAAAAATATTGTAAATTATAATAACAGCTTAAAGCACACCAAACAAATTTAAAAGGATCGCTTAGAGTATGAATATTTTTTATTAAATAAAAAAATTAAATAAAACAAAAACTTATAGAACATAATGATTAAATAAAGGGGAGAAAAGAATAGATTAAGGTTTTATAATTTTTTTGGGATAAAATTATGTTGACATTCTCTAAATATTTGGATGGACACTCTAATCATGCTTAAACAAATCATTAACCTAGTTTTATTTCAGTTTTTTTTTATGACAATATGCTTTTTTGGTCAAGGTGGATATCGGTAGCCGCCCACCTATTCCATTTGGACCCACGACATCAATTATTGCAGCTTTTCAGTTCCAACAACTTACTATTTTTTAGCAAGTTTTTGGGTCCTACACTCCTGGAGCCGTTTTTGGGCTTCAATGATCCAAGTGGACATTGGTGGCCACCCACATATTCCATTTGAACCCCCACCATCAGTTCTTTCAATTTTTAAGTTGCAGCACAACTTAGTATTTTTACCAGTTTTCAGGTCCTGAACTTCCGGAGCCGTTTTGAGGTCCTAAACGACATTTTATGGGCATATTTTTTCCGGTGAATATGATTAGGTTCTATAATTGATATTCGCGACAACAGTTGTATTCCTCAGATAGATCTTTCTAACGATGTATCGTATGTGTCAAATGGAGATCGTATGCCGAAGTTACGTCCTCGGGAAGTTGAAACACCAATTTACACAAACGGGGCCCACAATTTTGGTGTTTCATCTCCTAGGGTTAGGTTTTTGGACGTTTCGTATTCTATATTGTTTCTAAAAAATAAATAGTTCCTCGAGCCTCATTGTAATGCGGTTTAGGGGCTGGTAGTCATCACATCTCTTCTCAAGATACGCTACCAGTACCCTAGCTCATCTATTTCCATTATGTCTGTAATAGGCCTTCAAGCCTCAATGTAGCACAGTTCAGAGGCACGTGTACGCCACATCTCTTCTCAAAGATACGCTGCCAGCACCCTAGCTTGCTTCCATTATGTTTGTAAGCTTATTTCAGTCATTATTTTATGAATAAAATGAAGCATTCTTTCCGTTGCATCTCTATGTTTATGGGTATATGTGTATTATGTTGTGTTCCTCTAATAAATCCGGATCAATTTTCTTATAGATTAAGTTGATGAATTGTTAAGATATTGTGAGAATGATGTTTAATTCATAATAAATGTTGGGGATTTTGATATCTATCATAATGAAAGGGTGATATATATATATGCCCTAGGTTAAATCCATGTTGAACATGAAAAGAATTATAAATTTGGATTATACTAAAATTCATACTGTTTAAGTGATTTGACCATAATATTCTTTTATATCTGTATGTGTGTGTGTGCGCCACATGGTCCAATGTCACCTTGTGAAAAAATATTGTCTCAATATGAAAATCAACCATAATCAACCATGGTCCAACATCACATTATGACTAAGATTGTCGCAATATGAAAATCAATCATGGTCAACCATGTTCAACCATGGTTCAACATCGCGTTGTGACAAAGATTGTCCCAACATCAAAATCAATCATGGTTAATCATGTTTATCTTCGAGTTTACACATCTTGGGTTTATAATATTAATCCCTCAGGTTTAATATTATTCCATTAGGTTTATAATCCTTTGGGGTTTTAGAACTTATCCCTTGGGTTTATTATTCCCTTTTGTTTATAATATCAATCCTTGAGTTTATTAATCTAAGGGTTCATTTGATTAGGGTATAATATTATTCATAGGGTTTATAATATTACATTTTAATATAAATCCTTTGGTTTTATAATCATGTTCAACCATGGTCCAATGTCACAATGTGACAAAGATTGTCTCAATATGAAAATACACCATTGTGAACCATCATCAACCATGGTAAACCATGTTCCAATGTCATATTGTGACAAAGATTGTCTCAATTTGAAAATCAACCATGATGATCCATGGTCTAATGTCGCATTGTGAGAATATTGTCTCAATATGTAAATCAACCAGGGTCAACCATGGTCCAACATCACATTATGACTAAGAATGTCACAATATGAAAATAAATCATGTTCAACGATGGTTCAACATCACATTGTGACAAATATTATCTTAATATGAAACTCAATCATGGTCAACCATGTTCAATCATGGTGAACCATGGTCAAACATCGTCGAACACTACATTGTGGAAAATATTGTTTCAATATGAAAATCAATCATGGTCAATAATGGTCAACCATGGTCAATCATGGTCAATATGATAATCAACCATGGTCAATCATGGTCCAATGTCAAATTGTGACAAACATTGTCTCAATATTAAAATCAAGCATGGTCAACCATCGTGTTACGTGGTCAACCATGGTTGATCATGGTCAACCATGGACCAACATCACATTATGACAAATATTGTTTCTCACTATGAAAATCAACCATGGTAGTCATGGTCAACCATGTTCAACCATGGTCAATAATCATGGTCGGACTGTGATGGATATTATCTCAATATGAAAATCAACAATGGTCAACCATGGTCAAATGTCCCATTGTGACAAAGATTATGTCAATCTAAAAATCAATTATGGTCAACCATGTTTATTTTAGGGTTTATAATATTTAGCTTATGGTTTATATACCTTGGGTTTATTAATCTAAATGTTCATATTCATAGGGTATATATTATTCATAGGGTCTATAATATTAATCCAATGTGTTTTTACCATTGGGTTTATAATCATGGTCAACCATGGTAAAACCCATTGTCACATTGTGAAAAATATTGTCTCAATATGCAATTCAACCATGGTAAACCATCGTCAAGCATCGCGAACCATAGTCAATCCAATGAATTTTGACTTTAGTATTTTATAATACATTTTTGAATGGATAAATGGATTCAACACCATAAAAAACCCAGTGACAATAGAATTTTAGAGATTAAACAACTTAAACTCAAGTTTTAAAAATATTTTCTATGTTTTAATTAAAATTAATAAGAAAAAAAACTTAAAAAAAAAAACATTTTGACTATAAGTTTATATATATATTTCTTTTTCAATAATTAAAAAAAAAAAAATAATATAAATATAAAAGTAATGAGATATATTATTTTCTCAATTTAACAAAGAAATTTAAAAGTTTACCATTATTTTTTAAAATTTAGATTAAAATTTGAAATTTGAAATTTTTATAAATTTGAAATTATCCCAATCGAACGTCATATTCTAACTCTATTACGTCATTATACTACTTCAATGTATATGAGTTGTGAAGCTTTGAGTTATTCGAAATTGTCTTCTCTCTCTCCCATGAAGTTCATGTGGAGACTCCATCATTCTGCTTCTATCTCTGTGAAGACTTTGTCACCAGTCAAGGGGGACACTATCATCACGTATGTGTTACTTTAAATGCCACATCTCTTTAACGGTGTGACAAGATCTTTAAGTGACTTTAGAATCTTGTAACTCCTCTTTTTTTCTTTTTCTTTTAAGTAAGTCTATTTTCGCGGCTCGGAGTTGTATTTTCTATTTTGGAAAGAGTCTATATGTGTTTTTATTTTGGGTAAGTAAATAATATGCTTTTTAGTGAATCAAATGAGATCTTTCATCGCAATCCATTTTTTTATTCATTTATGTATAGCTTTATTATTTCAAATGGAATAAGCTATATTTTTATAGGTTTTTTAAGTGAATCAAATGAGATCTTTCATAGTAATCCACTTTTTTTATTTGTTTATGTATAGGATTATTCTTTCAAATGAAATTTATTTTTAATAAATATATTATTTTAATATTTTTAGTTTTTAATGATGAAGACTCATCAATATAATTAATATTTTATTTGGTAATATATGTTTATTGTGATCAAAGGTATCATTAATGTAAATAAAGTGTTTCTCTAATTGATGATTTACTAGGATTATTCCTCCATGGTCGGTAGCTTTAAAATACGAAGGCTACACTACAAGTATCAAGAAAGAGACTTCAACCCTTCATATCTCTCAGTTGTTTCATTTGAAACTGCACTGATATTAGTTATGCATAAACATGGAAGGATTAGTTTTCTGATTTTTTCTCTACATGGAATACCTAAGCATAATTGAGTGAACGCATAAGCATATCAACCCTTTGTTCCTCAAAACCCATGTGCCTTTTCGCCTTTAGTGGTGCTCGATGTAGGAGAATCGTGGAGTTGAGAATGGGGACCCAATTGTTGCAACGGGAACAGGAAATCAACTTTTGGAATAGGAGCAGAACTCGTGGAACATGAACAAAACACCTCCTCACAGTGCTTGTTATTATTAACCCTTCACGTTTACTCCATTCGCTATGTTCATACTTCTTCAATCCATCCTGCAGTGTTCATTAACGCACCCGAATTCTCAACCATATTGAACTCCTTTTGTTGATAACAAAGACTCCTATTTTTCATTGAAGTAAGAATATCGCTTCTTTCAAAACTTCCATCGTTAAGTAATTCTCGATTCTATAAATTCTTCTGTGTGGTCTGTCTCACTTCAGCTGAAAATTCGAAGCTTCTCGCAGGTGCTTCTTTAGCATTCAACACATTTCTCTTTCGCAGATCTATGGACAGGTCAACATCCAATGGGCTCTTGATTTAAGGTGCAACAGATCAAACAATGCATCAGTTATTTTCTCTATAGATTTGATTCCATGGATCATTGATTAGAACATTGCAGGCTTACAAAAAAAAAAAATCCATCCTCTAGAAATGAAAAAACCCACAATGGATATGTAGTGTTTCCTCCTCTGCAACGATAGATCTCAAAAACGGATCTCACATGTCTTCCCAGCTGGGCCTATTCCATGGTAGTAGCAATACTATTAGGAAGTATTGTGCTCGAGGAATATCAACCAATGAATCCTTGTCTGCTCCACAAAACAAACAAAGCCACTTGCATCTAGAATTTCCTCATTCAAGGATTAGTTCCTAAATTGATTCATCAAATGTACATAGACTTGAATTCATCACAATCACATAGTGATTTCAGAGATACTCAATTAATATGTGGATTCAAAATAATACTAATATTAAATTTAATAACAAGAATTCAACTAACTACCCAAGTAATTTAAGTACTAACCACAAGAGTAAGCATCCAACAATCACAGTTTCTTCTTCATTCAAAGAAATTAAAATTGTATATCAATTGAAAAAATTCTAACTTCACTCATTATGGCCCCTCTATTCTTAAAAACAATATTCTCCGCCATTCTTCTTCTTCAGACTAATTTTCTTCACTTGAAATGGTCTCCCTAATGCCTTCTGCTACGAAAAATATATATAAAAGGATTATGCAAACTATTTCCATTCAACCACACCATCTCAGCTCAAATCATATATCCCAAATCCTCTAAATTCACTTTTAACTCAACTAAATCCCTATTCTAGGACCTCCTAATCCCTAAGATCTTCATGAGATATTTACAAGTATAATATCTGTTGTATTCTCACGTATTTGAGAATATTTACATTAAAAACCTCACACACATATTTCTCACTCAAATCATTTAAAACTAGACAAAATTCCTATTAATAAATTAAATTCTTTATCAAACATTAGGGCCCCTAAGTAAACCAAATATACAATGATTTTTCAAGCAGGATCCTACTGCATCAGACTCACAAAGTTAAAAGAAATCATGATCTCTAGATCATGTGTCTCCAATCACATATGAATTACAAAAATGAAATTCAATGGGAAAGTTCTTACACATTCGTTGTAATTTGTGCTTGAGCTTTGTGATATGTTCGTTGTTAGTGATGCAAAAGTAGTAATTGGGGTAACTGCTCTGGGCGACAACATTGGGGGGATTGGCAGAACTGATAGCGAGGATGGTGGCAGGGTCATCTACCCTCTAAGCCTTCCTGAATGCCTCTAAATCCAAACCCAAAACCAAACTCCCAGCCATGTTTGCTCGATGTTGTAATAAGAAGCAAAGAATTAGTTTATGGGATGGCGTAGGCACTTTCTTACTTACTTGAAAGGATGTTAGAGTGAGTATGAACATGTTATTATATAGCGTGAGCTCCAGCAAGCACGTGGCGTGGCCCTTAAATTCCTTGCCAAGTAAAAGGTATTATTGTCCTCTTCGGAGCAAAGGAAGATGGAGAGAATTCATGTGATGTTTTTGGTACGAAGGTAATGCATGTGCCAATAGAGGAGAGGAGAGGAGAGATGCACACATCGCTACGGGTCAAAATGAATTGTTTAAATAAGGCAAGCAAGTGCTACAGGTCAATGAATTGTTTGATTAGATAAGGCATGCAGGTGATGGTGAGAGAGTGAGGGCATACTCGAACTCGAACTCAGACTCGATGTCCATTCTCCTCCAACTTTTGCTTGCGATACAAACATTCATGTACCATGTTTTCAATTCCATTTATGTGGAAAGAGTCGTCTAGCTATGCGCTTCTCTTAGTAAACTTTTTCGGCTGTGAGGTGTATGTTGTTCTTCTGTTTATTTATGCATATGATTTCAAGAACAACCACTTGGTACATGGATTACATATTGCTCAATTAACCCTTTAGCTACAAGTTTACAAGTTTTCCTTTTACAATTTGAGCTATACCATTAATTTAACTGGTGAAAAATAATGATTAACATGTATCCATTAATAATGTATAACAATGTTCTTTTTACTACCAGCAATACCATTTTTTTTAATTCATCAAGTTTATAATAAAATTAAAACATATAACATTACATAATAATACCTTTCTCTTTCTTTGAAATGGATATATAAACCTATGATACTTTTTTTCACACAAGTATTATGAGCACATATTTAGGTTCAATGAATGAGAAAACAAGTTATATGCACTTGGGAGTCTTGCTTTCTTCATGATGCAATAAATCACTATAGAGGAATGTTCATGAGGATGTTTATTAAATTTCTCTTTTTCTACTTTATTAACAACTTCCACTAGTTCTCTTTGTGCAATAATATCTTCCTTGGAGATGAAATCTTCAGCTAGACTTCCTATGCAATGCATATCTATCTCACTCTTCTTTATAGAAAAATTTTCTTTTTGTTTGCTTTCCTGAGATATTAGAATCCCAGATTCTCTTTCAAAGAAATTACTCAGTTCTTCATTTGTATTTTCAACAAGCATTTCCTCAAGCCCTTTCTCCTCCATGACATTTCCAAATGGTTGTCTTTTTCCTTTATTAAAACAACCTTGCTCAGGTTTACAAAAGTAAACATCTTTTTTTCTACCAATATAAGTCAAACTCCCTCTACTAACAGCTCTAGTAGTATGCTGAAAAGAAATATCTTCGTTCAACTGTGTATAAGCTTCCTCATGAGGCCTAACTCTCTCATCCTTCTTCTTTAAAACGGAATTCAGATTATGTCTCTCCTCTTCCTCTTCTATGACAATACCCAAATATTGTCCATTATCATGTATTACACCTACAAACATACACAAATTGTTAATTTCAAAATCGTAAGGCTCAGTAGCCTCAACTAATGTTTCAAACATCATTGCTCCATATTCAAACTCACAAGGAACTTATTCTTCTACAACACTTTTCTTTTGTTGTAGCTCAACTCCTTTGAGCTCCTCCAACCTCAATTGAACATCCATTGTCTGCTTAATCTTCTTAAGCTCCTTTGTTAACTAAGTATTCATCTTATGCTCTTTCTTCTCTTATAGCCTATTCTATTTCATCTTCTTACTCATTATATAACCATCCCTCTAGTCTTCTTTATTCGTATGGAACAACTCCATCAACAAAATCAGATGGATTATAATCTCGGCCTTTTCTCTGTCATACTCTTCATCATTCATCTTCCTTCGCATGCCATTATCTTTGGAGTCTTTCTTATCTCTTATTATGTTGTGGCTTCTATCTGAACCCCTCCTATGACTATCAGTAGTCATCTTTTTCTTCATATCCATGTGTTTCCTCACACTTAATATGAGCTACACTAAGCCTCTACAATAACAGTTCTCTTTCACCCTGCTACAACTACCTCACCAAGATTCTCCTCAGTACTTGGTCTTTTGGTAATACTGGCTCTTTATCTGGAACCTGCTGAGCTTTCCTCTTTGCTCCTTTTAAACTTCTACATTCAACTCATCTCTTATATTCCATTCCTCAACTAGAACAATCTGGTTCTACCACACCGTTCATTGTCAAGAAGTCTTTGCTGACTTCTTTTATCATTGCTTCAAAGTTGTGATATACTTGTTGAGATACTCCTCATCTGCTGCTACCTCCACTTTAACCAATGTTAGAAACAAAAATCACTAGCATATCATATCTTAACAGACCTACTGCTCGCTATCAAGATTTCAAAAACTTGCTACTGCCAAAATTTCATGGCCACTCTAAATGCTTCTGTTCAGCTTCCATCTCTGGCTTACCTAACCTCTTTCCTCTCTCCAAAAGAGCATTCCCCGCTCTGTTACCAAACAATCACCTACCAGGTCTATTCCTCCATGATCAGTAGCCTTAAAATATTGAGGCTACACTACAAGTCTTAGGAAAGAGACTTCAACCCTTCATATGTCACAGATGTTTCATTTGAAACTGGGCTCATATCAGTTATGCATAAACATGGAAGGATTAGTTTCTTGATTTTTGCGCTATATAGAATACCTTAGCGTAATTGAGTGAACACATAAGCATATCAACCCTTTGTTCCTCAAAACCCATGTGCCCCTTTTTCTTCAGTGGTGCTCGATGTATGAGAGTTGTGGAGTTGAGAACCAGAACCCAACAACTAGAATGGGAACAAGAATTTAACTTATGGAATAGGAAGATAACTCTGTGAATAAGAATAGAACACCCTCATTGGCTACACCTGTTGGTTATCATTAACCCTTCATTTTTACTCCATTCAATCTTTTTTTACATCTTCAATCCATCTGGTAGTGTTCATTAACACAATTTGAATTCTCAGCGAATTCTGGTTTGTAATTTCATCAAATATTTATCTTTGATAATGGAAAACTTTATTCAATTTGGGATTTATCTATGGTTATTTATTGTTTGGTCCCATTGTTAGCCCTCTCGACAGTGTATAGAGTAAGGATAAAATTTCATGATCCCATTCTTTTGCAATGACATATGGTTGTTCCTATTCAATGTACCTGGAGTGCTTGGAATTTATGATATGAAAAGCAAAATTGTTTGCAGCGGTGTGTTTTTCATAATTGTTTTTTCTTTATGAAGAATTGTGCTTATCCATATCTTTGTTTGTTAAACTCTTTTTTGGGGTTTTTGCCCTCCTCAGGTTGATAAAATCAATAATATGGTTTTTTCTAGGAAACCCCAGTCACATCATTCCTATGTAGCATATGTTATTTTCCCCCTTCATCATTGTTAATCTTGGGGCACATAAAACACAAGTCTTAAACGAACAATGACTTAGTCAAATTTTACCTCGTCTTCTCATTCCTTAGTGTTCGAACTGACATACCTCATGGTAGGAGTTATTATCACCCCTTAATGGGTATGCTCTGAGACTCGGCCTTTATTGTTGGATATTTTGCATTGTTTTCATTTGGCTCTTCCTCGAGACACCATCATTTGGATGATTATGTTAAGTTCTATGTTGGTTATACATATTCTCTGAAATTTGAGAGGACATAGTCTATAATAACAGATTATCCAGTGTTAAAATTTTGTATTTATTACCTTCCCATAAGTTTGTCATTAGTCTCTATATTATAATTTAATGCCTTACAACTTCAACGCGCGTAGGGGACTGTTTAGTCATTCTTATTTGGAATGCGGAGGCAATGGCCTTTGGGTCTAACATAAATATGAAAAAAAGGATGGTTATAACTTACCAATTTTCATGTAAATTCTTTTCCTTTGGCCTATTGGTGTATTTCCTTGATGTGTGCAAGGTGACCTATTTTAACCTTAATCTATATTTTGTATTACTATTTTAGTCGAACCATTAAGTTAGTCAATTATTATTCTAAGGAAATATAGGGTAATATATATATATATATATATATATATATATATATATATATATATATGAGATGGTTTTACCACTTTTTCATCATTATTTTTAATTGTAGAGAATTTGTGACTAATATAGACAAATTCATATAATATGCTCACAACAATAAATACAATAACTAGTGCATAATAGAAGTGAATAAAAGTGGCCCCAATCTTGTTGTTTCTATTCCTAATTTGCAGCTATTGCAAATGGTTATAGGGGTGAGGGAGAGAGGTTAGATGGGTTATCTCAAATGGTTTTTATAATCAAAGCTTGGAATTTTCTTGTGGTTTTAATATTAAGTTAGATTTCTTTTATTTATGTTGTGTATGTGTTATATTATTTAGAGTTTTAGGTGTTGTATGTATGGTTGGAATGAAGTGAAGTTTTTTATTTTTAGTGTGTGTGTATGTGAGAAAGATTATAGTGTAATTTTAGATAATAAAATTAATTAAGGTTAATGGATTAGGATTTTAGATATTAGATAATCTTTTATTATTGTATTATAAACAATGCAATTAATATAATGAGGATTAAAGGTACATCTTGATATATTAACTTGTGTTTTTTGTTAAGGATATTTGAGAAAAGCCTTTTACCAATATGTTCAAATGTTATTATGTAGTATATATTTTTATCAAAAAATAGTATGTATTATCATATTTTAAAACATATATTTTTACATTTATAATTCAAATAACATTATTTTACTGTATCAAAATAATATCCATTTCTTATAATGGAAGGAAAAAGAGAGAATTTAATAGTTTGAGAACTAGTATCATAGATAAAGAGTTTCATGTAATTTCACAATTTGAGTTACATGGATAATTTATGAGTTATATGAATAATTTATGGGATGGATAATTTAAAAATGAAAAATTATATATATAGATTTTAAATTCTAGTGAAAAGTAAGATAAAATTGATCAAGTTAAAATAGGATTATAGTCAAGTTAAAGTTAAAATAATGTTGTTATTTTAAGAAATATTACCATATTTTTATACACAATTGAATTGAATGTATTTAAAATTGCCTCTCAAAATAATATAATAATAAAAATCTTTAAAATTGCCTCTCAATATAATATAATAATAAAAATCAATATGTTTAATTGGATGCAAAGAATAGCAAGCATTGCATTACATAAAATATAAAATATAATAATTGGAAACAAAGCATAGCAAGCATTGCATTACATAAGTACGGCTATTCCGAGCAAATACTAGTTTTCAATGAATGAGAAAGAACGCATTATTTAGTTGGGAGGGAGTGTATCTTCCGGCCCAGTGATTGATTGAATCACTGCGGCAGCGGAACGCTCTTGAGGACGACTGTTTCGACGGTGAGGCCCGGCCCGAATCCAAATAGAACTCCCACATCCAATCCCTCTCCCGTTGTGGAACACCCATTCTGCAGAGACGACTTCCTTACCTCGTCCAAGATGAAGAGCACGCACGCGCTCAACATGTTTCCGTATTCGCTCAGTACTTGCCTGGTTGCTTTAAGTTTCTTGGGATCCAGATTGAGCTTGGCCTCCACCTGATCCAGAATGGCAGGGCCTCCTGGGTGGGCGATCCAGAATAATTGGTTCCAGTCGGAGATTCCGAAGTGCTGGAAGGCGTCCACCAGACTCTTTTCTATGTTGTTGGAGATGAGCCCCGGAACGTCTTTGAGAAGGTGGAAGGTAAGGCCCACCTCTCTGAGGTGCCCGTCGATGGCTCTACCGGGGTTGGGAAGAATGGTCTGTGCAGTCCACAACAGTTGGATACAGGGCTTCTCCACTTACGGGATGGGATCGGCTCCCACAATGAGTGCAGATGCACCGTCGCCGAAGAGAGATTGGCTGACCATGCTGTCGAGGTGAGTGTCGGAGGGGCCACGGAAGGTAACAGCCGTGATTTCGCTGTAGACGACTAGAACCCGAGCTCCCCGGTTGTTCTCTTCCAGATCTTTAGCAACACGGAGAACGGTGCATCCGGCGAAGCAGCCCTTCTGGTACATCATGACTCTCTTAACGCTGGAGCGGAGACCCAAAAGCTTTGTTAGCTGATAGTTGGCTCCGGGCATAGCGACTCCACTGGTAGTGCAGAAAATGACATGAGTGATCTTGGATTTGGGCTGCGCCCATTCCTTGATGGCCTTGGTGACCGCTTCTTTTCCAAACTTGGGCACCTCCACCACAACCATGTCCTGCCGTGTGTCCAACGATGGCGCCAGGTAGTCGCAAAACTGGGATTCGCCTTCAGAATCTCCTCCGTCCAGTACATATATCTCTTGTTTATTCCCGATTTGTCGCCTGCACAAGATTAGTAATGTAATGTTATGATCATCGCATTATATGATTTACAAAAATGAAATTGAGATTCGATGGGAAAGTTCTTACACATTCGCTGGAATTTGTGCTTCAGCTCTGTCATATGCTCGTTGTTAGTGTTGCGGAAGTAGTAATCGGGGTAACTGCTCTAGGCGACGGCATTGGGGTGATTAGCAGTGCCGATAGCGAGGATGGTGGCGGGGCCATCTGCCCTCTGAGCCTTCTTGAATGCCTCTAAATCCAAACTCCCAGCCATGTTTGCTCACCTCGATGTTGTAATAAGCAACAAACAAATAGTTTATGGGATGGCGCAGGAGCTTGCTTACTAATTACTTGAATGGATGTTGGAGTGAGCAGTATGAACAAGTTATTATATAGCGCGAGCTCCAGAAAACACATGGCGTGGCCCCCAAATTCCTTGCCAAGTAAAAGGTATTGTGGTCCTCTTTAGAGCAAAGGAAGGCGGAGAGAATTCATGTGTAGGTTTTGGTGCGAAGGTAAAGCATGTGCCAGGAGAGCATAGGAGAGGCGAGATGCACGCGCCGCTACGGGTCAGAATGAATTGTTTGTTTAAATAAGGCAACTGTTAAAGAATTAGTTCCGCTGCTGATTAGTTTAGAATTAGTTTTCATTTAGTTCCATTTCAGTTTCTAGATAACCGTCCAGTTTTCTTGTATAAATTCACTTTAATGAATCTATAAAAGGAGTGTGTTCTCATCGATTATATTGTTTCGCTTCTTTCTCATTCTGCTGATTTGTTTCTCTGTCCGTAAATTTGTCATGGTATCGGAGCCACTGCCGGTTCTGATTGTGAGGATTAGAGCCGCTGCTCGAGTGTCTTTTGTTTTTGTTTCGTACTTGCTGCAGAGGAACTGAGTGGCTGAACTTGCTAGAGGTTCGGCTGAGAAGAAGCACTGTTGAAGACCCTCCGTTCGAATCTGCCAGCCACCGGAGATAAGCGTGTCTGTTCCTTTTTGGCATTTGCTTATGTTTGCAGTTCTTGTTTGGTGTATTTTACTGTTTCGTGCTGCTTGAGAGAAGCGTGCAGATCACACTGGTGACATTTTGTTATGCTAAGCAACTAAAATCGGCAGTAAAGGCAAAAATTACCCTTTTTTCGTGAACCATATTTTCAGATTCACATTGCAAACCCCTTCATCTCAAAATCTACGCAGTTTGTTTTTTTCCAACTTCTATTTTTTGTTCTCATATTCTTATTGGAACCAGATTTTCAGACTTTTCATTGTCTCATGACTAAATTGAATAACGGGGTTGCTTTATGATGTGAAAGTTGTGTATTAAAATAAGAGAACAACAGTATGTTGAGTTGAAGTTTTTTTTATTTGCTTCCAGTAAAGGGGTAAAGACTGTTGATTTATTAACGGTGATTGTTTTTAAAAATGGCTTCGACAAGTCAGTTTGCCATTCCGACACCATTATTTAGTGGAAAAAATTATGATTTTTGGAGTCTTAAAATGCAAGCATGTTTACAAGGCTTAGGGTGTTGGGAATCAGTAGAGTTGGGGTTCGCAGAACCTGACGCAAATACAATTGCTGGTATGACTGCTGCCCAAAGAAAACAATTTGATGAAATTAAACAGAAAGAAGGTAGAGCAAATTCGTGCATTTTAAATTCATTAGATGACTCTGTTTTTCCTAAAATCACTGCTGCTAAATCTGCTAAATCAATTTGGGATATACTTAAGGCTGCTTATCAAGGAAATGATAAAGTAAAAATGGTCAGATTACAAACTCTCAGAACCTAATTTGAAACGCTTAAAATGACTAACTCAGAAACCATTGATCAGTTTATGACTAAAGTTATGGGTGTTGCTAATCAGCTTCAGATGAATGGTGAAGAACTTGATGACCAAAGAATTGTTGAAAAAGATCTTAGATGTTTGCCTAAAAAATTTGATATGATCGTTACTGTTTTTGAATCGAGAGAATTGACAAAATTATCTGTGAAAGAATTAACTGGTTCTTTGTTGGCACATGAAGCAAGAATTAATTTAGATGTCAGTGATTTAGAGCATGCTTTTAAATCTAAAGCGTCAATGGATAGAGGTAGAGGCAGAGGTTTTCGTGGCAAGAAAAGTAAAGGTAGAGGGCAGTCTCATTCTGATGATAGATCACAGGTAACTGAAACACATTCAGAGAAGTCTCAAAATGATCATGGTCGTAGGTGGATAGATAAATCTAAAATTCAGTGTCACTACTACAAAAAATATGGCCATTATAAGTCTGAATGTCGAAAATTACAGTATGTTCTGAATAAAAACAAAGCCAATGTCACAAACACTGAATGTGAAACATCAGATGCTTTATTTTTGGCATGCCAAGTAACTGTGCAAGTACCTAATAAAGATGTTTGGTTGGTTGACAGTGGATGTAGTAATCATATGACTGGTCATAGTGATTTGTTTTCACATCTTGATACATATTTCAGTTCATCTATTGGTTTGGGTGATGATCGTCAGGTTAAAGCTTCAGGAAAAGGTGTTGTAGTTGTCTTAACCAAACAAAATGTTGTGAAGAATATCTATGATGTTTATTATGTACCCAATTTCAAGCATAATTTGTTGAGGGTTGGTTAGTTAGATGCACATGGTTATGATGTTAGTTTTCACAACACTACTTGCACAATTGTTGATAAACATAAGTCTCTTGTTGCAAAGATTCCAATGACAAAGAACAGGTTGTATCAGTTACAGTTAAAAAGTGAGAAGTTGTATGCACATAATGTTTCAACGCCAACTAACTCTAATTTGTGGCATTTGCGATATGGTCATTTACCTATCAAAAGTGTGAGTTTGTTGTAAAGTCAGTCTATGGTGAAATGGTTGCCTTCTTTGTCTGATCATATCTCTTCCTGTACAAGTTGTATTATGGGTAAACATAAATGAGATAGTTTTGCTTCAGCCTCTAATAAAGCCAAAGAACAACTAGAGTTAGTCCATATAGATTTATGTGGTATAATGCAAGAAAAATCAGTTGCTGGTAGTCTCTATTTTCTTACTTTCATTGACGATTTTAGCAGGAAAATTTGGGTGTATTTCATCAAATATAAATCAGAAACATTTTAGAAGTTTAAAGAGTTCAAGGCCGAGGCTGAAAAACAAAGTGGCAAGTTTATTAAAGTTCTGAGGTCTGATAAAGGAGGTGAGTATGAATCTAACGAATTCATTGATTTTTGCAAACAACATGGTATTAAAAAACAAACGACCACCAGCTATACTCCACAGCAGAATGGAGTCGCAGAAAGAAAGAATCAAACAATTATGAATATGGCTCGATGTTTGCTTAAAACACGAAATTTGTCTAAAGATCTATGGGCTGAAGCAGTTGCATGTTCGGTATATATTTTGAATAGATCGCCAACTTCCAGTGTTCAAAATTTTGTACCTGAAGAAGCATGGAGTGGACAAAAGGTAACAGTTTCACACTTTCACGTATTTGGTTGTATTGCTTTCGCTCATGTTCCAGAAAAATTGAGAAAAAAGCTTGATGATAGGAGTGAAAGGTATATTTTTATAGGATATAGTGATCAATCTAAGGCATACATATTGTTTAATCCTATAACTAAGAAATTTTTTGTAAGTCGAGATGTGAAATTTCTGGAAGATAAGTCTTGGAATGAAATGGAGAACAATACTTGTCCTGGTCCTTTTATTCTGTTAGATGAACTTCAGACACCTGCAACAAGCACTCCAAGATTACAGGTTCAAGACAAAACCAGTAGTAGTTCATCCAGCAGTAGCAGTTCATCATCTTTTGAGTCTGATTCTGATAATCCTAAGATGAGAAACTTAAGTGATATTTATGCACAAGATGATGTTGATGATATTGTAAATTTTGCATTTCTTTCATTCCAACCTACTTGTTTTGAAGAGGCTATAAAGGAAAAAGTATGGGTAGATGTTATGAATAATGAAATCGATGCTATTGAAAGAAATCAAACTTGGGATTTGGTTGATCTACCTCATGATAAAAACTCAATAGGTGTCAAATGGGTTTTTAAAACAAAGTTAAATGAGAGAGGTGAAGTTGATAAGCACAAAGCACGATTAGTTGCCAAAGGTTTTTCCCAGTAACCTGGCATAGATTATGGTGAAACATTTGCACCTGTAGCAAGAATTGATACAGTTCGATTTGTATTAGCTATTGTAGCACAAAACAAGTGGCCTATTTACCAAATGGACGTAAAGTCTACTTTTTTGAATGGTGTCTTGAATGAAGAAGTGTATATTGAACAACCACCTGGTTTCGAAATCAAAAATCACGAACATAAAGTGTACATATTGAAGAAAGCGTTGTATGGCTTGAAGCAAGCTCTAAGAGCTTGGTACAGCCGAATAGACCATTACTTGTTGAATAATGGTTTCAGAAGGAGCGACCACGAGCCCACTTTGTATATCAAGAATGATCATCAAGGTAATATTTTGATACTGTGTCTTTATGTTGATGACATAATCTATACAGGTAACATGTAGTTAGATGAATTTAAATCTGCAATGAAAAATGAATTTGAAATGACAGATCTTGGATTAATGAGATACTTCTTAGGTATCGAAGTAAAACAAACACAAGATGGTATGTTTATGAGTCAACAGAAGTATGCTACTGACATTTTGAAAAAGTTTAAGATGGACAGGTGTAAACCGGTTGATACTCCTATCAAAGTTGGTACAAAGTTGAGTAAAGATGATGTGGGTACTATTGTTAATGCGACTTTGTATAAGCAACTTGCTAGTAGTATTATGTATTTTACTGCTACTAGGCCTGATATAGCATTTGCAGCTAGTTATATCTCCAGGTTTATGGAATCTCCTAAAGACTGTCATTGGAAAGCTGGAAAAAGGGTGCTAAGATACATTGCAGGTACATCTACTTATGGTTTATCGTATGCAGCCTCTGCAGATAGTAACCTTGTTGGTTATATAGATAGTGATTATGTAGGTTGTATTGATGATCGGAAAAGCACTTTTGGCTATGCTTTTCTATTTGGCAGAAACTTGATCTCGTGGTCATCCAAAAAGCAACCCATAGTTGCACTATCTTCAACAGAGGCCGAGTATGTTGCAGCAAATTCAGCATCATGTCAAGCAGTGTGGCTAAAAAGACTTCTCTTTGACTTTGGATATACAGAAAATGAACCGATTTCAATCCTTTGTGACAACACTTCCACTATTTCCTTGTCGAAGAACAATCTGTTTCATCAAAGAAGCAAACATATCGACACTCGTTTTCACTTCATTCGTGAACTCGTCAAGAATGGTGACATTGTTCTCAAATTTTGTGATTCCAAGGAGCAGTTAGCGGATATTTTCACCAAACCGCTAGGAAAAGTTAATTTTGAATTTCAGTGTCAAAAGTTAGGAATAAAACATATGTAACCCTCAAAATTAAGGGGGAGTGTTAAAGAATTAGTTCCGCTGCTGATTAGTTTAGAATTAGTTTTCATTTAGTTCCATTTCAGTTTCTGGATAACCGTCCAGTTTTCTTGTATAAATTCACTTTAATGAATCTATCAAAGGAGTGTGTTCTCATCGATTATACTGTTTCGCTTCTTTCTCATTCTGCTGATTTGTTTATTTGTCCGTAAATTTGTCAGCAACCAAGTGCTCTGGGTCAGAATGAATTGTTGGTTTAAATAAATCCACGCAAGTGATGGTGAGAGAGTGAGGGCAGACTCGGACTCGATGTGCATTCTCCTCCAACTGTTGCTTGCGATACAGGCATTCATGTACCACGTTTTCAATTCCATTTCTGTGGAAAGAGTCGTCTAGAACACAGACCGGTTCTCTTAGTAAACGTTTTCGGAAAATTTAAAGGTCCATAAAAATTAGAAACGCTAATAAATAATAGTGACAATTATTAGTAGCATGGAGTCATATAATTGGAACAATATATTCACATTGAAAAAATAACTTGTTTTCAAATATAAACACTTGAACACATAGTTTAAATGCTTATCATTCATCACTCGAAATACTATACTATCATTGTTTAAGCTTCTTTAATGACTAATTTTTGCATTACATTTCATTGACTTGAATTTTACATTACACTTTTTCATATTCTATGTACAAATATAGAAATGTTAAGGAATAATGAGTATATCTACATTTATAATATAATATACATGATTGTGAAAATTGAAAGATGTGTCATAGGATCTAGTTCTTTGAAGAAAATACACATTCTTTTGAAGCCATGGTTCATTCTATCTATCAAGATATATTTCTATTGTCTCCAAACCATAATTTTCTCATAATGAGTTTCATATGTAATCACAAAGAATATATTTAAATAAATGTTTCTTGTTTTTCTTTGTTTTTCTAGAGGAATGGCCAGACTCATACTCAAATTCCATAGGGTCAATTCTAACCACTACTACTATAACCCTTAGAACAACCACACCACGCCACAACACATGGCCATGGGATATAAACCAATGATTTAAACATGAGACATTTTACTCACATCTACTTCAAATTTTCAAGGGCTTTCCAGGTGATCTCCCCTAAGTAGAAAGGGTGAATGATTTTGTAATATTCCCTTTCTTGATCCAGTCAAAGTGGATATAATCAATCCATGGTACTTACCGTGGTATTTTCCCATGGTATTTCTTGATGGTATTTTCCCATGGTATTTCTTGTATTGACCCATGGTATTTCTAAGTAGCCCGTCTATAGAAAGAGGAGGATGAATGAGAGCAACTCATGGAAAAACAAATTGGGATCTTTCTTTGTGATATTTTTGAGGGCTCAGGCGAGTTTTCAAGAGAGGATTTCAGGTGAGATCCTCAGGCTTCCTTCGGTGAGATTCGAGAATCTCACCCTAGTAAGCAAACCCAACTTCGGTGGTTTCTCTGATCACCCTAGCTGGTTTAGTTTATTTTATTTCTTCAGTAAAGGGAGAATTGTGCATCATTTTAATTTTCTGTGTTAATATCGTACCAAGCTCACGATTCCACTTTACCGTGTGATTGCCCACCCTTCACGCATGGTCAAACTGCCTTGGGCTGAATAGTAATAAAGTGTTCTCTTGAAGTCCATTTATGTGTTTTTAAATGGAGATTCATAATACATTGTATGCACCTTTATGCTTATGGAGTTTATGGATATTTTAAACATGCACCTTTATGGATATGGGTATTATAATCAAGTTTATGCTCATATTATTTTATGGCATTCTTTCCATATATTAAGAAGTATGTTACTCTAGTTTGTCATTTTATCAAGCATCATTACAAAAAGGTGTCATTTCTTTACTGAAGCATATTACAGTGGTATCAGAGCTGTGCATCCTGCCAGCTTGAGAGTTTTATGCAAGGAACTTCGGTGAAATTTATTTTTCACCCTAGCCAACATTTCTCACTTCGGTGATATTTACCACCCTAGTTGGATTTTTATTTTTTTTAGTAAATTATTTTATTAGGAGACATAAGTGAAGGGAAAATCATTTATAAGTCTGTGGGTTAAATTTGTGAAAATATTTGAAGGCATGATTGACAAAATCATTTATAGCTTGTATATAGCCTCTCATGAATAAATGTACCCATGATATTTATTCATGTGTATGGAATATTATAAATGTACCCATGATATTTATTCATGTGTATGGAAGATTCATATCTTTCTTGCAAATATGGTCATTATTGAAAGGCTGGAAAGTTCTCATTAGCTAAGTATTGAGATCCATTGATGCCAATGTCGTCATTTTATTTTTGGAAATGCCACAAAAATCAACATAATGATATATCAGTTGGTTCGTTGGGCTACACTACTTCTGTGGATCAAAGATGGCAACAACATACAAATCAGAAGCAAGAGTAGAACAACAGACCCTTGTCTCGAAAGGTCCATGTTATCCTTCAGCAGTTAAAAGATACCTGGAAGGAAGATATAAAAAGTAAGTGTCTCTTTGATCTTGGATCCAAATTGCATGGTACAAAGTCAAAAGATGTTCTCCTGCAGCTAGACACATCAAATATGGCTTTGAGCTTGATAGATAAATCAGAATGGGAAGGGTCGAGTTGGGCCTTGAAGCCATCTATGCTTGCTTTGATACAACCTAGGTTCTTAGAGCATTCTTGTGAAAAGGTTAGACTCACGGTCGCCTATTGTCTCAGTAAAATCATAGCCTTAACAGCACCGCTATTTCCCTACAATGATGACATCATGAGGAGGACTTTTCGGGTAATGGTAGAAGCACTCCAAGGGTTCGACAACACCACTATTCTTACTTTTTTCCAAAAGTGCACAATTTTGGAACGCATGGCAAAATTCGGATTTGGTATACTTATGCTGGATCTAGAGTGTTATGACTTAATCCTTCAGATGCTCCAATACTTATGCACTGGAATTACAACATCTCATCCAAACTTCATCAAAACATACATGCAAAAGATCATGTCTTCGATCCTAGGAGAAGATAGGGCCATATGTGAACAATTGAGATCCGAATTGTTGGCCATTTGGAGGAAGGAGCTAATTTCATCACCTGCTGCTTATGAAATAGCTGAGGGGTTGATCAAATAGAGCATCAAAATACTTAGAAAGAAGTTAACCTAGGAGGAACTAACAAAGATTTGTGGAGACAGCAAGAATGAACTAAGGAGGAAAGGCTTATGCTTTGTATGCAAGGGAGTTTGGGCACTTGACCATTCATGCCCAGATAATAAGGAGGCGACAAGGATAGAAAAATTAGAGACTTCTTCAGATCATGGGGATTCATCCATAGATGGGTTTGCTGATTTTCATGAGAGGACTTATGAAGGATCTGAGCAGTCAAGTACAAATGGTGAACAACAACACCATGATCTTCAGAGAAACTTGTAGGACAAGTTGATTAGTCAACTTAGCAAAGTACATGACAAAAGGAAAGATGCAATTCCTCCTGATGATGTGGTAGTTGAATCTATAAATACAATGGAGGACATCCATAAAGAGTATGGGCAATCAGGTATAGACAAGAGTCCATCAGTACATCCATGTTTGACAACCAGAGAGGATGGACAACTGATGCTCACATGTGAAGGGGTCCAGGATGAATACACCCAAGGAGAATCAAATGAGGAGCCAGTAGTAATGAACCGATATGATGAACATGATCATGCAGGCCAGCAAGACAAATATAGTATGCAGGATGAGTCATTTCTAAAGGGCCAATCAAAGATTCAAGTTGAAACAGTGGTCGTGGGGCATCCAGTGCAGTCAAATACAAAGACATTCAGCAGGGCACTAGAATTTCCAATGAAAGACTTTCAGGAGAGGATCATGCATTTCAAGACAGATCTTATGTTGTTGAAGCAAAGAGTCTGGATAGTCCGAGACACTGTCTTACAGGAGAACAGAAAAATTGAGGAACTCATAGGGAAATGTGCCAAATCATCAACCAAGCTGTCTAGTATTGAGGAACAACTCAAGTCCCTCACAAGGCCACATGAGGAGTACAATTGGGAGTCCCATGGAAGCGCTCTACAGGAATACATAGATAAGGCTTGCAACACCAACAACCCACCTTTATACATTGAGAAGAGCAGGGCAGAGTTCTCCAAATACATCATGTTGGGTAACCAAGTAGAGCAGCATGAATCGAGCATCGAACAACATCAACATAGTATATTTGCAGATATTCATTCTTGCCCAAGTATGGATTGGCGAGAGATTATGAGTTGGTATTCTATTGATGGGCTGATTATTTGGAGGATACCCATAGCCAAGGGAAAATTATAGCTAGGACCATTTGGTACGGTCAGCGATGGAGAGTTGAAATGGTACCATAACCCACAGGTCCCAAGATTTAGGTGGCATTGGGATCCAGGAGAATCCATTGGGGGAAGGATTGACCAAAGGATTGTTTGGGATCTAGGTAAACCTATTGAGGGAGGGATTGGTCAGAGGATTGTTTGGGATCCAGGTATTAAAGGATCCATTCTGGACCATTCAACATGGAGGGCTGGAACAATGCATCGGATTGTATCGGATTTTTTTTCTTTGTTTTTCTAGAGGAATGGCCAGACAAATACTCAAATTCGATAGGGTCAATTCTAACCACTACTACTATAACCCTTATAAAAACCACACCACACCACAACACATGGCCATGGGATATAAACCAATGATTTAAACATGAGACCTTTTACTCACATTTACTTCACATTTTCAAGGGCTTTCCAAGTGATCCCCCCTAAGAGGAAAGGGTGAATTGATTTTTTTTCATTAACTATAAAATAAGGGAATTGAAACAACCTATATACTTACACATTGTTAATTTTTTGGAGGGGGAATTGGTAAAAGTAAAATTATATTAACATAAATTTAGATTGTTACATCAAGTAGACACGTAATATATTCTACTCTACCCATGAGTGTAAGGTTGAACATTGCTTGAACATCAATATTCTTAGACCCATAAAAATTGATAAAAATAAAGAGAGTGTAAAACACAGGCATAAAACTGATATTACATCACTAAGGGAATTTAGTTTCAAGGCACATCCATAGTAGTGTTAATGGGGTTGTATTTGGTACCAATCGCTGATTTTGAAGCCAAAATCCCATTATGCTTCTTATCTACCAATTTTTAAAAGGTAAGGATAACTTTACCCTAATTTCATAAAATAATTAGGTGAGCCCAAAGTTCCCAACATTCTAACTCTAGACCTGAAAATGCATGCACTAGTGACATCTTGGTGTGCTAATACAATTCTAAGGTATTGAGAAATGTAGTGTTGCAGGTATGGCTCAAACCCATTTTTGGAATGAACTACAGACTTATAGTTCACGAGTTCCAGCTACTCTAATATCGTCACCAATCCTTGTAGTCTAAATTTTGGTTTTCTTTGACAGTTTCTCGTAATTTGTAATGTAGTTACTTTTCCATTACCTAGGTATCCCATCATTGTTCATGTATTTTGTACCCACATAACACCCACAATCTTAGTTGCAGTGCCACAATTTTAGAGAAAATAATATCGAGATCTTGGCTCTCAAAACCATACATTTCGGGGTTACATCTATGAGCTTAAGGATTCATGGAGATACACTGTGAAAATCTACTATAATGTTTACTTGGGAAGAAAAAACATGGTTAATCATAACCACCCTAGATTACATACAAAATTTGATAGCTTACGATCACATCAGGGTTGTGACTAGTACGCATTTGACTAAATTACTCCAAAATTACAGGAAAATACCTAGGAAGTAGTCGCAAGATCAAACACTCTTTTTTTTTTTTATACTTCAGGATTCAAGGTAAAATACTTTGAATACCATGACAGAGACTTTGATTTCTGTTCCCAATGTTACTTGAGACTTCACATTTTAATCCAACTTGGAAAACATAGAGATGTGTCCAGTCATATGGTTGCTACATCCTGAATCTAGAAACCATATACCTTCATTCTTCTCTTCAGCCATATTACATGCTAAAAACAAATTTTCCTGACTTTGAGTTTCTTTAATAAATTTAGTACTGGGTCTATTACCCATGTCACTCTGTTTCTTTCTACATTCATTGGCATAATGCCCATACTTCTTGCAGTAATGACATTGGACTTGGCATAGTGCCCATGTATAAAAATGTTATTTTTACTACTAGCAATACCATTTTTTTTAAGTGTTAAAGTTTATAATAAAAATAAAAATAAAATTAAAAAATATAACATCACATAATAATACCTTTCTCTTTATTTGAAATGGATATATAAACCTATGATACTTTTATTCACACGAGTATTATGAGAAAATAATTAGGTTCAATGAATGACAAAACAAGTTATATGCACTTGGAAGTCTCCCTTTATTCATGATCCAATAAATTATTGTACTAGAATGTTCTTAAGGATGTCTATTATGATGGTCAGGCCCGACCATAATCCAAATAAATATTCCACATCCAAACCTTCTCTCGATCTCTAACAACCTTCCTACAAAGAATATTTTCTTATCTCATCCAAGATTAAGTGCATGCACACACTCAACATGCTTCACTACAACATCGAGTTGCTTGTGGGATATTTCCTCCCCGCATCTCAAATTTTGGTTCACATTTTAAGGAAGGCCTAGGCCCTCCTCGTCTGGCCTTCCATGATTCATTATATATAGCTCATTCGATACTTTATAAAGTTCAAGTGTCTATGGGGGTGCATGTGGTTGGTCTGGGAAATAGCTAACTGGAGTGCCAAACCTAACGGTGAAACACACAAGCTTAACCTATATTGCAACAGTTACATTAAATTAAATTAATATATATTGGTGGTTACATAAATAAACCATTAAAATATTGGGATTTTTCTGGATATGGCTATCCCTATATTGGACCTTGACTGAAGGAAGGTAGAAACAATACTTAACTGTGTTTATGATCTACAGATGGAGATTCCCACAACTTGTGGGAAAATAACTCCATGCGTGTACCTATAAGAACCTTCCATATAGTAGTGTAGAAGACTAATTTGAACAATGAACCAAGGGTAAAATAGAGGAGGGCATGTTCTTGAAATTTTTTTAACACTTGGTTAGGAAGGAACTGATACACATTTATTTCTAGTAGGTCTTACATGAGTCTTAAACTTCAACACCTTGCTTTTTTATTCAATGTGGAGAATATTTTTTTGTAATTTAGCTGTAAATGGAAACTGTAGCAACCATATTCCAAGTGTTGTATATGAATGAATGATAGTCAATGACATGTCTCTGTAATTGAGTTTTGTCATGGCGAAATAGGTTGGAAAGCCTTAACGCTAGATGATAAGAAAATTTGCACTTCTCAGAGAAATTGAGTGGTGGCTTAACCTTATAAAGGTTTTTTTTGTCTTGAAATTTACTTATACAGGTACAACAAATGACTAAAAAAATCAGGCCATTTAAGGGACATTTTTATTTGGATTATTGAACACTGAAAGTACCCACCTCAGTGAAGGTTTCCAACAACGGTCTTCAGTACAGAAAGGTAACTCGAATCCTTAAATTAGAGCAGATACATACATATGGAAATGCACCCAATATTAAATCCATTTTATTTTCCTTAATATCTTTGAGAAAATGTTCTGAAAATAAAAGAATCATAAGGAGTACATACACAAGGAAATTCCCTATATTAAACCCTAGAATACTATCATCTGCATCAGTAGGGGTAAGGAAATATATAACGGAAGTGATGATGCTCTAAGGGAATAAGAATTTTTTTTGAAGATTACAATGAAGGTAACAATAAAATCAAAATGGACAAATGGGACAAAGAGACTAGATTATATTGATAATAGAAGGACATACACTTAAGTATGATACACTAGTATCAAATATTAGCATAAAATAGAGAAATGAAATTAGTTCATTCAACATCATTTCCTTTTTGAACAGATAATAAAAATGAAAAATGAAAAATTTCGTATTTTGAATTTCGCATGCACCAATGGCCACATTATTTAGTATAATTGTGAGGAAATCTGGAAGAAATATATTCGAGGGAATAATATTTTTATCATTTTCATCAAAGTTTAGTTAGAGTACTCTTCAGAATTTGTACCGATTATTAACCTCTTCACTAGCAATTGGCTATTCAAAAGAGTAATTAAGATTCAAGGTATATTATGGGAAGTAAGTTGGTTTTATTTTATCTCAATAGTTTGATGAATACCTATAGATGGAATATTTTAGGAGGTTCGCAGAGATAAATTTAAAATTATATACATTTAATAAAAATAAAAAAGATAAATACATGTTGGAGTTAGGAGAAATAAGAATCAAACATGTTCCAAATTATAAAGTGGTTGGTAATGTTACATATACAACTTCTTGTTTCTTATATAAAACCAAAAGGGGATATTGTTATTGTTTCCGACCAGACTAAGGTTGTGTCTAAGCTAAGGACATGATCTACTTCTTATGTGAATAAGGTTTGATATGATAAATGGTGGAGACATCATTTCCATTGAATTAAGGCTAAGGGAACTCTCTCTCTCTCTCTCTCTCTATATATATATATATATATAGTCTAAATTGACCAAAAGTGTATGCACCACACTAATTTTATTAACACCTACAGTCTCGAGTAGTGTTGAGATGATCAACTTGGGAAAATTGGTGTAAGGCATATAATGTTGAAGAGAGTCTCTCATATCAGTGTCTCGTGTTGCGGAAAATATGCACTTTAAAGAGAAAATTATGCTAGATTTGTCTCTGCAAGAGAAATGAATGTTGGAATATTCCTGGAATGCATAATAAGAGAAAATGGGAAATAGTAAATCTTATACATAGAATTGACTATAAATTTTTGTAGTGAAATAAAATAATAACTATAATTAGAAGTTGAGAGTACCAAGTTTTTTTTTCATGCACAAATTGTCTAAAAAAAAGTTTGTTGCTAGAAAGATAGGATCATGTAGTGTTTCCTCAAGATACAAGGCGTTGTTATGGATATAAAAATTGATATAAAATGGATTAAAATAAGGATTAAGGACTAATAGGTGACAAATAACATACAAAAAATATGGAAAACATAATTCTCTTGAGCATAATTAATAATCATAGTGACACAATGAAAATACTGCTATCAGGAAAGCAAGGCTCAATAACATAAATATTATTAATATTACACATTTATGTTTGAGAATTAAACTACTATGGATATTTTGAATGAAATTGGTAGAAAATATAATAAGAGTTTAGGAAAAGAAATTGAAAATTGTTACCCTATAATGGATAGTTTGCTTGGTGACCTCTTCGATTCAGGAAGTTAGAAAAAAAACAAACTACACAGAGAAAACAAGTGACAACATCATAGGAACCAACTTGATCAAGGCCACTTTGGGACGAAATAAACAAGATGTAAGAACCATGAGTAGGATTTTCTACACCTAAATCTGCAAGACATCTGTGAAATGGATGTGAGGATACCAAAATAATGATTACAACTTACATTAGATCCTAAAAAAAACTAATAAACTCTAAATTAGTGGAAATGATAAGAATGGAACAATCTCGAAATTTGGAATTAGAAACCTGAAGTGTTGAAAGAAGAAAGGTAAAAAGGCATCATACATTGCGAAACACAATATCTTGATTCAATCATGAAAGCTAGTGAACAACAAAAAATTGTTGACTACCAGTGTTGGTGGCTATGAATAGCTAGGAAAAACAGGCAAGGAATAATAGTATACGCACAAGTGATATAGTAGTATAACCTAGAATTCATAAAATTAGATATAGTAGTATACGCACAAGTGATATAATAATATATAATTTATAACATGATACAAACAAACCCTTGATAATTTTTATCTTCATGTGAGTAGTGCCAAAAGTAATGTACAATTATGTATATTGAAGTTTATAAGTAAACAATATTCATGTTAATGGGCATGGCCACCGAGTCTATTGTAGCTATATATTAATGGTGTTGACCTTATTGGATGAATGTGGGTAGTATGTTGAATGCAGGTGAAAATTATGAAAAATATATTCAACATGTATACAAACATGTTTGAAAAAGAGCCTAGAATGAATGTAAGAGTATGTATGATTCCGAGTGGAGTTGTCACCACAAATGACAAAAAAATTATGATTGTAAGCGTGAAAGACAAGAAGTGTTCGCCTTTTGGTTTTAAGAGAGGATGAATTTTCTCCAATAAAAGAAAGAGTTTAGCAGAATACTAAATCGGCATAGAGCCAATGGAACTAGGATCTTGGTTTATCAATTCGTATTTCCCAGACATGCTATTTTTTATGTTTTCCATATATCGTTACATAAGAAATTGGTATATGATAGCGTCCATCTAATTTATTAGAAAATTACACAGGTAGAATTGAAGGAGACCTATGGAAGAACTATGTGTATATTATACTGGAAAGGGATCGAGCTCCAGAATTGAGCCTTCGCTCACGATAAAGTACAATAAAATCCTTTAGTTCAGAATAATTATATGGGATCAAGGAAATTAAAAGAAGAAACATATCCACCAAGGGTTCAAGAAGAGCCAACTGGAAAATGAACACCAAGGATGATGTTAATTAAAGGGTAGGAGAATGTAATATGATGTCGTAGGCATGATAGCAGTTGGATCGTAAGGTTTCTATACCCTCCATGTAAGGTCATACACTCATCTTTTGTTTTCTGTGTTACATATTATGCTCATGAAACAAGATTTTTCGTTACCCATTTATTTTTTTGTATACTTTCTAACATTCTCTTCCTCCCTTGAAGGTATCGATACTACTAATATGAGATGTCTTCTATGTTTGTATCTAAAATTACCTTCAATTTTATGACCTGATTTTGGTTACCAAGTCGGTCTCATTTCCTCGGTTCTTGAAGGGGCTTGCGTTTTGTAACCAGAAAACATATTTTACTCTGTTGTTTATCTTAGTTGGTGTTCTGTGTTGGCACTTATTACCACATAACTTGGGACTAAAAATGTAACCTTGTTTATTTTATGATGTTCTAAGGACTAGGTAAAATCTAACCCAGAGGTTATTTATTCCCTATGTTTAGGGAAGGATTTTGAACTTCTTTTGTATGAGCTATTGTTAATATAAAGGATTTTTTGTTCCCAATCTCATTTACTCTATATTTGGTATGTTATAGTTGTTGTTGTGTACATCCCTTCAGTTTTATTTCTTTGATATGTCGTTTAATACTGTCTTATAGTTACTAGGTCAGTGGTATTTATAATTTTATTTTACCTAGTTTAATTAATTTAAACGAATATGAAATGCTTACAGAGTTAATTGGAATTAACTTGTTGTTTCAGTTTTCTAAAGAGTTGTTTTTCGTTGTTAGATTCTCTTTTAGTCAAATTATGACACCACGAACATTATAAGCTCATCTTTTCTATTATGGTTCTAACCTAGTAACATCATTAGTGACTTCTCTCCCCTTTCAGTGCATTCTGTATCAACTTATTCAGACCAGTACAGGTCTACTTTGTGTAGAACTTCTAAGAAGGCACTGCGCTAGACTAGTTCCTTACATAACTTAAACAATTTCTGAATTGAAATATATTATTCCGCTTCTCTTATTGAATTATAATAATGATAGAAGAACATTTGCTTGATCTTTCTTGGCACTTTGTTATTAAATCTTATTCAAAATAATTTCTTGATAAGCCAAGAAAACTAAATCAATGACTACATATGCTTTAGAGGTTTATTATTTTCGAAATTAGTATTATCAAGATTGGTTTCCTTTCTAACGTCGCTTGCATGTGATTACCTTTTTCACAAAATCATTATATTTGTAAATATCTACATCAGAGAATGAGGCCATCTGGTTTCCACTTTATCATACATATTAAATCGCGTCATGGAATTATAATTAACCTTTTTCAGGTAAATAATTGCTATACTTCATACCTAGTGCTGCAATTTGTTTATTCTTCTTAACTGTAATATAAATAATCTATTTATTTCCCTTATATATTTTACTGCATCATCATATTTCTAAAGGGTGGTCATTCTTCTTAAAATTACATCATACATAAAATTTTGTTTACCTATCATATGCAAAAATGATTCCGTCTTCCACTTTAATTATGGCTGGAACAACTCATCGTTTCCCTGTACTCATGCCTCATCGCGAAATCTCAAAGATTACATTTCAATCTGTATATACTTATTATTTTAATAATTTCTTTTGTTGTATGAAGAAGCCTGTAAGTTGAGATAAACAATTATCCTAATATATTTCTTATTTGAGTTTTCATTAACTAATGTAGAAACTACAGTCACTCGCACAATAATAGTACATATTACTACATCATGACACATCAGTCGATTCATTTAACTTCAATTAGGTGTATTTGAGCATTCTTAGATATACTACTATTGTATCTCTTCCAAACCTTATTTACAACAGGGAAGATATTATTCATGATTATTCATGTTTATTCATTCTCATCATGATGCTAATTGGAATTGCAATTATTCCCTTTACTGAACGACTAACAATATATTTTTGATATAAAGAATCTAAACATAATCTTCCATAGCATATTCGTATAACCAAGATTAGTTATATAATTAAGAACATATAACATAATAACACAAAAATAATATTTAACCACCACTGATCAAAGCTACCATATTTCAATACTTCTACATTAATATGACTAAAAAGAGTTATGTAGGCTAATAAAATAATAAACATAACCTCTAACTATAAATCTATTGGATTTTCTTGAGGTGAAGAGTTTTCCACCCAACCTTGAAACTTCTCTCCATAGGTTCCCCCTGATCTGAGATCATAATCCTCTCTGAATCAATAAACTCTTTTGATTCTAGTCAAGGAATTTTTATGCCTTACATCCCTAGCAGACTTTTGTTAGCGACGTCAGGATTTCTAGGGTCTGCCAACCCTATGGGCTAGGCCTTTTCCTAATTTTCAAAAAAGTATCTTCCCCTTTTTCGTTAAAGCCCATTTTTTTTCCCACGGTCCTTTATACACCCATTTCCTATTTTTTTCCACATTGAGATATTTTAATAGTTTTGTTTCTCCCAACTTATTAAATCACTTTAAAACCACTCCTAAGGCTTTTAATGAGTGATTTAAGGGAATTTTATCTTGTTCTTTATCCTTCCACTAGGTTTGAGGGGTAGACATCCCCCTGGCATGGGACCACCAAATAATCCTCGATGTAAGTGTCTTTAGATGTCTAGACCCTTATCAAGTCAGAAGTTCTATTATTATTGGTTTGTTTATATTAACTTCACCAATTGTTTATATATATATATATATATATATATATATATATATATATATATATAAAGAGAGAGAGAGAGAGAGAGTGTGTGTGTGTCTTTTACACCATAATTCAGTGATACAATTTAAGAAAGATTGTGATTTTTGTTGTTTAAAATACATTTTTGAATTAATAAACCCCTACGACACTAGAATTTTATATATTAAAAAACTTAAACTCAAGTTTTTGAAAATATTTGCTAGATTTTGAATAAAATTAACGAGGAAAAATGATCTGGAAAAAATCATTTTGACTATAAGTTATAAGAGAGAGAGAGAGAGAGAGAGAGAGAGAGAGCCTTAATAAAATGATACAATTTCAAGAAAAAATGTGATTTATGTTGTTTAGAATACATTTTTGAATGAATAAATGGATTCCACACCATGAAAATCCCCTTGGACAACTATAATTTTATAAATTTCTATATATATATATATCCTTTTCAATAGTTTTAAGAAAATAAATTAAAATAGATATAATATCAATATAGAAGGGATGAAGGACATATTGGAGCCCAAAGCACCAGAATTGATCTGTTGCTCGTCCCAAAATTGTTGCACTCCAGGGTCTGATGATTTCCGAGAAACTCAAACAACAGTCTCGGAGTTAACAATATGAAAAAAATAACCACGATCAATATCGCCCCCCGAATGACCATCGTTGTTGATTTGTTCTTGCTTTGATCTTAAATTACACAAAACCCACGGATATATACACAGATGGAGCTTAGCTAAACAAATGAACCATGTCCTTTCGAACAATTTCCTGTCTCCGAGTTGAGGCTTCGATTATTCCAATTTATTGTTTCACATAATTTGATTATAGTGCAATTTTTTTTTTAGCTCTGTTCTTTTTTATTAGATTTCTAATCGATTGAATCATCAGAATTAAAAATTGGAGAGATCGGTTGAGAAGGTTAAATGGGATGCCCGCACTTTCATGGTTTATGTTGGAAAGATGGGTAACTAAATAACCATCTATTACTTTTTCATTAAATTCTTTTGGATTATTCTTTTTCAATGATGCTAAAGGTGCTTGATGTTTCTAATCAATCTACTTAGTATTTTCTCTGATCTAATGATTTTCATGTTAAAATCTTGCAAAATAAAGAAAGATATATGTACTTCCTTTACTTTGAATTTAGTTCTTTTCGATCTATTCCTAAATCATTTCAAAACATTGGTTTTCCCTTAAATAGTTGTTTTGAACAATATTCATACCTTGCTCGATATTCAATATTGTGAAAGAGACCATCCTAGGTGTTAGAAACTATGACCTTTCATTTGACATAAAACTAGCACAACCATAAATTAACTTCAAACTAGCACAACTATAAGTTAATATCAAACTATAAAATGAAACAGGAATTAACTAGATCAAATTGTTCGCACCCACTATCCCTATTATTCAAAAATGAATGCACCCCAGATATCAAATAGCTAGATTCAGACAATTTTTAAAGGTTCAGAAAATTTGATGCCTTCGTAGACAATGCCATTGATTTCACTATGAGAATGTGTCAACAATATGCAAGGCTTGAAATAAAAGTAACGATGCTATGTGTTCATGCAATTTTGATCAAATCCCTAGCGTCACCCTGACCTAATAAGACAAGGTTCCCTAAATTGAATGTGGTGCCCACCTTGTATCATTTTGTAACCATCCCTTTGTCCCATAACATTTTTCTTCTATGTCATGTTCGACTAAAGTCCATATTGATCAATTTTTTCCTCATGCATAATATCGCCTATGTCGCTTGATCATGATTAGTTGTGTATATATTCTTTTGAAAAAAAAACCTATTCTTAGTATCCTCTCTCCAATAAAGAAACCATAGTTACCAAGTTCGAATTCAATATGATATAATAAAAATTCAGAAGAAAAAATTTCAATTCGATAAAAAATCGATAATATACATCTTAAACATGCTTCCTTTATACATATTTCCTTTATGTAATAGCAAATATCTTATGTTCAATTTTTTACGTATTCATTTTGAAATTTGAATAACTATAATAATTCTAATCAATATCCCTGAGTTTATGTCAATTGTTGATTCCTTGAATATTTGGCAATCAGACACCCATTTCTATCTCATTTTTGAGTATTCAAGGAAACAAAATTCTATATAAAGATGCCCAATCAATAAAAATAGTTTGAAAACTACAATTTACTAAAAAAAAACAACACTTCTACTCTAATTTTTTCATACTTTTCAAAACTCAAAACTTTAATATAAAATCCCTTCTCAATTTCTTTTTTAATTAATACATATTTAAAAATCAAACATTATAATTAAAACACATTAAAAACTTATTTATATCAAAATCCTAACAGATATAAACATATTTAAATTACTATTATAATTACTATTATAAAAATTGTTAACCTTAATAATTCAGGCTCAAATTCTTTCTTTTCTTATTTTCTCAGCCTTCTAAAATTTCAATGCAACACAAAAATTGAAAAATATAGTGAGACAATTAGCTGTCGTTTCATACTCTCAAACAAATTTACAGGAGAGATGCAAAAACCGAGGAAAGAAACATACCTTGAAAACAAAAAACAAAAAAACTATTAACCATCCACGCGATTACCGAATCGAATTTCTATCGAATTATTTGACGTAGGAATCAGATTGTCGAATTTCTATCTTTTTTTCTATGATTCGCACGAATTTGATAACTATGAAAGAAACTAGTTCCCTTCCTTATTTCCCCGACCTCTAGAAGACATACATGACACTAGTTATTAGTGTTGCGGCACTTATTTCACTTTGACTTGCTATTTTCATAGAATAAGTGATACTTACAATGTGTTAACAATATAGGATATGAAAAAAGGATGGTGGGCTTGCCTGATATAAGGAGGGCGAGGATTGTGAGTACACCTGGGAAATCACACATCTTTTTTTTTAAGATTCGCGAATGAGATTGGCTTAAGTATTTGATAATATTTGGCTTCACGTAGGAAGTTCCTATACTGGGGACGGCTATAGGGACTATAATTTCATTGCAGGGCAGTGGAAAAAACATTGAAATTGTCGATGCACCATAAGAATAACTATGGCAGCATGAAATGATAATTTTTTTGGAATTTTTGGACTAATGGAGGAGAAGAGCATTTCAGTATCTATGCCACCACAATGGGAATTGATTTATTAACTTCCCAATCCAATTCAATCAATTCAAACAGTCATATTGTCAAACATTGTATTTGATTATATGTTTATTATTTAATAGAGAACGAACTAGTGAAAAACTTATTGTAATTTAAATTTATGGATTATGTGATGAATTGTGATAATCTAGACAATTTTGTTTCCCATGATTTATACTTTTTAAACACAATGATTTAATACTGGTGTTAATTTTGAATAATTATACCTTAGTATTTGGCGATTATTTTAATTGATTAATGTGCACACGCTATTACACCAAGGGCACTTTTCAGACAATAAATAATTGATTAATGTGCACATACTATTACACCAAGGGCACTTTTAAGACAGCTTAAAGCACACCTATAATTCAGATAAGATATACATGTTATGTGGCATCATACATCACGTGAAGCACTCGATTTCTCTTTACACATAGAACACTCCCTTTTCTCTTATAATTATTTTGTATTAATAATTAGATTTACTTGCATGTTTTTTATGATAAAAAATATTGTAAATTATAATAACAGCTTAAAGCACACCAAAAAAATTTAAAAGGATCCCTTAGAGTATGAATATTTTTTATTAAATAAAAAAATTAAATAAAACAAAAACTTATAGAACATAATGATTAAATAAAGGGGAGAAAAGAATAGATTAAGGTGTTATAGTTTTTTTGGAATAAAATTATGTTGATGTTCTCTAAATATTTGGATGGACACTCTAATCATGGTTAAACAAATCATTAACCTATTTTTTTTTCAGTTTTTTTTTTATGACAATATGCTTTTTTGATCCAGGTGGATATCGGTGGCCACCCACCTATTCCATTTGGACCCATGACATCAATTATTGCAGCTTTTCAGTTCCAACAACTTACTACTTTTAGCAAGTTTTTGGGTCCTGCACCCCTGGAGCCGTTTTTGGGTTTCAATGATCCAAGTGGACATTGGTGACCACCCACATATTCCATTTGAACCCCCACCATCAGTTCTTTCAATTTTTAAGTTGCAGCACAACTTAGTATTTTTACCAGTTTTCAAGTCCTAAACTTCCAGAGTTGTTTTGAGGTCCTAAACGACATTTTATGGGCATCATTTTTCCGGTGAATATGATTAGGTTCTATAATTAATATTTGCGACAACCGTTGTAGTACTCAGATAGATCTTTCTAACGATGTATCGTACGTGTCAAATGGATATCGTATGCCGAAGTTACGTCCCCATGAAGTTGAAACACCAATTTACACAAACGGGGCCCACAGTTTTGGTGTTTCATCTCCTAGGGTTAGGTTTTTGGACGTTTTGTATTCTACATTGTTTCGAAAAAATAAATAGTTCCTCGAGCCTCATTGTAACACAGTTTAGGGGCTGGTAGTCATCACATCTCTTCTCAAGATACGCTACCAGTACCCTAGCTCATCTATTTCCATTATGTCTGTAATAGGCCTTTAAGCCTCAATGTAGCACAGTTCAGAGGCCCGTGTACGCCACATCTCTTCTCAGAGATATGCTGCCAACACCCTAGCTTGCTTCCATTATGTTTGTAAGCTTATTTCAGTCATTATTTTATGAATAAAATGAAGCATTATTTCCGTTGCATCTCTATGTTTATGGGTATATGTGTATTATGTTGCGTTCCTCCAATAAATCCGGATCAATTTTCTTATAGATTAAGTTGATGAATTGTTAAGATATTGTGAGAATGATGTTTAATTCATAATAAATGTTGGGGATTTTGATATCTATCATAATGAAAGGGTGATATATATATATGCCCTACGTTAAATCCGTGTTGAACATGAAAAGAATTAGAAATTTGGATTATACTAAAATTCATACTATTTAAGTGATTTGACCATAATATTCTTTTATATCTGTATGTGTGTGTGTGCGCCACATGGTCCAATGTTACCTTGTGAAAAAAGATTGTCTCAATATGAAAATCAACCATAATCAACCATGGTCCAACATGACATTTCAATCATGGTCAACCATGTTCAACCATGGTCCAACATCGTGTTGTGACAAAGATTTTCCCAACATGAAAATCAATCATGGTTAATCATGTTTATCTTCAGGTTTACACATCTTGGGTTTATAATATTAATCCCTTAGGTCTAATATTATTCCATTGAGTTTATAATCCTTTGGGGTTTTAGTACTTATCCCTTGGGTTTATTATTCCCTTTTGTTTATAATATCAATCCTTGAGTTTATTAATCTAAGGATTCATTTTATTAGGGTATAATATTATTCATAGTGTTTATAATACTATAGTTTAATATAAATCCTTTGGTTTTATAATCATGTTCAACCATGGTCCAATGTCACAATGTGACAAAGATTGTCTCAATATGAAAATACACCAATGTGAACCATCATCAACCATGGTAAACCATGTTCCAATGTCACATTGTGACAAAGATTGTCTCAATACGAAAATCAATCATGGTGATCCACGGTCTAATGTCGCATTATGAGAATATTGTCTCAATATGTAAATCAACCATGGTCAACCATGGTCCAACCATATTCCAACAGTATGACTAAGAATGTCACAGTATGAAAATCAATCATGTTCAACCATGGTCAACCATAGTCCAACATCACATTGTGACAAATATTATCTCAATATGAAACTCAATCATGGTCAACCATGTTCAATCATGGTGAACCATGGTCAAACATCGTCGAACACCACATTGTGGAAAATATTAATTCAATATGAAAATCAATCATGGTCAATAATGGTCAACCATGGTCAATCATGGTCAATATGAGAATCAACCATGGTCAATCATGGTCCAATGTCACATTGTGACAAACATTGTCTCAATATTAAAATCAAGCATGGTAAACCATCGTCTTACGTGGTCAACCATGGTCGATCATGGTCAACCATGGACCAACATCGCATTATGACAAATATTGTTTCTCACTATGAAAATCAACCATGGTCAATCATGGTCAACCATGTTCAACCATGGTCAATAATCATGGTCACACTGTGATGGATATTGTCTCAATATGAAAATCAACAATGGTCAACCATGGTCAAATGTCCCATTGTGACAAAGATTGTGTCAATCTAAAAATCAATTATGGTCAACCATGTTTATTTTAGGGTTTATAATATTTAGCTTATGGTTTATATTCCTTGGGTTTATTAATCTAAATGTTCATATTCATAGGGTAAATATTATTCATAGGGTCTATAATATCAATCTAAGGTGTTTATACCATTGGGTTTATAATCATGGTCAACGATGGTAAAACCCATTGTCACATTGTGAAAAATATTGTCTCAATATGCAATTCAACCATGGTAAACCATTGTCAAGCATCGCGAACCATACTCAATCCAGTGAATTTTGATTTTAGTATTTTATAATACATTTTTGAATGAATAAATGGATTCAACACCATAAAAAACCCAGTGACAATAGAATTTTAGAGATTAAACAACTTAAACTCAAGTTTTAAAAATATTTTCTATGTTTTAATTAAAATTAATGAGAAAAAAAAATTATATATATTTCTTTTCCAATAGTTAAAAAAAAGAAAGAAATAATATAAATATAAAAGTAATGAGATATATTATTTTCTCAATTTAACAAAGAAATTTAAAAGTTTACCATTATTTTTTTAAATTTAGATTAAAATTTGAAATTTAAAATTTTTATAAATTTGAAATTATGCCAATCCAACGTCATATTCTAACTCTATAACGTCATTATACTACTTCAATGTATATGAGTTGTGAAGCGTTGAGTTATTCGAAATTGTCTTCTCTGTCTCCCATGAAGTTCATGTGGAGACTCCATCATTATGCTTCTATCTCTGTGAAAACTTTGTCACCAGTCAAGGGGAACACTATCATCACTTATGTGTTACTTTAAATGCCACATCTCTTTATCGGTGTGACAAGATCTTTAAGTGATTTTAGAATCTTGTAACTCCTCTGGTTTATTGTATTATAAACAATGCAATTAATATAATGAGGATTAAAGGTACATCTTGATATATTAACTTGTGTTTTTTTGTTAAGGATATTTGAGAGAAGCCTTTTACAAATATGTTCAAATGTTATTATGTAGTATATATTTTTATCAAAAAATAGTATGTATTATCATATTTTAAAACATATATTTTTACATTTATAATTCAAATAACATTATTTCACTGTATCAAAATAATATCCATTTCTTATAATGGAAGGAAAAAGAGAGAATTTAATAGTTTGAGAACTATTATCAGAGATAAAGAGTTTCATGTAATTTCACAATTTGAGTTACATGGATAATTTATGAGTTATATGAATAATTTATGGGATGGATAGTCAAGTTAAAGTTAAGATAATGTTGTTATTTTAAAAAATATTACCATATTTTTATACACAATTAAATTGAATGTATTTAAAATTGCCTCTCAAAATAATATAATAATAAAAATCTTTAAAATTGCCTCTCAATATAATATAATAATAAAAATCAATATGTTTAACTGGATGCAAAGAATAGCAAGCATTGCATTACATAAAATATAAAATATAATAATTGAAAAAAAAAAAATTCAATGATTCCATGGATCATTGATTAGAACATTGCAGGCTTACAAAAAAAAAATCCATCCTCTAGAAATGAAAAAACCCACAATGGATATGTAGTGTTTCCTCCTCTGCAACGATAGATCTCAAAAACGGATCTCACATGTCTTCCCAGCTGGGCCTATTCCATGGTAGTAGCAATACTATTAGGAAGTATTGTGCTCGAGGAATATCAACCAATGAATCCTTGTCTGCTCCAGAAAACAAACAAAACCACTTGCATCTAGAATTTCCTCATTCAAGGATTAATTCCTAAATTGATTCATCAAATGTACATAGACTTGAATTCATCACAATCACATAGTGATTTCAGAGATACTCGGTTAACACGCAGTTCATTCAAAATAAACAATCAATATTAAACTTAATAATAAGCATTCAACCAACTACTCAAGTAATTTACACATCGAACCACAAGAGTAAGCATAAAACCATTGGTGAAGCTTTTCTTCATTCAATAAATGAAAAATTGTACATCCATTGAAAATAATTCTAACATACCTACTATGGCCCCTCTATTCTATTCTTGGCCATCTTCTGCATATCTCTCTCTTTGGCTTGATTTTCTTCATTTGAAATGGCCTCCCCTAATGCCTTCAAGGCTTAAAAGTATATACAAAAGGATTATGCAACCATTTCTGGTTCACTACTCAACCATATCCTAAAAATCCTCTAAATCCACTTTTAACTCAACTAAATTCCTATCCTAGGACCTCCTAATCCCTAATATCTTCAAAGATATTTATAAGTCTAATATCTCTCGTATTCTCACATATTTGAGAATATTTACATTAAAAACCTCACACATATATTTCTCACTCGAATCATTTAAAAATATAAAAAATTCCTATTCCTAATTTTCTCACTCGAATCTTGTTGTCTCTATTCCTAATTTTGATGGATTGCAAATGGTTATTTGGGTTAGAGAGAGATGGTTAGATGGATTATCTCAAATCCCTTTTATAATTATGTGTGTCATTATAATATAATTTTGGATAATAAATTTAATTAGGATTAATGGATTAGGTTTTTAGATATTATAGAACCTTATATTATTGTATTATAAATAATGCAATTACTAAAATGAGGATTAAAGGTAGAGTTTGATATATTACCTTGTGTTTTTTGTTAAGGATGTTCGAGAGAAACATTTTACCAATATGTGCAAATGTTATTATTTGGTATATGTTTTTATCAAAAAAATAGTATGTACTATCATATTTTAAAATGTACAACTTTACATAAGTATGAACTAGAACAGATGGCTCATGACGGTCATAGACGGATGAAATTATTCCAATTTTGGTTCACTTTTCATGCACTGAGATGGCCAACAGACCTGGTTTCCTTCGGGCAGGTTGAGGCCATAGACTGAATTTATAATTTTGTAACCTTCTTTGCAAATATAAATAGAAAATAGAAAGGCCCTAATAAATTCACAACAACAAAAAATAAAATGTACAACTTTACATTTATAATTCAAAAAACATTATTTTACTATATCAAAATAATCTTCATTTCTTATAATGGAAAGAAGATAGAATTCAATAGTTTGAGAAGCATTGTCACACATAAAGAGCTTCCTGTAATTTCACAATTTGAGTTACACCCGAAATTTAATTTTAGAAGTGAAAATTATATATGTGTGTGTGTGATTTTATTGAGTATGAATATTACAAAGAAATTGGTAGAGCAAACATTGTGGACAAATAGAAATTTGTATATTCCTCACAAAGCCAAATTACAAGCCATATAAAGTAGCTCTCATGAGATCCAAAGATTCCAAGGAGGGAGAATATTGTTGAGAAAATATCTCAACAAACCTCCAACAAACCAATCCTACCTATTTACTAATGTTACAAGCAATATTTTTAAATATATTGACCTTATTGTTTTTCTTAATGTTGTTATTTTAGAAATATTACTATTGTTATAGAAATTGAATTAAATTGAATGTATTTAATATTACATTTACCTTGCTTAGTTGTTGTATGTGAACTTTAAAATGGACTTTTTTCACGTGGTCTGCATCTACTTCCTTTCAAAAAGTGATTGGTTTTCATAAGACCTTCATTGTTGTAATGTGATGCTAGGAGAGGGTACCCACCATAGGAACCCAATTTTGCACACTTGTAATTTCATCAAATATCTATCTTTGATAATGGAAGACTTTATTCAATTTGGAATTTATCTATGGTTATTTATTGTTTGGTCCCATTGTTAGCCCTCTCGATAGTGTATAGGGTAAGGATAAAATTTCATGATCCCATTCTTTTGCAATGACATATGGTTATTCCTATTCACTGTACTTGGAGTGCTTGGAATTTATGATATGAAAAGTAAATTGTTTGCAGCGGTGTGTTTTTCATAATTTTTTTTTTATGAGGAATTGTGCTTATCTATATCTTTGTTTGTTAAACTCTTGTTTGGGGTTTTTTCCCTCCTCGGGCTGATAAAATCAATAATATGGTTTTTTCTAGGAAACCCCAGTCACATCATTCCTATGTAGCATATGCTATTTTCCCCCCTTCATCATTGTTAATCTTGGGGCGCATAAAACACAAGTCTTGAACAAACAATGACTTAGTCAAATTTTACATCGTCTTCTCATTCCTTAGTGTTCGAACTGACATACCTCATGGTAGGAGTTATTATCACCCCTTAATGGGTATGCTCTGAGACTCGGCCTTTATTGTTGGATATTTTGCATTGTTTTCATTTGGCTCTTCCTCGAGACACCATTATTTGGATGATTATGTTAAGTTCTATGTTGGTTATGTACATATTCTCTGAAATTTGAGAGGGCGTAGTCTATAATAATAGATTATCCAGTGTTAAAATTTTGTATTTATTCCCTTCCCATAAGTTTGTCGTTAGTATCTATATTATAATTTAATGCCTTATAACTTCAACGCGCGTAGGAGACTGTTTAGTCATTCTTATTTGGAATGCGGAGGCAATGTCCTTTGGGTCTAACATAAATATGAAAAAAAGGATGGTTATAACTTACCAATTTTCATGTAAATTCTTTTCTTTTGGCCTATTGGTGTATTTCCTTGATGTGTGCAAGGTGACCTATTTTAACCTTAATCTATATTTTGTATTACTATTTTAGTTGAACCATTATGTTAGCCAATTATTATTCTAAGGAAAGATAGGGTAATATATATATATATGAGATGGTTTTACCACCTTTTCATTGTTATTTTTAATTGTAGAGAATTTGTGCCTAATATATAATTATTCCTATCTAAAAATAGTTCTAAAAAGGCTCAAATAAAATTAGAAGACAAGCATAAAGATTTACATTCTATCTAAAAATAATATATAGACAAATTCATATAATATGCCCAAAACAATAAATACAATAACTAGTGCATAATAGAAGTGAATAAAAGTGGCCCCAATCTTGTTGTTTCTATTCCTAGTTTGCAGCTATTGCAAATGGTTATAGGGGTGAGGGAGAGAGGTTAGATGGGTTATCTCAAATGGTTTTTATAATCAAAGCTTGGAATTTTCTTGTGGTTTTAATATTAAGTTAGATTTCTTTTATTTATGTTGTGTATGTGTTATATTATTTAGAGTTTTAGGTGTTGTATGTATGGTTGGAATGAAGTGAAGTTTTTGATTTTTAGTGTGTGTGTATGTGAGAAAGATTATAGTGTAATTTTAGATAATAAAATTAATTAAGGTTAATGGATTAGGATTTTAGATATTAGATAATCTTTTATTATTGTATTATAAACAATGCAATTAATATAATGAGGATTAAAGGTACATCTTGATATATTAACTTGTGTTTTTTGTTAAGGATATTTGAGAAAAGCCTTTTACCAATATGTTCAAATGTTATTATGTAGTATATATTTTTATCAAAAAATAGTATGTATTATCATATTTTAAAACATATATTTTTACATTTATAATTCAAATAACATTATTTTACTGTATCAAAATAATATCCATTTCTTATAATGGAAGGAAAAAGAGAGAATTTAATAGTTTGAGAACTAGTATCATAGATAAAGAGTTTCATGTAATTTCACAATTTGAGTTACATGGATAATTTATGAGTTATATGAATAATTTATGGGATGGATAATTTAAAAATGAAAAATTATATATATAGATTTTAAATTCTAGTGAAAAGTAAGATAAAATTGATCAAGTTAAAATAGGATTATAGTCAAGTTAAAGTTAAAATAATGTTGTTATTTTAAGAAATATTACCATATTTTTATACACAATTGAATTGAATGTATTTAAAATTGCCTCTCAAAATAATATAATAATAAAAATCTTTAAAATTGCCTCTCAATATAATATAATAATAAAAATCAATATGTTTAATTGGATGCAAAGAATAGCAAGCATTGCATTACATAAAATATAAAATATAATAATTGGAAACAAAGCATAGCAAGCATTGCATTACATAAGTACGGCTATTCCGAGCAAATACTAGTTTTCAATGAATGAGAAAGAACGCATTATTTAGTTGGGAGGGAGTGTATCTTCCGGCCCAGTGATTGATTGAATCACTGCGGCAGCGGAACGCTCTTGAGGACGACTGTTTCGACGGTGAGGCCCGGCCCGAATCCAAAGAGAACTCCCACATCCAATCCCTCTCCCGTTGTGGAACACCCATTCTGCAGAGACGACTTCCTTACCTCGTCCAAGATGAAGAGCACGCACGCGCTCGACATGTTTCCGTATTCGCTCAGTACTTGCCTGGTTGCTTTAAGTTTCTTGGGATCCAGATTGAGCTTGGCCTCCACCTGATCCAGAATGGCAGGGCCTCCTGGGTGGGCGATCCAGAATAATTGGTTCCAGTCGGAGATTCCGAAGTGCTGGAAGGCGTCCACCAGACTCTTTTCTATGTTGTTGGAGATGAGCCCCGGAACGTCTTTGAGAAGGTGGAAGGTAAGGCCCGCCTCTCTGAGGTGCCCGTCGATGGCTCCGCCGCTGTCGGGAAGAATGGTCTGTGCAGTCCACAGCAGCTGGAAACAGGGCTTCTCCACTTGCGGGATGGGATCGGCTCCCACAATGAGTGCAGATGCACCGTCGCCGAAGAGAGCTTGGCCGACCATGCTGTCGAGGTGAGTGTCGGAGGGGCCACGGAAGGTAACGGCCGTGATTTCGCTGCAGACGACCAGAACCCGAGCTCCCCGGTTGTTCTCTGCCAGATCTTTAGCAACGCGGAGAACGGTGCCTCCGGCGAAGCAGCCCTGCTGGTACATCATGACTCTCTTAACGCTGGAGCGGAGACCCAGAAGCTTTGTTAGCTGATAGTCGGCTCCGGGCATATCGACTCCACTGGTAGTGCAGAAAATGACATGAGTGATCTTGGATTTGGGCTGCCCCCATTCCTTGATGGCCTTGGCGGCCGCTTCTTTTCCAAGCTTGGGCACCTCCACCACAACCATGTCCTGCCGTGCGTCCAACGATGGCGCCAGGTAGTCGCATAAATTGGGATTCGCCTTCAGAATCTCCTCCGTCAAGTACATATATCTCTTGTTTATTCCCGATTTGTCGCCTGCACAAGATTAGTAATGTAATGTTATGATCATCGCATTATATGATTTACAAAAATGAAATTGAGATTCGATGGGAAAGTTCTTACACATTCGCTGGAATTTGTGCTTCAGCTCTGTCATATGCTCGCTGTTAGTGATGCGGAAGTAGTAATCGGGGTAACTGCTCTGGGCGACGGCATTGGGGGGATTGGCAGTGCCGATAGCGAGGATGGTGGCGGGGCCATCTGCCCTCTGAGCCTTCCTGAATGCCTCTAAATCCAAACTCCCAGCCATGTTTGCTCGCCTCGATGTTGTAATAAGCAGCAAACAAATAGTTTATGGGATGGCGCAGGCGCTTGCTTACTAATTACTTGAATGGATGTTGGAGTGAGGAGTATGAACAAGTTATTATATAGCGCGAGCTCCAGCAATCACGTGGCGTGGCCCCCAACTTCCTTGCCAAGTAAAAGGTATTGTGCTCCTCTTTGGAGCAAAGGAAGGTGGAGAGAATTCATGTGCAGGTTTTGGTGCGAAGGTGGAGAGAATTCATGTGCAGGTTTTGGTGCGAAGGTAATGCACGTGCCAGGAGAGCAGAGGAGAGGAGAGATGCACGCGCCGCTACGGGTCAGAATGAATTGTTTGTTTAAATAAGGCAACCAAGTGCTCCGGGTCAGAATGAATTGTTGATTTAAATAAAGCCACGCAAGTGATGGTGAGAGAGTGAGGGCGGACTCGGACTCGATGTGCATTCTCCTCCAACTGTTGACGTTTTCAATTCCATTTCTGTGGAAAGAGTCGTCTAGCACACAGACCGCTTCTCTTAGTAAACGTTTTCGGAAAACTTAAAGGTCCATAAAAATTAGAAACGCTAATAAATAATAGTGACAATTATTAGTAGCATGGAGTCATATAATTGGAACAATATATTCACATTGAAAAAATAACTTGTTTTCAAATATAAACACTTGAACACATAGTTTAAATGCTTATCATTCATCACTCGAAATACTATACTATCAGTGTTTAAGCTTCTTTAATGACTAATTTTTGCATTACCTTTCATTGACTTGAATTTTACATTACACTTTTTCATATTCTATGTACAAATATAGAAATGTTAAAGAATAATGAGTATATCTACATTTATAATATAATATACATGATTGTGCAAATTGAAACATTCTTTTGAAGCTATGGTTCATTCTATCTATCAAGATATATTTCTATTGGCTCCAAACCATAATTTTCTCATAATGAGTTTCATATGTAATCACAACCAATATATTTAAATAAATGTTTCTTTTTTTTCTTTGTTTTTCTAGAGGAATGGCCATACTCATACTCAAATGCCATAGGGTCAATTCTAACCACTACTACTATAAACCTTAGAACAACCACACCACGCCACAACACATGGCCATGGGATATAAACCAATGATTTAAACATGAGACCTTTTACTCACATTTACTTCACATTTTCAAGGGCTTTCCAAGTGATCTCCCCTAAGCGGAAAGGGTGAATGATTTTTTTTCATTAACTATAAAATAAGGGAATTGAAACAACCTATATACTTACACATTGTTAATTTTTTGGAGGGGGAATTGGTAAAAGTAATATTATATTAACATAAATTTAGAATGATTTTTTTTTCATTAACTATAAAATAAGGGAATTGAAACAACCTATATGCTTGCACATTGATAATTTTTTGGATGGGGAATTGGTAAAAGTAAAATTATATTAACATAAATTTAGATTGTTACATCAAGTAGACACGTAATATATTCAACTCTACCCATGAGTGTAAGGTTGAACATTGCTTGAACATCAATATTCTTAGACCCATAAAAATTGATAAAAATAAAGAGAGTGTAAAACACAGGCATAAAACTGATATTACATCACTAAGGGAATTTAGTTTCAAGGCACATCCGTAGTAGTGTTAATGGGGTTGTATTTGGTACCAATCGCTGATTTTGAAGCCAAAATCCCGTTATGCTTCTTATCTACCAATTTTTAAAATGTAAGGATAACTTTACCCTAATTCCATAAAATAATTAGGTGAGCCCAAAGTTCCCAACATTCTAACTCTAGACCTGAAAATGCATGCACTAGTGACATCTTGGTGTGCTAATACAATTCTAAGGTATTGATAAATGTAGTGTTGCAGGTATGACTCAAACCCATTTTTGGAATGAACTACAGACTTATAGTTCACGAGTTCCAACTACTCTAATATCGTCACCAATCCTTGTAGTCTAAATTTTGGTTTTCTTTGACAGTTTCTCGTAATTTGTAATGTAGCTACTTTTCCATTACCTGGGTATCCCATCATTGTTCATGTATGTTGTACCCACATAACACCCGCAATCTTAGTTGCAGTGCCACGATTTTAGAGAAAAGAATATCGAGATCCTGGCTCTCAAAACCATACATTTCGGGGTTACATCTATGAGCTTAAGGATTCGTGGAGATACACTGTGAAAATCTACTATAATGTTTACTTGGGAAGAAAAAACATGGTTAATCATAACCACCCTAGATTACATACAAAAATTGATAGCTTACGATCACATCAGGGCTGAGACTAGTACGCATTTGACTAAATTACTCCAGAATTACAGGAAAATACCTAGGAAGTAGTCGCAGGATCAAACACTCTTTTTTTTTATATACTTCAGGATTCAAGGTAAAATACTTTGAATACCATGACAGAGACTTTGATTTCTGTTCCCAGTGTTACTTGAGACTTCACATTTTAATCCAACTTGGAAAACATAGAGATGTTTCGAGTCATATGGTTGCTACATCCTGAATCTAGAAACCATATATCTTCATTCTTCTCTTCAGCCATATTACATGCTAAAAATAAATTTTCTTGACTTTGAGTTTCTTTAATAAATTTAGCACTGGGTCTATTACCCATGTCACTCTGTTTCTTTCTACATTCATTGGCATAATTCCCATACTTCCTACAGTAATGACATTGGACTTGGCATAGTGCCCATGTATAAAAATGTTATTTTTACTACTAGCAATACCATTTTTTTTAAAGTGTTAAAGTTTATAATAAAAATAAAAATAAAATTAAAACATATAACATTACATAATAATACCTTTCTCTTTCTTTGAAATGGATATATAAACCTATGATACTTTTATTCACACAAGTATTATGAGAAAATAATTAGGTTCAATGACCAATAATTAGGTTCAATGACTAATATATATATATATATATATATATATATATATATATATATATATATATATATATATATTAGTCTAAATTGACCAAAAGTGTATGCACCACACTAATTTTATTAACACCTACAGTCTCGAGTAGTGTTGAGATGATCAACTTGGGAAAATTGGTGTAAGGCATATAATGTTGAAGAGAGTCTCTCAAATCAGTGTCTCGTGTTGTGGAAAATATGCACTTTAAAGAGAAAATTATGCTAGATTTGTCTCTGCAAGAGAAATGAATGTTGGAATATTCCTGGAATGCATAATAAGAGAAAATGGGAAATAGTAAATCTTATACATAGAATTCACTATAAATTTTTGTAGTGAAATAAAATAATAACTATAATTAGAAGTTGAGAGTACCAAGTTTTTTTTTTCATGCACAAATTGTCTAAAAAAAAGTTTGTTGCTAGAAAGATAGGAGCATGTAGTGTGTCCTCAAGATACAAGGCGTTGTTATGTAAATAAAAATTGATATAAAATGGATTAAAATAAGGATTAAGGACTACTAGGTCACAAATAACATACAAAAAATATGGAAAACATAATTCTCTTGAGCATAATTAATAATCATAGTGACACAATGAAAATACTGCTATCAGGAAAGCAAGGCTTAATAACATAAATATTATTAATATTATACATTTATGTTTGAGAATTAAACTATTATGGATATTTTGAATGAAATTGGTAGAAAAAATAATAAGAGTTTAGGAAAAGAAATTGAAAAGTGTTACCCTATAATAGATAGTTGGCTTGGTGACCTCTTTGATTCAGGAAGTTAGAAAAAAAAGAAACTACACAGAGAAAACAAGTGGCAACATCATAGGAAACAACTTGATCAAGGCCACTTTGGGACGAAATAAACAAGATGTAAGAACCATGAGTAGGATTTTCTACACCTAAATCTGCAAGACATCTGTGAAATGGATGTGAGGATACCAAAATAATGATTACAACTTACATTAGATCCTAAAAAAAACTAATAAACTCTGAATTAGTGGAAATGATAAGAATGGAACAATCTCGAAATTTGGAATTAGAAACCTGAAGTGTTGAAATAATAAAGGTAAAAAGGCATCATACATTGCGAAACACAATATCCTGATTCAATCATGGAAGCTAGTGAACAACAAAAAATTGTTGACTACCAGTATTGGTCGCTGTGAACAGCTAGGAAAAACAGGCAAGGATGGGCATATTTAATTCCACTTGAACGTAATTCCTATCATAACCTAGAATTCATAAAATTAGATATAGTAGTATATGCACAAGTGATACAATAATATATAATTTATAACATGATACAAACAATCCCTTGATAATTTTTATCTTGATGTGAGTAGTGCGAAAAGTAATGTACAATTACGTATATTAAAGTTTATAAGTAAACAATATTCATGTTAATGGGCATGGCCACCGAGTCTATTGTAGCTATATATTAATGGTGTTGACCTTATTGGATGAATGTGGGTAGTATGTTGAATGTAGGTGAAAATTATGAAAAATATATTCAACATGTATACAAACATGTTTGAAAAAGAGCCTGGAATTGATGTGAGAGTATGTATGATTCCGAGTGGAGTTGTCACCACAAATGACAAAAAAATTATGATTGTAAGCGTGAAAGACAAGAATTGTTTGCCTTTTGGTTTTAAGAGAGGATGAAGTTTCTCCAATAAAACAAAGATTTTAGCATAATACTAAATCCGCAGAGAGCCAATGGAACTAGGATCTTGGTTTATCAATTCGTATTTCCCAGACATGCTATTTTTTATGTTTTTCATATATCGTTACATAAGAAATTGGTATATGATAGCGTCCATCTAATTTATTAGAAAATTATACAGGTAGAATCAAAGGATACCTATGGTAGAACTATGTGTATCTTATACTGGAAAGGGATCGAGCTCCAGAATTGAGCCTTCACTCACGATAAAGTACAATAAAAGCCTTTACTTCGGAATAATTATATGGGATCAAGGAAATTAAAAGAAGAAACATATCCACCAAGGGTTCAAGAAGAGCCAACTGGACAATGAACACCAAGGATGATGTTAATTAAAGGGTAGGAGAATGTAATATGATGTCGTAGGCATGATAGCAGTTGGATCCTAAGGTTTCTATACCCTCCATGTAACGTCATACACTCATATTTTGTTTTCTGTGTTACATATTATGCTCATGAAACAAGATTTTTCGTTACCCCTTTATTTGTTTGTATACTTTCTAACATTCTCTTCCTCCCTTGTAGGTATCGATACTACTAATATGACATGTCTTCTATGTTTGTATCTAAAATTACCTTCAATTTTATGACCTGATTTTGGTTACCAAGTCGGTCTCATTTCCTCAATTCTTGAAGGGGCCTGCGTTTTGTAACCAGAAAACATATTTTACTCTGTTGTTTATCTTAGTTGGTGTTCTGTGTTGGCACTTATTACCACATAACTTGGGACTAAAAATGTAACCTTGTTTATTTTATGATGTTCTAAGGACTAGGTAAAATCTAACCCAGAGGTTATTTATTCCCTATGTTTAGGGAAGGAGTTTGAACTTCTTTTGTATGAATTATTGTTAATATAAAGGAATTTTTGTTCCCAATCTCATTTACTCTATATTTGGTATGTTATAGTTGTTGTTGTGTACATCCCTTCAGTTTTATTTCTTTGATATGTCGTTTAATACTGTCTTATAGTTACTAGGTCAGTTGTATTTATAATTTTATTTTACCCAGTTTTATTAATTTAAACGAATATGACATGCTTACAGAGTTAATTGGAATTAACTTGTTGTTTCAGTTTTCTAAAGAGTTGTTTTTCGTTGTTAGATTCTCTTTTAGTCAAATTATGACACCACGAACATTATAAGCTCATCTTTTCTATTATGGTTCTAACCCAGTAACATCATTAGTGGCTTCTCTCCCCTTTCAGTGCGTTCTGTATCAACTTATTCAGACTAGTACAGGTCTACTTTGTGTAGAACTTCTAAGAAGGCACTGCGCTAGACTAGTTCCTTACATAACTTAAACAATTTCTGAATTGAAATATCTTATTCTGCTTCTCTTATTGAATTATAATAATGATAGAAGAACATTTGCTTGATCTTTCTTGGCACTTTGTTATTAAATCTTATTCAAAATAATTCCTTAATAAGCCAAGAAAACTAAAACAATGACTACATATGCTTTAGAGGTTTATTATTTTCGAAATTAGTATTATCAAGATTGGTGTCCTTTCTAACGTCGCTTGCATGTGGTTATCTTTTTCACAAAATCATTATATTTGTAAATATCTATATCGGAGAATGAGGCCATTTGGTTTCCACTTTATCATACATATTAAATCATGTCATGGAATTATAATTAACCTTTTTCATGTAAATAATTGCTACACTTCTGACCTAGTGCTGCAATTTGTTTATTCTTCTTAACTGTAATATAAATAATCTATTTATTTCCCTTATATATTTTACTGCATCATCATATTTCTAAAGGGTGGTCATTCTTCTTAAAATTACATCATACATAAAATGTTGTTTACCTATCATATGCAAAAATGATTTCGTCTTCCACTTTAACTATCGTTCGAACAACTCATCATTTCCCTATACTCATGCCTTATCGCGAAATCTCAAAGTTTACATTCTATCTGTATATACTTATTGTTTTAATAATTTCTTTTTTTGCATGAAGAAGCCTATAAGTTGAGATAAACAATTATCCTAATATATTTCTTATTTGAGTTTTCATTAACTAATGTAGAAACTACAGTCACTCGCACAGTAATAGTACATATTACTACATCATGACACATCAGTCCATTCATTTAACTTCAATTAGGTGTATTTGAGCATTCTTAGATATACTATTATTGTATCTCTTCCAAACCTTATTTACAACAGGGAAGATATTATTCATGATTATTCCTATTTATTCATTCTCATCATGATGCTAATTGGAATTGCAATTATTTCCTTTACTGAACGACTAACAATATATTTTTGATATAAAGAATCTAAACATAATCTTCCATAGCATATTCATATAACCAAGAGTAGTTATATAATTAAGAACGTATAACATAATAACACAAAAATAATATTTAACCACCACTGATCAAAGCTACCATCTTTCAATACTTCTGCATTAATATGACTAAAAAGAGTTATGTAGGCTAATAAAATAATAAACATAACCTCTAACTATAAATCTATTGGATTTTCTTGAGGTGAAGAGTTTTCCACCCAACCTTGAAACTTCTCTCCATAGGTTCACCCTGATCTAAGATCATAATCCTCTCTGAATCAATAAACTCTTTTGATTCTAGTCAAGGAATTTTTGTGCCTTACATCCCTAGCAGACTTATGTTAGCGACGTCAGGATTTCTAGGGTCTTCCAACCCTATGGGCTAGGCTTTTTCCTAATTTTAGAAAAAGTATCTTCCCCTTTTTTGTTAAAGCCCGTTTCTTTCCCACGGTCCTTTATACACCCATTTCCAATTTTTTTCCACATTGAGATATTTTAATAGCTTTGTTTCTCCCAACTTATTAAATCACTTTAAAACCACTCCTAAGGCTTTTAATGAGTGATTTAAGGGAATTTTATCTTCTTTATCCTTCCACTAGGTTTGAGGGGTAGACATCCCCCTGGCATGGGACCACCAAATAATCCTCGATGTAAGTGTCTTTAGATGTCTATACCCTTATCAAGTCAGAAGTTCTATTATTATTGGTTTGTTTATATTAACTTCACCAATTGTTTATATATATATATATATATATATATATATATATATATATATATATAAAGAGAGAGAGAGAGAGAGAGTGTGTGTGTGTCTTTTACACCATAATTCAGTGATACAATTTAAGAAAGATTGTGATTTTTGTTGTTTAAAATACATTTTTGAATTAATAAACCCCTACGACACTAGAATTTTATATATTAAAAAACTTAAACTCAAGTTTTTGAAAATATTTTCGAGATTTTGAATAAAATTAACGAGGAAAAATGATCTGAAAAAAATCATTTTGACTATAAGTTATAAGAGAGAGAGAGAGAGAGAGAGAGAGAGAGAGAGAGAGAGAGAGCCTTAATCAAATGATACAATTTCAAGAAAAAATGTGATTTATGTTGTTTAGAATACATTTTTGAAGGAATAAATGGAATCCACACCATGAAAATCCCCTTGGGCAACTATAATTTTATAAATTACCAGAATTTGATCAAAATTAACTAGGAAAATTTCTATATATATATATATATCCTTTTCAATAGTTTTAAGAAAAAAAATTAAAATAGATATAATATCAATATAGAAGGGATGAAGGACATATTGGAGCCCAAAGCACCAGAATTGATCTGTTGCTCGTCCCACAATTGTTGCACTCCAGGGTCTGATGATTTCCGAGAAACTCAAACAACAGTCTCGGAGTTAACAATATGAAAAAAATAACTACAATCAATATCGCCCCCCGAACGACCATCGTTGTTGATTTGTTCTTGCTTTGATCTTAAATTACACAAAACCCACAGATATATACACAGATGGAGCTCAGCTAAACAAATGAACCATGTCCTTTCGAACAATTTCCTGTCTCCAGGTTGAGGCTTCAATTATTCTAATTTATTGTTTCACATAATTTGATTATAGTGCATTTTTTTTTTTTAGCTCTGTTCTTTTTTATTAGATTTTTAATCGATTGAATAATCAGAATTAAAAATTGGAGAGATTGGTTGAGAAGGTTAAATGGGACACCCGCACTTTCATGGTTTATGTTGGAAAGATGGGTAACTAAAGAACCATATATTACTTTTTCATTAAATTATTTTTCAACGATGCTAAAGGTGCTTGATGTTTCTAATCAATCTACTTAGTATTTTCTCTGATCTAATTATTTTCATGTTAAAATATTGCAAAATAAAGAAATATATATGTACTTCCTTTACTTTGAATTTATTTCTTATCGATCTATTCCTAACTCATTTCAAAACATTTTTTTTCCCTTGAATAGTTGTTTTGAACAATATTCACACCTTGCTCGATATTCAATATTGCGAAAGAGACCATCCTAGGTGTTAGAAACTATGACCTTTCATTTGACATAAAACTAGCACAACCATAAATTAACTTCGAACTAGCACAACCATAAATTAATATCAAACTAGAAAATGAAACAAGAATTAACTAGATCAAATTGTTCGCACCCACTATCCCTATTATTCAACAATGAATGCGCCCCGGACATAAAATAGCTAGATTCAGACAATTTTTAAAGGTTTAGAAAATTTGATGCCTTCGTAGACAATGCCATTGATTTCATTATGAGAATGTGTCAACAATATGCAAAGCTTGAAATAAAAGTAACGATGCTATGTGCTCATGCAATTTTGATCAAATCCCTAGCATCACCCTGCCTAATAAGACAAGGTTCCCTGAATTGAATGTGGTGCCCACCTTGTCTCATTTTGTAACCATCCCTTTGTCCCATAACATTTTTCTTCTATGTCATGTTCGACTAAAGTCCATATCTATCAATTTTTTCCTCATGCATAATATCGCCTATGTCGCTTGATCATGATTAGTTGTGTATATATTCTTTTGAAAAAAAACTCTATTCTTAGTATCCTCTCTCCAATAAAGAAACCATAGTTACCAAGTTCGAATTCAATATGATACAATAAAAATTCAGAAGAAAAAATTTCAATTCGATAAAAAATCGATAATATACATCTTAAACATACTTCCTTTATACATATTTCCTTTATGTAATAGCAAATATCTTATGTTCAATTTTTTACGTATTCATTTTGAAATTTGAATAACTATAATAATTCTAATCAATATCCCTGAGCTTATGTAAATTGTTGATTCCTTGAATATTTGGCAATCAGACACCCATGTCTATCTGATTGTTGAGTATTCACGGAATCAAAATTCTATATAAAGATTCCCAACCAATAAAAATAGTTTGAAAACTACAATTTACTAAAAAAAAACAACACTTCTACTCTAAATTTTTCATACTTTTCAAAACTCAAAACTTTAATATTAAATCCCTTCTCAATTTCTTTTTTAATTAATACATATTTAAAAACCAAACATTATAATTAAAACATATTAAAAACTTGTTTATATCAAAATCCTAAAAGATATAAACATATTTAAATTACTATGATAATAATTGTTAACCTTAATAATTCAGGCTCAAATTATTTCTTTTCTTATTTTCTCAGCCTTCTAAAATTTCAATGCAACACAAAAATTGAAAAATATAGTGAGACAATTAGCTGTCCTTTCATACTCTCAAACAAATTTACAAGAGAGATGCAAAAACCGAGGAAAGAAACATACCTTGAAAACAAACAAAAAAAACTATTAACCATCCACGCGATTACCGAATCGAATTTCTATCGAATTATTTGACGTAGGAATCAGATTGTCGAATTTGTCTTTTTTTCTCCGTTTCGTACGAATTTGATAACTATGAAAGAAACTAGTTCCCTTCCTTATTTCCCCGACCTCTAGAAGACATACATGACACTAGTTAGTAGTGTTGCGTCACTTATTTCACTTTGACTTACTATTTTCATAGAATAAGTGATACTTACAAGGTGTTAACAATATAGGATATGAAAAAAGGATGGCGGGCTCGCCTGATATAAGGAGGGCGAGGATTGTGAGTACACTTGGGAAATCACACATATTTTTTTTTAAGATTCGCGAATGAGATCGGCTTAAGTATTTGATAATATTTGGCTTCATGTAGGAAGTTCCTATACTGGGGACGGCTATAGGGACTATAATTGCATTGCAGGGCAGTGGAAAAAACATTGAAATTGTCGATGCACCATGAGAATAACTGTGGCAGCATGAAATAATAATTTTTTTGGAATTTTTGGACTAATGGAGGAGAAGAGCATTTCAGTATCTATGCCACTACAATGGGAATTGATTTATTAACTTCCCAATCCAATTCAATCAATTCAAACAGTCATATTGTCAAACATTGTATTCAATTATATGTTTATTATCTAATAGAGAACGAACTAGTGAAACTTATTGTAATGTAAATTTATGATTATGTGATGAATTGTGATAATTCCAGACAATTTTGTTTCAAGATTATACTTTTTAAACACAAGATTTAACAATGTGTAAATTTATAATTATACTCAAAGAATTATGACAATTATTTGACTGATTTAATGTGTACACGTTTATTACACTGTATATGTTTTGAAGATAGAATAATTGATTAATGACAGTATTATTACACCAAGGGAAATTTTACATAAGTTTTAGCAAATCTTGTAATTTTGGATAAGATATAACATGTTATGTCATACATCACATGAAGCACTCGATTTCTCTTTACACATAGAACACTCCCTTTTCTCTTATAATTATTTTGTATTAATAATTAGATTTACTTGCATGTTTTTTATAATAAAAAATATTGTAAATTATAATAACAGCTTAAAGCACACCAAACAAATTTAAAAGGATCGCTTAGAGTATGAATATTTTTTATTAAATAAAAAAATTAAATAAAACAAAAACTTATAGAACATAATGATTAAATAAAGGGGAGAAAAGAATAGATTAAGGTTTTATAATTTTTTTGGAATAAAATTATGTTGACATTCTCTAAATATTTGGATGGACACTCTAATCATGCTTAAACAAATCATTAACCTAGTTTTATTTCAGTTTTTTTTTATGACAATATGCTTTTTTGGTCAAGGTGGATATCGGTAGCCGCCCACCTATTCCATTTGGACCCACAACATCAATTATTGCAGCTTTTCAGTTCCAACAACTTACTATTTTTTAGCAAGTTTTTGGGTCCTACACTCCTGGAGCCGTTTTTGGGCTTCAATGATCCAAGTGGACATTGGTGGCCACCCACATATTCCATTTGAACCCCCACCATCAGTTCTTTCAATTTTTAAGTTGCAGCACAACTTAGTATTTTTACCAGTTTTCAGGTCCTGAACTTCCGGAGCCGTTTTGAGGTCCTAAACGACATTTTATGGGCATCGTTTGTCCGGTGAATATGATTAGGTTCTATAATTGATATTCGCGACAACAGTTGTATTCCTCAGATAGATCTTTCTAACGATGTATTGTATGTGTCAAATGGAGATCGTATGCCGAAGTTACGTCCTCGGGAAGTTGAAACACCAATTTACACAAACGGGGCCCACAATTTTGGTGTTTCATCTCCTAGGGTTAGGTTTTTGGACGTTTCGTATTCTATAGTTTCTAAAAATAAATAGTTCCTTCTAGCCTCATTGTAATGCTGTTTAGAGGCCTGTAGTCAGTCACATCTTCTTCTCAAGATACGCCACTAAAGTATCTTCAGCTCATCTATTTCCATTATGTCCGTAATAGGCCTTCAAGCCTTCAATGTAGCACAGCCTCGAGTACTGCAAATACATTCTTCTCAAAGAGCTGCTAGTACCCCTACTACTCCATTATGTTTGTAAGCCACTACTGGCTATTTTATGAATAAAATGAAGCATTCTTCCTTACACTCCCATGCTTATGGGTATATATGTATTATGGCTGTATCTTCATAAATCCTGATCAATTTTTCTTTATAGATTTGTATTGATGAATTGTTAATATATTGTGAGAACATGTTTAATTCATAATAAAATGTTGGGATTTTATATCAATGAATAAGGTGAAATATATATATGCCTCCTAGGTTAAATCCATGTTGAACATGAAAAGAATTATAAATTTGGATTATACTAAAATTCATACTGTTTAAGTGATTTGACCATAATATTCTTTTATATCTGTATGTGTGTGTGTGCGCCACATGGTCCAATGTCACCTTGTGAAACAATATTATCTCAATATGAAAATCAACCATAATCAACCATGGTCCAACATCACATTATGACTAAGATTGTCGCAATATGAAAATCAATCATGGTCAACCATGTTCAACCATGGTTCAACATCGCGTTGTGACAAAGATTGTCCCAACATCAAAATCAATCATGGTTAATCATGTTTATCTTCGAGTTTACACATCTTGGGTTTATAATATTAATCCCTCAGGTTTAATATTATTCCATTAGGTTTATAATCCTTTGGGGTTTTAGAACTTATCCCTTGGGTTTATTATTCCCTTTTGTTTATAATATCAATCCTTGAGTTTATTAATCTAAGGGTTCATTTTATTAGGGTATAATATTATTCATAGGGTTTATAATATTACAGTTTAATATAAATCCTTTGGTTTTATAATCATGTTCAACCATGGTCCAATGTCACAATGTGACAAAGATTGTCTCAATATGAAAATACACCATTGTGAACCATCATCAACCATGGTAAACCATGTTCCAATGTCATATTGTGACAAAGATTGTCTCAATACGAAAATCAACCATGATGATCCATGGTCTAATGTCGCATTGTGAGAATATTGTCTCAATATGTAAATCAACCAGGGTCAACCATGGTCCAACATCACATTATGACTAAGAATGTCACAATATGAAAATAAATCATGCTCAACGATGGTCCAACATCACATTGTGACAAATATTATCTTAATATGAAACTCAATCATGGTCAACCATGTTCAATCATGGTGAACCATGGTCAAACATTGCCGAACACTACATTGTGGAAAATATTGTTTCAATATGAAAATCAATCATGGTCAATAATGGTCAACCATGGTCAATCATGGTCAATATGATAATCAACCATGGTCAATCATGGTCCAATGTCAAATTGTGACAAACATTGTCTCAATATTAAAATCAAGCATGGTCAACCATCGTGTTACGTGGTCAACCATGGACCAACATCGCATTATGACAAATATTGTTTCTCACTATGAAAATCAACCATGGTCAATCATGGTCAACCATGTTCAACCATGGTCAATAATCATGGTCGCACTGTGATGGATATTGTCTCAATATGAAAATCAACAATGGTCAACCATGGTCAAATGTCCCATTGTGACAAAGATTGTGTCAATCTAAAAATTAATTATGGTCAACCATGTTTATTTTAGGGTTTATAATATTTAGCTTATGGTTTATATACCTTGGGTTTATTAATATAAATGTTCATATTCATAGGGTAAATATTATTCATAGGGTCTATAATATTAATCCTAGGCGTTTATACCATTGTGTTTATAATCATGGTCAACCATGGTAGAACCCATTGTCACATTGTGAAAAATATTGTCTCAATATGCAATTCAACCATGGTAAACCATCGTCAAGCATCGCGAACCATAGTCAATCCAATGAATTTTGATTTTAGTATTTTATAATACATTTTTGAATGAATAAATGGATTCAACACCATAAAAAACCCAGTGACAATAGAATTTTAGAGATTAAACAACTTAAACTCAAGTTTTAAAAATAATATAAATATAAAAATAATGAGATATATTATTTTCTCAATTTAACAAAGAAATTTAAAAGTTTACCATTATTTTTTAAAATTTAGATTAAAATTTGAAATTTGAAATTTTTATAAATTTGAAATTATCCCAATCCAACGTCATATTCTAACTCTATTACGTCATTATCCTACTTCAATGTATATGAGTTGTGAAGATTTGAGTTACTAACTCTATATACTAACTCTATTACGTCATTATACTACTTCAATGTATATTATACTAACTCTATTATGTCATTATACTACTTCAATGTATATTCTAACGGTGTGACAAGATCTTTTAAGTGACTTTAGAATCTTGTAACTCCTCTTTTTTTTTCTCTCTTTTATGGTTTACTTGTAAGTAAAGTCTATTTTCGCGGCTGGGAGTTGTATTTTCTATTTTGGAAAGAGTCTATATGTGTTTTTATGTGTGTTTATTTTGGGTAAGTAAATAATATGCTTTTTTGTGAATCAAATGAGATCTTTCATCGCAATCCATTTTTTTTATTCATTTAGGTACAGCTTTATTATTTCAAATGGAATAAGCTATATTTTTATATGTTTTTTTAAGTGAATCAAATGAGATCTTTTATAGTAATCCATTTTTTTTATTTGTTTATGTATAGGATTATTCTTTTAAATGAAATAAGTTATACTTTTATTTTTTTTAGCTTTTGTTTTATTTTTAATAAATATATTATTTTAATATTTTTAGTTTTTAATGATGAAGACTCATCAATATAATTAATATTTTATTTGGTAATATATGTTTATTGTGATCAAAGGTATCATTAATGTAATCAAAGTGTTTCTCTAATTGATGATCTACTAGGATTATTCCTCCATGGCCGGTAGCTTTAAAATACGAAGGCTACATTACAAGTATCAAGAAAGAGACTTCAACTCTTCATATCTCTCAGTTGTTTCATTTGAAACTACACTGATATTAGTTATGCATAAACATGGAAGGATTAGTTTTCTGATTTTTTCTCTACATGGAATACCTAATCATAATTGAGTGAACGCATAAGCATATCAACCCTTTGTTCCTCAAAACCCATGTGCCTTTTCGCCTTTAGTGGTGCTCGATGTATGAGAATCGTGGAGTTGAGAATGGGGACCCAATTGTTGCAACGGGAACAGGAAATCAACTTTTGGAATAAGAGCAGAACTCTGTGAACATGAACAAAACACCCTCCTTGGCTATGCTTGTTGGTTATTATTAACCCTTCACGTTTACTCCATTCGCTATGTTCATACTTCTTCAATCCATCTGGTAGTGTTCATTAACGCAATTCGAATTCTCATCCATCTTGAACTCCTTTGTTGATAACAAAGACTCCTATTTTTCATTGAAGTAAGAATATTTCTGCTCTTACAAAACTTCCACTGCATTGCGACCTCGATTCTATAGCTCTTCTTCTCCAGGTGGTTCATTTCACGAGTTGAAAAGTCAGAGCTTCTCACCGGTGCTTCTTTAGCATTCAACACATTTCTCTTTCGCAAATCTATGGACATCTCAACATCCAATGGGTCTCAATTTAAGACGCGGGATATCAAACAACGAAACAATTTTTTTTTCTATAGATTTGATTCCATGATAGATCTGAATCCACATATCAGTGATCAGAACATTGCAGTCTTACAAAAAAAAAATCCATGCTCTAAAAATGAAAAAACCCACAATGGATATGTATTGTTTCCTCCTTTGCAACGAAATATCTCAACAATGGATCTCACATGTCTTCCCAGCTGGGCCTATTCCATGGTAGTAACAACACTATTACGAAATACTGCGTTCGAGGAATCTCGACCATCGAATCCTTGACTGCTCCACAAAACAAACAAAACCACTTTCATCTAGAATTTCCTCATTCAAGGATTCATTGCTACATTGATTTATCAAATGTACATACGCTGTAATTCATCGCAATCAAACAGTGATTCCAGAGATACTCAATTAACATGCATTGGATTCAAAATACACAGTCAATATTAAATTTAATAACAAGCATTCAACCAACTACCCAAGTAATTTACACATCAAACCACAAGAGTAATCATCCAACAATTGGTGAAGCTTTTCTTCATTCAGTAAATGAAAAACTGTACATCAATTGAAAACAATTCTAACCTACCTATTATGGCCCCTCTATTCTAGTCTTGGCCATCTTCTGCCTATCTCTCTCTCTAGACTGATTTTCTTCATTTGAAATGGCCTCCCCTAATGCCTTCAAGGCTTAAAAATATATATAAAAGGATTATGCAACCATTTCTGGTTCAGATCCACAATCTACTCAACCATATCCTAAAAATCCTCTAAATCCACTTTTAACTCAACTAAATCCCTATTCTAGGACCTCCTAATCCATAAGATCTTCATGAGATATTTACAAGTATAATATCTGTCGTATTCTCATGTATTTGAGAATATTTACATTAAAAACCTCACACACATATTTCTCACTCAAATCATTTAAAAATAGACAAAATTCCTATTAATAAATTAAATTCTTTATCAAAAATTAGGCCCCCTAAGTCAACCAAATATACAATGATTTTTCAAGCAGGATCCTACTGCATCAGACTCCCAAAGTTAAAAGAAATCATGATCTCTAGATCATGTGTCTCCAATCGCATATGAATTACAAAAATGAAATTCGATGGAAAAGTTCTTACACATTCGGTGGAATTTGTGCTTGAGCTCTATCATATGTTCGTTGTTAGTGATGCAGAAGTAGTAATCGGGGTAACTGCTCTGGGCAACAACATTGGGGGGATTGGCAGTCCCGATAGCGAGGATGGTGGCGGGGCCATCTGCCCTCTGAGCCTTCCTGAATGCCTCTAAATCCAAACCCAAAACCAAACTCGCAACCATGTTTGCTCGATGTTGTAATAAGCAGCAAAGAAGTAGTTTATGGGATGGCACAGGCACTTGCTTACTTACTTGAAAGGATGTTAGAGTGAGTATGAACATGTTATTATATAGCGTGAGCTCCAGCCGTGGCGTGGCCCTTAAATTCCTTGCCAAGTAAAAGGTATTGTTGTCCTCTTCGGAGCAAAGGAAGATGGAGAGAATTCATGTGCAGTTTTTGGTATGAAGGTAATGCATGTGCCAGGAGAGGAGAGGAGAGGAGAGATGCACACGTTGCTATGGGTCAAAATGAATTGTTTAAATAAGGCAAGAAAGTGCTACGGGTCAATGAATTGTTTGATTAGATAAGGCATGTAGGTGATGGTGAGAGAGTGAGGGCGGACTCGAACTCAAACTCAGACTCGATGTGCATTCTCCTCCAACTTTTGCTTGCGATACAAACCGTCATGTACCATGTTTTCACTTCGATTTATGTGGAAAGAGTCGTCTAGCTGTGCGCTTCTCTTAGTAAACTTTTTCGACTGTGAGGTGTATGTTGTTCTTCTGTTTATTTATGCATATGATTTCAAGAACAACCACTTGGTACAGGGATTACATATTGTTCAATTAACCCTTTAGCTACAAGTTTACAAGGTTTCCTTTTACAATTTGAGCTATACCATTAATTTAATTGGTGAAAATTAACGATTAACATGTATCCATTAATAATGTATAACAATGTTCTTTTTACTACTAGCAATACCATTTTTTTTAATTGATCAAGTTTATAATAAAATTAAAAATCAAATTAAAACATATAACATTACAAAATAATACCTTTCTCTTTCTTTGAAATGGATATATAAACCTATGATACTTTTATTCACACAAGTATTATGAGCACATATTTAGGTTCAATGAATAAGAAAACAAGTTATATGCACTTGGGAGTCTTTCTTTCTTCATGATCCAATAAATCACTATAGTGGAATGTTCATGAGGATGTTTATTAAATTTCTCTTTTTCTACTTCATTAACAACTTCCACTAGTTCTCTTTGTGCAATAATATCTTCCTTGGAGATGAAATCTTCAGCTAGAATTCCTATGCAATGCATATCTATCTCACTCTTCTTTATAGAAAATTTTTATTTTTGTTTGCTTTCCTGAGATATTAGAATCCCAGATTCTCCTTCAAAGAAATTATTCAGTTCTTCATTTGTATTTTCAACAAGCATTTCCTCAACCCCTTTCTCCTCCATGACATTTCCAAATGGCTGTCTTTTTCCTTTATTAAAACAACCTTGATCATATTTACAAAAGTAAACGTCTTTTTGTCTACCAATATAAGTCAAACTCCCTCTACTTACAGCTCTAATAGTATGCTGAAAAGAAATATCTTCCTTCAACTGTGTATAAGCTTCCTCATGAGACCTAACTCTCTCATCCTTCTTCTTTAAAACAGAATTCAGATTATGTCTCTCCTCTTCCTCTTCTATGACAATACCTAAATATTGTCCATTATCATGTATTACACCTACAAACATACACAAATTGTTAGTTTCAAAATCGTAAGGCTCAGTAGCCTCAACTGATGTTTCAAACATCATTGCTCCATATTCAAACTCACAAGGAACTTATTCTTCTACAACACTTTTCTTTTGTTGTAGCTCAACTCCTTTGAGCTTCTCCAACCTCAATTGAACATCCATTGTCTGCTTAATCTTCTTAAGGTCCTCCATTAACTAAGTATTCATCTTATGCTCTTTCTTCTCTTATAGCCTATTCTATTTCATCTTCTTACTCATTATATAACCATACCTCTAGTCTTCTTTATTCGTATGGAACAACTCCATCAACAAAATCAGATGGATTATTATCTCGGCCTTTTCTCTGTCATACTCTTCATCATTCATCTTCCCTTGCATGCCATTTTCTTTGGCGTCTTTCTTATCTCTTATTATGTTGTGGCTTCTATCTGAACCCCTCCTATGACTATCAGTAGTCATATTTTTCTTCATATCCATGTGTTTCCTCACACTTAATATAAGCTGCACTAAGCCTCTATAATAGCAGTTCTCTTTCACCCTGCTACAACTACCTCACCAAGATTCTCCTCAGTACTTAGTCTTTTGGTAATACTGGCTCTTTATCTGGAACCTACTGAGCTTTCTTCTTTTCTCCTTTTAAACTTCTACACTCAACTCATCTCTTATATTCCATTCCTCAACTGGAACAATATGGTTCTACCACACCGTTCTTTTTCAAGAATTATTTGCTAAATTCTTTTATCACTGCTTCAAAGTTGTGATATACTTGCTGAGATACTCCTCATCTGCTGCTACCTACACTCTAACCAATGTTAGAAAAAAAATTCACTAGCATATCATATCTTAACAGACCTGCTGCTCGCTATCAAGATTTCAAAAACTTGCTACTGCCAAAATTTCATGGCCACTCTAAATGCTTCTCTTCAGCTTCCATCTCAGGCTTACCTAACCTCTTTCCTCTCTCGAAAAGAGCATTCCCCGCTCTGTTACCAAACGATGACCTACCAGGTGTATTCCTCCATGATCAGTAGCCTTAAAATACCGAGGCTACACTACAAGTCTTAGGAAAGAGACTGCAACCCTTCATATGTCACAGATGTTTCATTTGAAACTGGGCTCATATCAGTTATGCATAAACATGGAAGGATTATTTTCCTGATTTTTGCGCTATATAGAATACCTTAGCGTAATTGAGTGAACACATAAGCATATCAACCCTTTGTTCCTCAAAACCCATGTGCCCGTTTTTCTTCAGTGGTGCTCGATGTATGAGATTTGTGTAGTTGAGAACCAGAACCCAACAACTAGAATGGGAACAAGAATTGAACTTATGGAATAGGAAGATAACTCTGTGAATAAGAATAGAACACCCTCCTTGGCTACGCCTGTTGGTTATCATTAACCCTTCATTTTTACTCCATTCACTCTGTTTGTACTTCTTCAATCCATCTGGTAGTGTTCAGTAACACAATTCGAATTCTCAGCGATGTTCAACTCCTTTGTTGATAACATAGACTCATCTTTGTCATTGAAGTAATAATATTTCTTCTCTTACCGCAATTCCACTACGTTGCGGCCTTGATTCTACAACTCTTCTTCCCCAGGTGGTTCATATCACGAGTCCAAAATTCGAAGCTTCTCGCAGGTGCTTCTTTAGCATTCAACATATTTCTCTTTCGCATATCTATGGACAGGTCAACATCCAATGGGCTCTTGATTTAAGGTGCAACAGATCAAACAATGCATCAGTTATTTTCTCTATAGAATTAGATTCCATGGATCATTGATTAGAACATTGCAGGCTTACAAAAAAAGAATCCATCCTCTAGAAAAGAAAAAACCCACAATGGATATGTAGTGTTTCCTCCTCTGCAACGATAGATCTAAAAAACGGATCTCACATGTCTTCCCAGCAAGGCCTATTCCATGGTAGTAGCAATACTATTAGGAAGTATTGTGCTCGAGGAATATCAACCAATGAATCCTTGTCTGCTCCACAAAACAAACAAAACCACTTGCATCTAGAATTTCCTCATTCAAGGATTAATTCCTAAATTGATTCATCAAATGTACATAGACTTGAATTCATCACAATCACATAGTGATTTCAGAGATACTCGGTTAACACGCAGTTCATTCAAAATACACAATCAATATTAAACTTAATAACAAGCATTCAACCAACTACTCAATTAATTTACACATCGAACCACAAGAGTAAGCACACAACCATTGGTGAAGCTTTTCTTCATTCAATAAATGAAAAATTGTACATCCATTGAAAATAATTCTAACATACCTACTATGGCCCCTCTATTCTATTCTTGGCCATCTTCTTCATATCTCTCTCTTTGGCCTGATTTTCTTCATTTGAAATGGCCTCCCCTAATGCCTTCAAGGCTTAAAAGTATATACAAAAGGAGTATGCAACCATTTCTGGTTCACTACTCAACCATATCCTAAAAATCCTCAAAATCCACTTTTAACTCAACTAAATCCCTATTCTAGGACCTCCTAATCCCTAAGATCTTCAAAGATATTTATAAGTCTAATATCTCTCTTATTCTCACATATTTGAGAATATTTACATTAAAAACCTCACACACATATTTCTCACTCGAATCATTTAAAAATATAAAAACTTCCTATTAATAAATTAAATTATTTATCAAGCATTAGACCCCTAAGTCAACCAAATATACAATGATTCTTCGAGCAGGATGCTCCTGCACCACTAATGAAATTTTTTTAATATAAGAAATCAAAGTGTTTCCTTGATAAAGTTCAATTAACTGAATCAAAGAGTTTCCTTAGTAAATTTTGAGTAATATAATCAGAATGGGTCTTGAATTATGTGTAAATTTAATGATTGAAAAGTGATTTAATATCTCAATATTTCCCTAAACGTGGTGTTCACCATAGCTTTATGCATATAGAGATTCCAATCATTCTCTTATCTTGACATATTGAGTGTTTAGTGAGATAATGAACACATAATTTCCTAAATAGTTCCTCAAAATAGATTAAATGATCATACTAAAAGAAATATTCACCAATAAGTTAATGTAAAAAACATATTTATCAACTTAATCATATATATAATATCAAATAAGAATTATGACCTTTAAAACCTATATCTTTATTTCAAAAACATAAAAATCAAACTCTATTTCAAACATGTGTTTTTATGCCTAAAATTATGTTTGGTTTGAAATTGTGACATCAAGAATTGATGTCATTGTGAGAATTGATTTTTAAATTTTAGTTTTTGAAGTTAAATTTAATATTAATTGAAATCATGACCATCAAAATTAGTCCCACCACCTATAAAAATGTGAGATTCATCTCTTAAATTCGAAACCTAAAAATTTGTCTAATATTTACTTTTTTTCCTAATTATTTTAGAACATAAACAAAACTATATCTATAAGTCAAGGGAAAAAACACCTTTTTTTTAATTTATTTTTTTTAAGAAAACACTATAAATAATTTTAAAATATCTCTATTTCACCTTTTCTTTTAAATTTACAAAAACTAATATTTTTTCTAAATTAATTTACACAAATTAATTAATTTTCTAAATAAAAATAATATATAGACAATTTCATATAATAGCCCCACAACATTAAATATATTAATTAATGCATAACAAAAGTGAATAAAAGTTACCCCAATCTTGTTGTCTCTATTCCTAATTTTGATGGATTGCAAATGGTTATTTGGGTTAGAGAGAGATGGTTAGATGGATTATCTCAAATCCCTTTTATAATCATGTGTGTCAATATAATCTAATTTTGGATAATAAATTTAATTAGGATTAATGGATTAGGTTTTTAGATATTATAGAACCTTATATTATTGTATTATAAATAATGCAATTACTAAAACGAGGATTAAAGGTAGAGTTTGATATATTATTTTGTGTTTTTTTGTTAAGGATGTTCAAGAGAAACATTTTACCAATATGTGCAAATGTTATTATTTGGTATATGTTTTTATCAAAAAAAATAGTATGTACTATCATATTTTAAAATGTACAACTTTACGTAAGTATGAACTAGAACAGATAGCTCATGACGGTCATATACGGATGAAATTATTCCAATTTTGGTTCGCTTTTCATGCACTGAGATGGCCAACAGTCCTGGTTTCCTTCGGGCAGGTTGAGGCCATAGACTGAATTTATAATTTTGTAACCTGCTTTGCAAATATAAATAGAAAATAGAAACGCCCTAATAAATTCACAACAACAAAAAATAAAATGTACAACTTTACATTTATAATTCAAAAAACATTATTTTACTATATCAAAATAATCTTCATTTCTTATAATGGAAAGAAGATAGAATTCAATAGTTTGAGAAGCATTGTCACACATAAAGAGCTTCCTGTAATTTCACAATTTTAGTTACACCCGAAATTTAATTTTAGAAGTGAAAATTATATGTGTGTGTGTGTGTGTGTGTGTGTGTGTGATTTTATTGAGTATGAATATTACAAAGAAATTGGTAGAGCAAACATTGTGGACAAATAGAAATTTGTATATTCCTCACAAAGCCAAATTACAAGCCATATAAAGTAGCTCTCATGAGATCCAAAGATTCCAAGGAGGGAGAATATTGTTGAGAAAATATCTCAACAAACCTCCAACAAACCAATCCTACCTATTTACTAATGTTACAAGCAATATTTTTAAATATATTGACCTTATTGTTTTTCTTAATGTTGTTATTTTAGAAATATTACTATTGTTATAGAAATTGAATTAAATTGAATGTATTTAATATTACATTTACCTTGCTTAGTTGTTGTATGTGAACTTTAAAATGGATTTTTTTCACGTGGTCTGCATCTACTTCCTTTCAAAAAGTGATTGGTTTTCATAAGACCTTCATTGTTGTAATGTAATGCTAGGAGAGGGTACCCACCATAGGAACCCAATTTTGCACACTTGTAATTTCATCAAATATCTATCTTTGATAATGGAAGACTTTATTCAATTTGGAATTTATCTATGGTTATTTATTGTTTGGTCCCATTGTTAGCCCTCTCGATAGTGTATAGGGTAAGGATAAAATTTCATGATCCCATTCTTTTGCAATGACATATGGTTATTCCTATTCACTGTACTTGGAGTGCTTGGAATTTATGATATGAAAAGTAAATTGTTTGCAGCGGTGTGTTTTTCATAATTTTTTTTTTTTATGAAGAATTGTGCTTATCTATATCTTTGTTTGTTAAACTCTTGTTTGGGGTTTTTTCCCTCCTCGGGCTGATAAAATCAATAATATGGTTTTTTCTAGGAAACCCCAGTCACATCATTCCTATGTAGCATATGCTATTTTCCCCCTTCATCATTGTTAATCTTGGGGCGCATAAAACACAAGTCTTGAACGAACAATGACTTAGTCAAATTTTACATCGTCTTCTCATTCCTTAGTGTTCGAACTGACATACCTCATGGTAGGAGTTATTATCACCCCTTAATGGGTATGCTCTGAGACTCGGCCTTTATTGTTGGATATTTTGCATTGTTTTCATTTGGCTCTTCCTCGAGACACCATTATTTGGATGATTATGTTAAGTTCTATGTTGGTTATGTACATATTCTCTGAAATTTGAGAGGACGTAGTCTATAATAATAGATTATCCAGTGTTAAAATTTTGTATTTATTCCCTTCCCATAAGTTTGTCGTTAGTATCTATATTATAATTTAATGCCTTACAACTTCAACGCGCGTAGGAGACTGTTTAGTCATTCTTATTTGGAATGCAGAGGCAATGGCCTTTGGGTCTAACATAAATATGAAAAAAAGGATGGTTATAACTTACCAATTTTCATGTAAATTCTTTTCTTTTGGCCTATTGGTGTATTTCCTTGATGTGTGCAAGGTGACCTATTTTAACCTTAATCTATATTTTGTATTACTATTTTAGTTGAACCATTATGTTAGCCAATTATTATTCTAAGGAAAGATAGGGTAATATATATATATATGAGATGGTTTTACCACCTTTTCATTGTTATTTTTAATTGTAGAGAATTTGTGCCTAATATATAATTATTCCTATCTAAAAATAGTTCTAAAAAGGCTCAAATAAAATTAGAAGACAAGCATAAAGATTTACATTCTATCTAAAAATAATATATAGACAAATTCATATAATATGCCCAAAACAATAAATACAATAACTAGTGCATAATAGAAGTGAATAAAAGTGGCCCCAATCTTGTTGTTTCTATTCCTAATTTGCAGCTATTGCAAATGGTTATAGGGGTGAGGGAGAGAGGTTAGATGGGTTATCTCAAATGGTTTTTATAATCAAAGCTTGGAATTTTCTTGTGGTTTTAATATTAAGTTAGATTTCTTTTATTTATGTTGTGTATGTGTTATATTATTTAGAGTTTTAGGTGTTGTATGTATGGTTGGAATGAAGTGAAGTTTTTGATTTTTAGTGTGTGTGTATGTGAGAAAGATTATAGTGTAATTTTAGATAATAAAATTAATTAAGGTTAATGGATTAGGATTTTAGATATTAGATAATCTTTTATTATTGTATTATAAACAATGCAATTAATATAATGAGGATTAAAGGTACATCTTGATATATTAACTTGTGTTTTTTGTTAAGGATATTTGAGAAAAGCCTTTTACCAATATATTCAAATGTTATTATGTAGTATATATTTTTATCAAAAAATAGTATGTATTATCATATTTTAAAACATATATTTTTACATTTATAATTCAAATAACATTATTTTACTGTATCAAAATAATATCCATTTCTTATAATGGAAGGAAAAAGAGAGAATTTAATAGTTTGAGAACTAGTATCATAGATAAAGAGTTTCATGTAATTTCACAATTTGAGTTACATGGATAATTTATGAGTTATATGAATAATTTATGGGATGGATAATTTAAAAATGAAAAATTATATATATAGATTTTAAATTCTAGTGAAAAGTAAGATAAAATTGATCAAGTTAAAATAGGATTATAGTCAAGTTAAAGTTAAAATAATGTTGTTATTTTAAGAAATATTACCATATTTTTATACACAATTGAATTGAATGTATTTAAAATTGCCTCTCAAAATAATATAATAATAAAAATCTTTAAAATTGCCTCTCAATATAATATAATAATAAAAATCAATATGTTTAATTGGATGCAAAGAATAGCAAGCATTGCATTACATAAAATATAAAATATAATAATTGGAAACAAAGCATAGCAAGCATTGCATTACATAAGTACGGCTATTCCGAGCAAATACTAGTTTTCAATGAATGAGAAAGAACGCATTATTTAGTTGGGAGGGAGTGTATCTTCCGGCCCAGTGATTGATTGAATCACTGCGGCAGCGGAACGCTCTTGAGGACGACTGTTTCGACGGTGAGGCCCGGCCCGAATCCAAAGAGAACTCCCACATCCAATCCCTCTCCCGTTGTGGAACACCCATTCTGCAGAGACGACTTCCTTACCTCGTCCAAGATGAAGAGCACGCACGCGCTCGACATGTTTCCGTATTCGCTCAGTACTTGCCTGGTTGCTTTAAGTTTCTTGGGATCCAGATTGAGCTTGGCCTCCACCTGATCCAGAATGGCAGGGCCTCCTGGGTGGGCGATCCAGAATAATTGGTTCCAGTCGGAGATTCCGAAGTGCTGGAAGGCGTCCACCAGACTCTTTTCTATGTTGTTGGAGATGAGCCCCGGAACGTCTTTGAGAAGGTGGAAGGTAAGGCCCGCCTCTCTGAGGTGCCCGTCGATGGCTCCGCCGCTGTCGGGAAGAATGGTCTGTGCAGTCCACAGCAGCTGGAAACAGGGCTTCTCCACTTGCGGGATGGGATCGGCTCCCACAATGAGTGCAGATGCACCGTCGCCGAAGAGAGCTTGGCCGACCATGCTGTCGAGGTGAGTGTCGGAGGGGCCACGGAAGGTAACGGCCGTGATTTCGCTGCAGACGACCAGAACCCGAGCTCCCCGGTTGTTCTCTGCCAGATCTTTAGCAACGCGGAGAACGGTGCCTCCGGCGAAGCAGCCCTGCTGGTACATCATGACTCTCTTAACGCTGGAGCGGAGACCCAGAAGCTTTGTTAGCTGATAGTCGGCTCCGGGCATATCGACTCCACTGGTAGTGCAGAAAATGACATGAGTGATCTTGGATTTGGGCTGCCCCCATTCCTTGATGGCCTTGGCGGCCGCTTCTTTTCCAAGCTTGGGCACCTCCACCACAACCATGTCCTGCCGTGCGTCCAACGATGGCGCCAGGTAGTCGCATAAATTGGGATTCGCCTTCAGAATCTCCTCCGTCAAGTACATATATCTCTTGTTTATTCCCGATTTGTCGCCTGCACAAGATTAGTAATGTAATGTTATGATCATCGCATTATATGATTTACAAAAATGAAATTGAGATTCGATGGGAAAGTTCTTACACATTCGCTGGAATTTGTGCTTCAGCTCTGTCATATGCTCGCTGTTAGTGATGCGGAAGTAGTAATCGGGGTAACTGCTCTGGGCGACGGCATTGGGGGGATTGGCAGTGCCGATAGCGAGGATGGTGGCGGGGCCATCTGCCCTCTGAGCCTTCCTGAATGCCTCTAAATCCAAACTCCCAGCCATGTTTGCTCGCCTCGATGTTGTAATAAGCAGCAAACAAATAGTTTATGGGATGGCGCAGGCGCTTGCTTACTAATTACTTGAATGGATGTTGGAGTGAGGAGTATGAACAAGTTATTATATAGCGCGAGCTCCAGCAATCACGTGGCGTGGCCCCCAACTTCCTTGCCAAGTAAAAGGTATTGTGCTCCTCTTTGGAGCAAAGGAAGGTGGAGAGAATTCATGTGCAGGTTTTGGTGCGAAGGTGGAGAGAATTCATGTGCAGGTTTTGGTGCGAAGGTAATGCACGTGCCAGGAGAGCAGAGGAGAGGAGAGATGCACGCGCCGCTACGGGTCAGAATGAATTGTTTGTTTAAATAAGGCAACCAAGTGCTCCGGGTCAGAATGAATTGTTGATTTAAATAAAGCCACGCAAGTGATGGTGAGAGAGTGAGGGCGGACTCGGACTCGATGTGCATTCTCCTCCAACTGTTGACGTTTTCAATTCCATTTCTGTGGAAAGAGTCGTCTAGCACACAGACCGCTTCTCTTAGTAAACGTTTTCGGAAAACTTAAAGGTCCATAAAAATTAGAAACGCTAATAAATAATAGTGACAATTATTAGTAGCATGGAGTCATATAATTGGAACAATCTATTCACATTGAAAAAATAACTTGTTTTCAAATATAAACACTTGAACACATAGTTTAAATGCTTATCATTCATCACTCGAAATACTATACTATCAGTGTTTAAGCTTCTTTAATGACTAATTTTTGCATTACCTTTCATTGACTTGAATTTTACATTACACTTTTTCATATTCTATGTACAAATATAGAAATGTTAAAGAATAATGAGTATATCTACATTTATAATATAATATACATGATTGTGCAAATTGAAACATTCTTTTGAAGCTATAGTTCATTCTATCTATCAAGATATATTTCTATTGGCTCCAAACCATAATTTTCTCATAATGAGTTTCATATGTAATCACAACCAATATATTTAAATAAATGTTTCTTTTTTTTCTTTGTTTTTCTAGAGGAATGGCCATACTCATACTCAAATGCCATAGGGTCAATTCTAACCACTACTACTATAAACCTTAGAACAACCACACCACGCCACAACACATGGCCATGGGATATAAACCAATGATTTAAACATGAGACCTTTTACTCACATTTACTTCACATTTTCAAGGGCTTTCCAAGTGATCTCCCCTAAGCGGAAAGGGTGAATGATTTTTTTTCATTAACTATAAAATAAGGGAATTGAAACAACCTATATACTTACACATTGTTAATTTTTTGGAGGGGGAATTGGTAAAAGTAATATTATATTAACATAAATTTAGAATGATTTTTTTTTCATTAACTATAAAATAAGGGAATTGAAACAACCTATATGCTTGCACATTGATAATTTTTTGGATGGGGAATTGGTAAAAGTAAAATTATATTAACATAAATTTAGATTGTTACATCAAGTAGACACGTAATATATTCAACTCTACCCATGAGTGTAAGGTTGAACATTGCTTGAACATCAATATTCTTAGACCCATAAAAATTGAAAAAAATAAAGAGAGTGTAAAACACAGGCATAAAACTGATATTACATCACTAAGGGAATTTAGTTTCAAGGCACATCCGTAGTAGTGTTAATGGGGTTGTATTTGGTACCAATCGCTGATTTTGAAGCCAAAATCCCGTTATGCTTCTTATCTACCAATTTTTAAAATGTAAGGATAACTTTACCCTAATTCCATAAAATAATTAGGTGAGCCCAAAGTTCCCAACATTCTAACTCTAGACCTGAAAATGCATGCACTAGTGACATCTTGGTGTGCTAATACAATTCTAAGGTATTGAGAAATGTAGTGTTGTAGGTATGGCTCAAACCCATTTTTGGAATGAACTACAGACTTATAGTTCACGAGTTCCAACTACTCTAATATCGTCACCAATCCTTGTACTCTAAATTTTGGTTTTCTTTGAGAGTTTCTTGTAATTTGTAATGTAGCTACATTTCCATTACCTCGGTATCCCATCATTTTTCATGTATGTTGTACCCACATAACACCCACAATATTAGTTGCAGTGCCATGATTTTAGAGAAAAGAATATCTAGATCCTAGCTCTCAAAACCATACATTTAGGGGTTACATCTATGAGCTTAAGGATTCGTGGAGATATACTGTGAAACTCTACTATAATTTTTACTTGGGAAGAAAAAACATGGTTAATCATAACCACCCTAGATTACATACAAAAATTGATAGCCTACAATCACATCAGGGTTGAGACTAGTACGCATTTGTCTAAATTACTCCAGAATTACAGGAAAATACCTAGGAAGTAGTTGCAGGATCAAACACTCTTTTTTTTTATATACTTCAGGATTCAAGGTAAAATACTTTGAATACCATGACAGAGACTTTGATTTCTGTTCCCAATGTTACTTGAGACTTCACATTTTATCCAACTTGGAAAACATAGAGATGTTTCCAGTCATATGGTTGCTACATCCTGAATAGAGAAACCATATATCTTCATTATTCTCTTCAGCCATATTACATGCTAAAAAAAAAAATTCTTGACTCTGAGTTTCTTTAATAAATTTAGCACTGGGTCTATTACCCACATCACTCTATTTCTTTCCACATTCATTGGCATAATGCCCATACTTCTTACAGTAATGACATTGGACTTGGCATAGTGCTCATGTATAAAAATGTTGTTTTTACTACTAGAAATACCATTTTTTGAAAGTGTTAAAGTTTATAATAAAAATAAAATTAAAATTAAAACATATAACATTACATAATAATACCTTTCTCTTTCTTTGAAATGGATATATAAACCTCTGATACTTTTATTCACACAAGTATTATGAGAAAATAATTAGGT